>JARHVA010005204.1:292500-710000 GCA_037957365.1 Torreya grandis
GTGATATGTGAATTAAACAAAGGTAAGACTAAGCACACACATACAAAACTACAAGTTATGAAGAATAATGAGATAAAATGCAAAAGATGTAAAATGGATCCAATTCGTAATGATCAAATAGAATAATGAAAGTGATGTAAATATAGGAAGTGAATGTGAAAAATCTTCCAATAATAAAGGCAACCTCCACCTATAATAGTGGTAAAATCCATAACTAAAATAGCTAGTCAATATGCAACTGGTTAAGGGTAGTAACTACCAATAGTTAAAATAGTGTGGTTAAGTGTACAACTAAGAAAGCATATCCCATAAGTGTAGGGAAACTCAAAATGAGGTGGAATATCCTGAGTAGGATAATAAAATTAAATCAATGAAAATAAATCCTACACTAACACACCCCCATAAACATAACTTAGGTGGGTGAAAATGAAAATAGGTCCTAACAACTAGGCATGATGAGATACCCACATACAATGTAACTCTTAAAAGCTAGAGTAAAATGAGAAAACTTGGTGGGGAAAGACTCTCCTTTAAAATATAGACAAACAAGATAATATACAACTATAAAGTCCTACTTGAAGCTAAAAATGCCTGTAGCCACCCTGTATCCTATAAAGGAACCTCCTAGAGTGACTGTGGATTAGAAGTAGATGCAGTGAAGAGTGGATCACCCTAAAAATTTAAATGAAGCTGCAAAGTATCTAATGGAACTCCAACCAAGGTGTGGTTCATATACAATTAAATATACTCCTCATTGAAAGTATAAATGGAAACTTCTCCATGAAGTGATGGTGCATTTAAAGCAAAAGTAAAGAAGTGTTGAATGCCTTACAACTATGTATAAGACTGCGTAACATTTAATGTGTCCTAAATCAAATATAATACTACATAAAAAGTATGTGGTAGACCAAAAGTAGGTGGATATATAAATAACTCCTCAAGACATGAAAGGTGAAAAGGATATGGAAGAAATGTGTCCCCATCACTACTATAGTAATCTGTGGTAGAAAAGAAGTCATTAATATCATAAATTTTCTTAGGCTCTAAAGTGTCATCAAATATAGGTGAATCTAATGAATAATCTAAAAGAGGGAAAAAGTGGGAGAAATAATATATCTAAGTATCATGATCAAATAAACTCACTATAATGATATTGTCACTATGCAACTCTTTAACATACATTGAATCTAGAGTGAACTCAACTCGTATGCCTTGACCAAGGTGAGTAATCTTATATACTAATATAATATTAGTTAATATCAAAAGAATACTTAGAAAATTATTAAATGTTAAACCACTCACATCCACACAACCTCTCCTTAAAATCTATGAAGAAGTATTATCACCTAGTCGAATAGAAGACATGTGACATGGCTTTAAAGAAGTAAACTCCATGTGTGAATAATCCATATGGTGTGATGTTATAAAATTTATAACCCGTGTAAGATATATAGGTACCACTACAAATAGATCTCACCCCTTTATTTTCTCTTTTCCCAATTCTTTCCCTTTCATTTATCCATTGTCATTTTCCTTGGATTCATGGGTTGATAGACTCAGGAACACCTATGTTGTTCTTCTCAAGAAGACTCATGAGGTGATCAATTTAATTTTTTAAAAACTTTATTTCATCATGCTTTCCCATTCAATACCCACATTTGGACCTCTCTTTTTTTATTTAAAATTAGAAGAGGAACTTTTGATTTTTTTTTTGGTGGTGGGTTGATCTTTTTTACTCTAATGATCCTTGGTGTTCTATGTCATCTATTTTAAGACATTTTTGATATCATGTATTATAAGTAGAGCATGTGGTTTATTGTTATTTATTGCACCCATATGAATTAGTTTATCTTATTCACGATTTAAGTTAACAATAAACTCATCAAATTAGGTCATAGTCCTTAAAGTACTAAGTGCTCTCTTAGTTACATAGAAAGTGGAGATGAAAATATAATAGTCAAGCCCAAGTTTTTAAAGGACAAAAAAGATGAGTTGTGAACCCTTCTTATCAATTTTACATAATTTTAGTTGTAATTTTCATTATTTGAATTTGGTGAAGTAATATTGAAGTGTGTCAAAATTTCTAGGTCTAAGACTAATCATCTCATTTTCCATTTCATGCCCTCTCATGTCATCCAAGTTCCTAAAAAGTTTCTCTATGGTATGCCATACTTACTTGGGCATTACGATTGATTCAATGTGAAATCATAGATATGGTGACATAGAAATACATACAAAACCAAAAGATTTATCACACTTATCAAACCATTTTTATTTATATGTAGCCATTTCAGTTTGTATACCCATAGTTATCTTCTAGAGCTTCTTATTTCATAAGGAAAGTGATATGAAATCCTTCCATTCATGATAGTTGAAGGGTGTGAGAAAATAAATTGAATTAGGATAAATTGAAAATAATGTGATTTTTTTTTCAACAAATTGAATAAATAGATAAATAAAGAATCATAATAATATGTACCCCCCCTAAAATTATACTTGACCCTCCTAGATTTTGGAACTTTATATTTTAGAGATTTTTATAATGTAAATAGGTCTAATGTATGTGAAATGGAAAAATATGAACTTTTGAAAAAGATTCTTCTTAATTTTGAGATATCAATCAAAATTTATTACATATTAATTTCTTTTAAATAAGGCATATTTAATTAAGATTGCACTATAACTTTAAAAAATTCCCTATGGTGAGAGTGGACCTAACTTTCCAACCACTTTTTAGAATTGTCATAGAACAATGGACCTGCTCAAACAAGCTAAAGTCTTGTCAAATTTTCCTATGAACCCTTATGTGACCCTTTATAGAAAACTTTACTCTTGTGGGCAAAATAAAAGCTAGCTAATTAAAAATAATTAAAAACATGTTTAAAAAATATCTAGTTAAAAAATAATGAAAAACATGTTTTAAAAATATTTTTAGGGCATGATAGAATATTAGGTTTTGACTTATTCAAATAGAATTAAAAGGAAATTTCTAAGGACACCATGTGAGGAAAATAAGGGGGATGTTTTTATGGTTTTAAACCTTAATTTATGCCATTTCTAAGTTGGTGTGTGTTATCATTGTTGCAATAAAGGTTTGAAGGTAATTAAAAATGCTAAGGATGAGTTTTAGAGTTATTTAGAAGGTTTTTGAGGTCCAATCAGAGTCTAAATAGAGTTTTGGAAGCCAAAAAATGTCCCTAGTATCCAAAAAAAATGGCTACATGTATAAAAACATGGCTTACATAGTCCAATAGTCAAGGCCATGTAGAGGCTTGCCATGAGACTTCAAGACATTAAAAACCTCATTAACCAGCAATGAAATATATGGGGCATTTGAGCCTTTCTAGGATTTATAAAAACACAATGGTGGGCTATTGAAACCCTTTAGAGGTTTGAAACATGAATATGAGATGTTTGAAACCTTCATAGAACTATAAATAGGTTGTAATGGCCTTTTCACACTACTTCAAGGCCTAAAAAACACCTCAAAGGCCTACACAAATAATCCCTAGACTGTACAAGCACTATACAAGCTTGTAACCACTTCATGAGCCTGCAAATAGGATGAATACACCATTACTAGACAAAACCAACAAGAACAAAACACCTAACACCAAAACTATGTAAAAAAATAATCCCAATATCAGAAACTTATAGAAACTAAACTAGATAATCTCAATACTAGCATGGATCTGATACCATATTGTATAATTTCATCGATCTATTGAACCAAAGAGTTTACTAGTGAGAAATGTGAGATGTGAATTGCATGAAGGCAAGACTAAGTGTACACATACAAAATTACAAGTTATGAAGAAAAATGAGATAAAATCCAAAAGATATAAAATGACTCTAACTCAATATTATCAAATATAATAATACAAGTGATTTACATATTTGAAGTGAATGTCTCATCTCCTCCAATAATAAAGGCAACCTCCACTTAGAATATTGGTACCCTCCATACCTGAAATAGCCAGTCAATAGACAACTAGTAAAGGGTAGTAACTACCAATAGCTAAAATAGCGTGTCAAGTATACACCTAAGCAAAGATATACCATAATTATAGGGAAAATCCAAGTGAGGTGAAATATCTTGAGTAGGATAATACAAATAAAGTGAGTAAAATAAATTCCACATTAACAATTATCATATTATTCATACCCCTTTTTATCAATTAACATATGTTTGGATTATGGATACATTAAATATATTAAAATATAATTTATCAAATCTCAATATTGAAATGTTTTTAAAATGGTTAAAATGTATCACTTCAATAAATAAATTTGGCTATATTTTAAATTGTTTTGGGAGTGAATTTTACTAATGCACTTTTTCTCCCATCCAAACCATGTCAAAATGATACATAATTTATATAATTAATTTCACATAAAATTAAATAATTCTAGAATAATATATTTTTATATATTTTAAAATACATATAACAATCAAAATAATTCATGTTCTCTTTCGTGAACTAATTGAAGTGTGATTTCATATCCAATTTATCAACTTGAAATTATTGTAATTTTTATTTTGAAAACATTATTCTTGGTCATGACTATTTTAGTGTTCCCTTCCTAGATAAAATGTATAGATGATTTATTTATGTCTTAATAGTATTATAGTTAAGTCAAAATCAATTAATTTATTTTTTTATCCTTTTTAGATAATTAATTGTTCATTATTTCTCGTCTTTTCCTAGCCTGAAATAGATATATTTAGACTAGTGTTGTGATTGTTTGTTATGATAATTATCATGTTCAGTCACAATAAATATGTTTTATGATTAATATATAATTTTTATATGCTAGGAAATAATTTTAAAATCCTTGTCCGAATTAAGGACTATCTAAATATAATATTAGTTTATTTTCCTCGAGTTAGATATAAGTAATATATCAATTAGTAGATGTAGACACTTCATTTTAATCACTTCTATGTCTAAACTATAATCATTAGAGAATTTATAAAATCACATTCAAGTTTATCCAAAAATTACCATTAGACCTAATTCACTTACACAACTACCATTTTAACCCAAAATCACAATGATACATCTCTGATTGGGGCAATGGAGCATATTGCATCACTAATCTTACCTAGTGCATCCTAAATTAAATCAAACCTTTGTAAATGTCTTCATAGGAAAGTTTCCTCATATATTTGATGTCACTCAATAAATTTTTCAATAAATAAAATTTTATTACATGCCTTACACCCCTTATACACACTACTCCTCTTAGAATCTTCTTACACACTCTAAAAGGATTAATGATGTATGAACATCACCCCTAGTTTTTAGTTTTGGATTGTTATTATCAATTTTCGCTTGTTTAGTTAGTTATAGGGGTCTTATATGTCTTAAATTTCAGTTTTTAATAATATACAAGTGTTTTGAGTAGGTTATATATCTTATAATTTGATTTTGGCACTTTCTCATCAAAATTTAAATTCAAATTTTTGAGTTATTTTATTTAGGTTAGAAGACTTTTACAAAATTTTGGTGAATTTTAATGATGGATTTTTGTTTTTTATGAGTTTATATGGTCTTAATGTGTATTATAGTTTTTTTATCACCTTATATCATGTAATTTGTCATGTTTGGTCAGTGGGCTACTTTAAAATGCATCTTAAGTCTATTCAATACCTATGTTGGAACAATCTTGAATAGTTAAAGACTTTGTAGGAGTATATATTGTTTTTAAAATATTGAAATGAATCATAATTAGTGGTGAGGAATAGGTATTAAATATATAATAATGAGAGAGATAATTGGTAGTTAAAATAAATAAGTTAGTCACACAAGAATTTTATGCAAGTTCATAATAGTGATGAATTATGAATGTTAAAGATCCATTTTTGAAGGTTTATTCTTATTAAATTAAATATTATTGAGTTTTATGATATTATTTTTGTTTAATATTTTTATTCATTAAGACAAATTAAATAATATTTAGGCATAACAGAGAAAAAATTTAACCTTCATAAATTCGATGTATTTTCCAATCAGTTTGAATTAAAGAAGATAGTTATGGCATTAATTTGGATTGTTATTACATTTAAAATGTAGTGAATAAGGTTATAATTGAAATATATATATTATTTAATACTCAAAATAATAAAAAATTTCAATATTCATCTAAAACTATAGTTTTGTCCACACTAGCATGTATAATATTCTTAGGGAGTCTTATACAAGTAAGTTTTACTATTATTTGAACATTTTTATCAATTAAGGTTAGAATTATTTATTAATAAATATATCTTGATATTTAAAAAACATTTTCCAATTAAAATAAGTAATTCAAACACAATTTTTCATTTGGAATCCTTCTTTTGTTCTTTCTCAGCATGTGTCAAAAACTTAGTGAAGGGTTTAAACCATTTCATGGTTTGGGTACATGGGGCTTGAACCAAACATCAAAATTTGGAATGAGATTTTATTTTTAGTTAATAAATTTTAATGAAACACTATTTTTAAATATCAGTATGTGTGGAGCTTGTAATATAAATAACTTCATTTTAGGCCTAAGAGACCTAATTAGAGACCTAATTGACAGAGAAAAAGTTTGAGTTAGTATACTTATTTATAGAGATGGATCTTAAAAAATTATAGTGTTTTAAACCATTAATTATTATTTTAAAATATTATTATTTTTTTATTAAACCTTGTATGTTTATCAAAACATCAATAAAAGTGACTTCATAGGGTTATTAGAGAGAGACATAAAAGAGAGAAGATCCTTGAAAACATAATACTTACCTTTTGAGTTTCAATATATAATTTTGTGCGTTGATGGAGGATAGAGGTTAATTTATTACATAATTATTTGACCTAAAAACCTTATAAAATTCTCAAATCATCATAAACAGTTCTTTGAGAGTCTAGTAGAGATAAGCCTGGAGAAGCTAAGCTTATTTCAAAGAGTTTTTACTAATAATTCTACATTAGTTTGGAATCAGAATAGGTTGTATAATTAAATGATATTTAAATAAGTTTTGCACTCTTAGATAACTATAGTTAATTCATATTTTTAGGTCAAATAATCTGGAGAGTGAGAAGACAAGATGTCACCTAGAAGGAATAGAGATAATATTCAAACTATATTGAAGGAGTAGTAGAATTTAAGGATTGGTTTTGATGCTAGGATTCAAGAAGTATAAGCTAAAAAAATAAGGGGAATACTAACATGGGATGAAAGTGATAAAGATTAATAAATTCAAGAGATAGAAGAGGAAGATATAGAAGTTGGAGACTATGATGAATAAGGTATTGAGAGAATACAAAAGGAAATAATGAAACATGGATCCAATCCAAAGGTATAACTTCCTACATATTCAGGAAGTTTACATGAATAAATAATTGACTAAATCACATAAATCGGTAAATAATTTGATTATAAAAATGTTCCAGAGGATAACTAGGTGTATTTTAATCACATAAAAATGAAAGTTCATGTATTCCTTTGGTAAGATTTCATTGAAGAAGAAAAAAGAAAGAAGGGCAAGTTAAAGATCAAGTCCTAAGATTAGATGGTGTCCAATTTGAAGGTAAAATTATTTCCAAGTTATAATGAAATAAATATCTTCAATAAACTATATTTTGAAGCAAAAAGAAATGAGTGTCAAGGAGTATACAAAAGAGTTTTATAAGCTAGTCATTAGACTAGGTCATATAAAGGAGGATAAAGAAAATTTTAGTAGATATCTTAGTAGATTGAGATACAATTTTCAATATAAATTAATTATATTTAACCCAAATAATTGTAATAATTATATCATATAACATTGAAAGATAAATACAATATTAGTAAAACACAAACATAATATAATAGAGGTAGAAGCAGAAGTTATAGAGGAAGGGGTTAGTAATGAGGTATAAATACCTCACATAAAAGCCATGCAGAGGCTATCACTTAAAAATAATAATCATCTAATATTAAAGGTGTATTTATAGGTAGATGGCCATATTTTATATGTGAATATGCATCAATAAGAAGAGTATATAGAAGGATTCATAGATATGTACTTCAAATGTAATAAATCTATGTGACATAGGTTTTGGGAGTATCTATAAAGTTAACAAGAAGAAAGTCATAGGACTAAAAATAAAAATTAGGTTTTTAAAAAAACAAAAGAAGAGAGTGTTTAATCTCCATAATATGTGGAAAAACTAGATGTAGGTGAATATTTTCTCAAGAGGAGAGTGTTGATCAACATAGCTAAATAGAAGGAACCTATACAAAGAAAGACTCTTTTTAAGACCTCATGTAAGTGACAATGTAAGTGTTCCAAAATGGATATTGACTTAGGTATCATATATAACCTAATTATATTTGAAATTTTGTATAAAATAATATTTAAATGGCTACCCCATACAAATACATTCAAGGAATTATGGTTATAAAAAAGGTAGTATGTATTGGTTAATGAACAATGTTGGGTGGACTTTCAAATTAGAAGTTATAAAAAATGAGTCCTTTTTGACATTATGCTAATGGATGTGTGTCATGTGCTACTTGGAAGGCCTTGTAAATATGAAATAAAGATAATACATGGTGGAAGCAGAAATATTTACACCTTGGATAAGGATGGTATAAGCCATACCTTGCTGCTTAGAGAAGAATATGGAGAATAAAATATTGGTTCAAGTGTAATGATATTAAGTGAAAATGAGTTTATGAATTTAATTAAATAATAAGTATTAGTATTTTAATTGGTATTAAAGCCTATAATATTAATAAAAATAACTAGGGTGAATGAGTTTCCTCAAGAGGTTAAATATGTGCCCAAGAAATAATAAGATTGGAGGATGTGTAAAAATTCAAGAGAAATTAACAATACCAATATAAGGTACATAATTACACTCAGGATTATTGAATATTTTATGGTTTTTTTGGTAATTCAAACTATTTATCCAAGATTGAACTTAAAATTAGATAGTACCAAATCAGAATTGATGGATTGTTGTATTAATGGCTTGTCATGCCATTTGGTCTCATTAATGCACATTGTACAGTATTTGGGTTCATAAATGAAGTATTTAAACCACTCATAGGTAATTTTATTTATTTTTATTTTTTTATTTTTTTAAAATAATTTAGATGATATACTAATTTACAATCATAGAAAATAATAGCATCTCCATAATTTGCATTTGGTTATGATAATACTACTAGAAGAGAAGTTACTAAAAAATATCAAGAAATGTGTATTCATGAAGATATAATTATTGTACCTTATATTTGTGATATATCAATGAGTATTAAAAATGGATAGGGACAAATTGAAATCCATAATCTATTAAACACCTCCCAACTTAACTAGAGATGTAAGATGTTTTCATGGACTTGCAAGGTTTTTGTAGAAAATTCATTAGAAATTTTATTAGAATTTATGCTCCAATCATATAAACTATTAAAGGAGATAAGAAAATGTTTTTGGAGTGACATAGATAAAATAAAATTTTAGTTTTTTAATAATAAAATCATTTAACAACCTATCCTATCACTCCTTAACTTTTGATAGAGTCTTCCAAGTGGAATATGATGCAACTAGAGTAGCCATTGGGGCTATCTTTTATCATGAGGGTAGGCCTATATCCTATTTTAGTGAAAAACTAAATGATGATAAAAATAAGTAATAATATTATTATTTGGATTTATATAAAATGTTGTATTCCTTTAAAAATTTAAGGCATTAGCAAATGCCTAAAGATATTTTTATCTTCATAGATAACCATGATTTACAATTCATCACTAGTCAGACCAAGCTTGATTAGAGGCATGTAAAATGGATAGAATATTTGTAGAATTTCACTTTTAATATCAAAAATAAGAAATACCATAGTAATAAGGTGGTATAGGATATGAGTAAAAGGGAATTTATATTTAAATAAGTTTATCTTGAGACTGTAGGCGTTGAATCCCTTAAGGAGTTGTATGAGAGTGATAAATATTTTCAAGAGGCCTATAAGGCTTTTAAACATAAAACACTGTGAATAAAGAAACATGGATGGGTTACATGATAAAATATACTTTATTTTTCAAAGTTATAAAGTTATTTTTGCTAAATATTTTAATGAGGGATAACTTGATCAAATAAAAGCATTTGTTGAAGTATGACAAGGTACTTTAGACTTGACAAGACATTGAATCAACTCACTAGGCATTAATTTTGTATTAGAATGCAAGTTAAGGTAATAAGTTATGTATAAATATGTAATTTTTATCAAAATTATAAGGTTAAAAGTAAAAATTTAGGTTTGTATCAACCTTTACCTATCCTACATTGACCATGGGACTCTATTAGTATGAATTTTTTCATGGGACTACCTAAAACTCAATGAGGCTATGAATATATATTTTTAGTGGTGGGTAGGATTTATAATATGGAACATTTTATACATTTCAAAACTACCAATGATGATACACACATAGTAAATTTTTTATTCAAGGAGGCCATTAGGCTACATGGACTCCCACTAAGAATCATATTTTATAGGGACACCAAATTTTTAGGTCACTTTAGAGGACTTTGTGGAATAAACTTGGAACAAATATGAGTTTTAGTTTATCATAAAAACCTCCTATAGGTGTAAAAACTAAGGTTGTTAACACGAGTTTGGAAATATTTTTAAGGTTCCTATCAATGGATAATACTAATAAATGGGATTTGGTACTACCTTAAACAAAGCTTGCATACAATGATTCATCTGACAGGAGTTTGGTATGATTCCATTTTAGGTAATGTATGGCATGAAACAAAGAGGGGTATTTTAATTGAGAAACTTGAGAAAATTGGATAAAAGGAGTGTTAAATGGTAGGAGTTTGTTGTAGCTATGAAATAAGTACATGAAGAGGTGAAAAGGTAATTAGAGAAAAGTGTGGAAAAATATAAGTAGGCAGATTTTAAGAGAAAAGATGTTAATTTTGAAATTTCTGACATAGTTTTGGCTCACCTAAGGAAGAATATATTTCCAAAAGGTGATTATAACAAACTTAAGATGAAAAAGATAGGTCCTTACAAATTTTTAAAGAATTTTTCTAACAATGATTATGAGATAGAGATGCCTAGTGGAGTGGGCATCTCTCTAATTTTCAATGTTTCAAACCTATATCCATTTAAATAAGGTGACTAAAATGATAAAAAAAAAGAGAAGAGAATAAGGTACAATAGTTTTTTAATGGTTAAGTTAGTTGCTAGTAGCCAAGAAGGAGGAGTTGGAGATCATCTTGGACAAGAAGATTGTCAAAAAAATAAGAAACAAATAGTATTATCAGTATCTAGTTAAGTAGAAACATAATCCCCATGAATATTCCACTTTGATGATAGAATAATTGATCAATAAACATGGTAATACTCTCATAAACATCAAGAACAATAGTTCATGACTTTATTTTTCTACCCCTTAGGAATATGATATAGGAGCATCACTCCTAGTTTTTATTTTTGGCTTGTTATTATCAATTTCAGATTGCTTATTTAGTTTTTGGGGTCATATATGTTTTAAATTTAACTTTGGAATCATATTAATGTTTTTTTAGTATTAGGAGACTTTTAAAATAAATGGCGAATATTAATTATGTAGTTTGGGTTTTTAGGAGTATATAAGGTCTTAATGTTACTTATAGTTTTATTATCACATTGGATCATGTCATTTTTCATTTTTGGTCAATGGTCTAGTTTAAAATGCATTCTAATTGCCTTTAAGACCTACATTGGAGCAATATTGAGCAATTAGAGAATTTGTAAGAGTATATATTATTTGTAAAAGATTAAAATGAATCATAATTAATGGTGAATAAGAGGTATTAAATATCCAATAATGAGAGAGAAGTGGCAGTTAAAAGGAAGAAGACAATCACACAATGATTTTGTGCAAGTTCATAATAATGATGAATTCTCAATGCTAAGGATCAATTTTTGAAGGTGTTTGTTTTATAAATGAAATATTATTGAGTGTGATTATATTAATTTTATTTATTAATTTAATTAATTAATGCAAATTCAATCATATTCAGGCAAAACAAAGAAAAAAACTCAACCTTCACAAATTTTGTGTATTCTCTAACCAATTTGAATTAATGAAGACAGATCTTACATTAATTTGTCTTGTTATTAAATTTAAAAGGTATTAGCATGTTTATAAGTATAATATATATTTTAATAAGGACAAAAAGTCATAAAAATAATCAATATTAATTTAAAACTATAGTTATGTTCACACAAGCCTGTATAATGTTTTTTGGGAGTCTTGTACAAGTAAGTTTTACTAGTATTTGAATATTTTTGTCAATGAAGGTTAGTGTTATATATTTATGAGTCTCTATTTATGTTTCAAAAACCTTTTCCAAGTAAAATGGTTTTTATAAACTAAATTTTTCTCTTATAATCCTTACTTTGTTTTATCTCGGCCTATGTCAAAAACCTAATTAAGGCTTTAAACCATTTCATGGTTTAGGTACTAAGGAGTTAAACTCGACCTCAAAAAATTTCATGGACTTTTATTTTTAGTTCATAAATTTGAATCAAATACTATTTTTAAATACTAGCATGTGTGGTGATTGTAAAATCAAAAACTCATTTTTAGGCATAAGAGACCTAATTGTTAGAGAAAATGTTTGAGTTAGTGAACTTATTTTGAGATATGGATCCTAAAAATTGAGAGTGTTGTAAGACCTTAATGAGTATCATAAAATATCATTTGTTTTTTTTTAAACCATTTATGTTTTCTAAAACATCAATAAAAGTGATTGATGGCCATTTTTGGCCCCCATACTCAAGCTCTTGCATTTTTCCTAAGGACTATTTCAAAGAGGCTGAAAGCATTTTCAAATTCCAAAGGTCCATTCAAAAGAATATAAAAGGTACTTTTCATTTGAAATGGACCTTTTCAATTTTTTTAAAAGGTAATTTTCCTTCACAAACGTCCAAAACCTTTGTTTTGAAAGATCATTTTCACAACATTCAAGGGGTTTTCTTTCTAAAAGGTCCAAACAGATAAGTTGAAGGGTGATTTTCAATTCTTTTGAAGGGATTTTTAAAATTTTGGAAGGATAAAAAAGGGGTCACTTTTAAGAAAGTTGAAGGGAACCTCCCTTTTAGAAAGGGGAATTTTCATAAAGTCTGAAGACATGCATTCCTTCAGACAAATTGTCCAAACAAATTGTTCAAAGAAAAAAGTCTAAAAAAATAACCATTTGACTTTGAAATCATGAGACGTTCTCATAGACATCAAAGAAGGGTCTCATCAATTAGTTGTTTGAATTCAAAAGAGGTCAAAGGGGGTCAATGAATCTCAAGTGTAAAATTATACGTAACAAGTGTCAAGGATGCATTTAACTAGCAAGAGATTGATGACACAAGAATTCATGTCAGGTAGATTGATGGTGAAAATCAAAGATTTGAGTTAGTTTCTAACTACCAATAAAAATAAATGAAATCCTAATTGACTAATAGGAGATGGTTAGTGTAAATTAATTGAGAAGCTCTCATCCTTTGACATGGCCATCATCTTTGACAAATAGCCACTCAATTTAGAGGTAGCATGACTTAGTCCAGATTCAAATTTATGGGTATTTTATATTTATACATGTAAGATAAGTGAAGAATGATGTGGAATTGAAATATGAAGATCAGTTGATTAGAGAAGGTAGATCGAGCATTAAAGACATTCTTGGAATTTTCCTTTTTAGTGGATCATGACATCATCATCCTCAACAAGTTCTTGTCTTCTAATGTGTTTCTCAACTAATGATAGGGCTTGAATACTATTGGATCTAATGGTGGTTAATTTATTAAATAAGGATTAGTCATAATTGACCCAAATGTGGGTGAGAATTCATAGAGAGTGGTTGGATCTCATTTATTGAATTCCATTTTCTTGCCTCTTTTCTTTTTCTTCTTCCTTTTTCATATATCTTTGTTGGCTCCCCCAAAAAAAATATATCCTCATTTGACAAGGAAAAACCATGTCAAAATTTTTAAGAAAGAAAGAAATAAAGGTCAATTTTTACCTATCTCTTGCCTAAAAATTATGTTTAGCAAGCTTGTGCATGATGGCCTTATGAAGAAGTGTTCTTCCATGTCCATTGTACTTATTTCTTGCTTATTTTTGGGTATTTTCAAGTTAGTTTCAGGTCTTAAATTTAGCTTTTTCTACCATCAATGGATGCTTGGTGTGGATTTTGAAATTCCTCTTTGTTTCATGTATGGTTTATTGAGCCTAGTTTATGAAATTCTTATGCAAGCTAACTAGTTGTGAGGTTGTGTGAGAAAGAATTATCTTATGCTGAATTAGTGTTTATTACATGCTTATGTAGATCACCATATATTTGTTGCATCACCTCCCTTAGATAAAATTTCCTTTTTTATGCTATCTCTCTCTCTCTCTCTCTCTTCCTTAGTCAAGAGTAGGTTTTAGTGTGTGGGAACAAGCTTAAGTGAAGCATTTGAGGAGCTAGCCTCATTTAAAATCCTAGAGGTTCAACCTCACTACAAGATACCCATAGCCTGAGGTTATCCCAATGCTTGTAGCTAGTAGTGTGAAAGACTGAGAAACTTTCCTATAAAGGGTGTAATTCTATGTTATAATAGTTTTTGGCATGCCAAGTGGGACCTCTTTCTAAGAAGATTAGTCAATTTGAATACTAGTTTGATCAATTTGTAGAGGTTGTAGCTATCATATTTCATTATCTGGTTACTCTAAAGAATACTCACCATTCTAGTGGTAGAATAATAACTATCTTTCATGCCAAAGGTGACTACAAGATCAGCTTCTAGAGGTATTCCTTTTGAATTTGTTGAATTACCTTTAAATTCAGTAAGAAGGTTAAGGTTTGCCTATACTCACCCATACATAGAAAACTATTTTCCTAAACCAATTGTGAGGTATACCTATGCAAGAAGATCCTTGTTAGCCCCTCTTCCTGCCATGATTCCCTAAAGAGATTTTATAGGTTTTAGTAGCCAAAATATTTTGAATTTTCCACAATATGATCCTATAGCAGTAGTATCCCTCAAAATCATCCCATATTTCACAAGATATCAAGATGTAACTCCTACTAAACACATCATAGATATAGCCATTTTTTTCAATATCCATAATGTCAAAGTATAAAATGTAGCTACCAGACTATTAGTTGTATCCTTTAAGGGAAAGGCTTTAGATTGGTATAGAGGTTTAACTCCTAACTCTATTCAATCATGTGATAAATTGGGAGTAGCCTTATGTAAGAGATTTGTAGAAAAGAGTGATCATTTGTCACTAGTAGAATAGTTGACCACAATAAAGAGAGCTCATTATGAATTTATGTAGGACTTCAACACAATATTACAAAAATCTTGGGATAGAATTTTAGCTTCTATTAGACCATCCCATAAATTTGTATTCTTATACTATTTGAACTCTCTAAATAATGACATATTATTAATGATCTAATATATGGGACGAGATATATTACCAGATGCTTACGAGGTGGCTATCAAAGCTAGAAAAAATTTAGTTCAGGCCATCAAGCTTACTCTTAAACCCCCAATGCATCTTTTCCTTGAGATTAGACCACCTCCTACAAGTGTTTCCCTACTTGATGTTATTCTTCCAACTCTAAAAATTGTTTCTATAACTTCATCTAACAAGAAAAGGCCTCCACTAGTGGATCGATTAATTCCCAATAGTAAAAATACTACCTATAACTTAAAAGCATGCTCCAATCCTTGACAAATGATGTAGTAAATGTAAAAAGGTAAGCTTAGTTCAATAAACCTTATCAAGTTCCATATCAGCCTCAATAATAGATCTATCAAGAAAATAGGCCACCCTATAAAGCAAATTTCTAAGGACAAGGTCAATGATAGGGGCAGCCTAACTATGCTAGACAAAACAAATATAATCCAAATGATGTAGGCTCTTCTAATTCCTTGGTTCCTATTCAAAATAATATAGATCAAGAGGTTGAAGGTATAATGCATTGGAATCAATGTTTTGGGAAATCCATTGTCCCAACTAATGGTTCTAACTAGGCATTCAATGAATAATGGCAACAAGTTGTTTCTTATGGATATAATCAAAATCTTATGGCTCAAAACATGGAGATTCCCATGTTGACAAGCCAGAGTAGTCTCCACAAGAACAAGGATTGTATTAGGTACCAAACCAACCAAATTATATAATGATTATTAGTGAGCAAGAAGAATGTTATGCATTTTAATTAGTAGGCTATCTCTTATTAAGCTCACATCCCAATGGCAACAAATAAAATATTCAAAAAAGGGAATATGGGTGATAACTAGGGAGCATTCAAGGAACCTCCTGGCACCACTCCTTCATTATCTAAGCCTAACAATCCTATTTTCACTCAAAAGGTCTTCACACCTCCACAAATATCATAGATTTAATAAATAATAGTAGTGGCTCCCAAAGCACAAGTAAAGGTTATTAATACACCAATCAACATTGTTAAATAAATGAGTAAATCCAATGTGAGTGTGCCAATGTGGGACATGCTTTGCATGCCCAGTCAAGTGGACATCCTTCAAGAAGGTTTATCCAAGATAGGTGTTACAAGAACTACATGTAAAGAACAAAACAAAGAAACATAGGTCCTCACCAATGCAACCCAAGGTCCTTTGGGATAAAGATCAGGTAAGGTGGTCAAACCTCCTCCATTATACATTACATTAATCATTGGTGATTCCTTGGTATATGATTTCCTATAGATGGTGGAGTTATAACTTTGGTAATGCCAAATTCCATAGCTAATCAATTGAACCTCAAATATAATCCACATACCAAAGGATTTCTACAGCTTGACAATTTTTTTAGAAAGACATCTAGTATCATCAAGGATTTTAATATGACCCTACATGCTTGTCTTAGTGTCTCAATGGCTCAAGATGTTTTGATCCTTAATGTAAGTCCTCACTTTGCATTATGCCTATATAGATAATTCACAACAAAAAATAGGGGTTATCTAAGAACAAATTGGTCTTACATGGCATTCAAAACAAGGTATGGGACTAAGGGATTAATCAAAGCTAAGCTCATGGCATAATTTCACATTTAACCCTTAATGCTAGATAACATAAACATCAATTATACTATCCTTGATGAGGATGAATTTATAATTGGTCAAGAATTGAATACTTATCCTGAGGATACTCAATACTTGTTTTTGGATGAGCTATGGGGGGATAATCAATTTCTCAACCCTTTGGAAGGTGTTGAAGAAAGAGACATGGATGTCTATTTGTTACATGAATAAAATAAACTCATGACTTCCCTCATTTGACCTAAATAAGACCTCAAAGGTATGTATAAGTTGTTCTTTGATGGTTCAAGGAGCAAAATGGAGTAGGTGCAAGGGAAATATTAGTTTCCCCTTTAGGTAATAAATTTTTTTCTTCCTATAGGTTCCATTTCCATTTCTCTTCTAATGCATTAGAATATGAAGGCTTGATCTATAGTCTCCATTGGGACAATAAAAATAGAATCAAAATGTTTGAAGCATATGGAGATAGTGAGCTTATAGTGAACCAAGTAAGAGGCTTGAACATTACAAAGAATCTTTAAATGAGGTCTTAAAAAAATAGAGTCTCAGATCTAATTGAATATTTTGAAGCCTTTAACATCCAAGTTGTACCAAGGAACCATACTTAGCATGCTAAAAGGTTAGAAACTATGGAAGCCCAATTTGATATTCAAAGTAAGCTAAAAGAGGCCAAGGTTTAACCACATGTCAAGGTGGTGGTGAGCCCATTAGTGGTAGATAATGAAGTGCATTAGAAAGTTTTTGAAAATGATAGACAAATTACTTCATGCAACAAGAAGAAAAGTTTTCCTTAATGAACTAAGGTAAATTTCAACATCAATATGAGGATAAAATTATTCAACCAAGGTTTAAAAAACTTCCTAAAGGATTGGTTACACTTGAGGGCCTTTTCCATGAGGGAGAACATATGAGAAAAGAAAAGGTGATAATGTTAACCAATAAATGAAACTATGAGAGAGTTCTCATATTTAAAGACAAACTTCTCAAGCTTGAGAAGGTAAGCAACAAGGTTGAGAGGCATGATTTTATATCACTCTGAAAATAATATGTAGACATCTTTACTTGGGAATATAGTGACTTGAAAGGTTTTGATCTAAATTTATCCCAACATACTAAAGAGCTAGAGGCTAATGCTAAGCATGTGAGGTAAAAATAAAGGCCCGTTAACCCTAAAATTGAAGAGATAATGAGGAGATAACTAACCAAGTTAATTGAATCCAAGATTATCTTTCCTATAAAACACTCATCATGGGTAGCCAATTTGGTGCTTGTAAGGAAGAAGAGTGGAGATATTAGGTTGTGTGTAGACTTCAAAGATTTCAAAAAGGTCTCCTTAAAGGAACATTACCCTCTACAATCCATGGAGAAATTCTTCAAATATTTGGAAGTACAAAACATTTTTCTCTTTTGGATGGGTACTCAGGATACAACCAAGTGCTGGTAAGGGAAGAAGATCAATACAATACTACCTTCACCACCAAATGGGGCATGTATATGTACCAAAAGATGCATTTTTCCTTATCTAATATTTGAGCCACTTTTCAAAGAGAAATAGACATAGATTTCCAAGGGCTACTAAATCAAATGGTGATGGTATACTTGGATGACATCATAGTTTTCTCCAAGGATGCCAATGAACACATGGACCACCTAAGATTAATCTTTGAAAGATGTAGAGAGTATGGGATCTATTTGAATCCCAATAAGTATGTGTTTGTTTTTCAATGAGGAAAAACTCTTGGGACAAATTTTCTCAAAATAAGGATTAGCTATTTATCTTGATAAAATAAGTGCCATCTTGGCCTTATCCTTACCCAAGCATAAGAAGGGACTCTAAAGGTTCCTTGGGAAAATAAACTTTGTGAGACGAATTATACCTATTTTTACAAACTTGGTCAAACCCATGAAGGTAAATCAACATTTAAGTCTATCATGCAAGCCATTTCCCAAGCACCCACACTCATAAATCTTAATTTATCAAGGGATTTAATATTATATGATTTTTCCAATATTGATAATATATTAGCTAAGCTAATGCAAAACAATGGTAAAGGAGTTGAGTGGCCAATAGAATTTTTTAGTCAGGGGCTTAAGGGGTATGAGGTGAGTTATAATTTTGTATAAAAAAGAGTCCTTATAGCAATAAGAATCCTTAAAAAGTTTAAGCTGAAGTTCTCCAATAGTAAAATATATCTTATGTTGTCTCATCCTAGAGTGAGTTATTTCCTTCTCAACAAAGACTTGAATGAAAAAAGAGTTGGTTGGATTACTAAGGTCATGGAGTATGATGTGGAGATCAAGGTCACTAAGCTAGTAGGAGGTAAAGGCTTGTGTGAGCATATGGTCAATGACCTTCATGAAGACAAAGAGGTCATCTTGGTAACATAAGATAACCCAAAAATAGATGCACCTCCACCTCACACTAGTTGGCTCCAAGATCTGACACATTTATTGATAATAGGTGAGGGCCGTTAGGGTATGGACATGGAAAAAAGAAGGTATTTTATACTTTAATCTATACCTTATGTATTGGTTGATGGGGTTTTATTCAAAAGGGACCTCAATGGAGTGCTCCTAAGGTGCATAGATAATGACCAAGTGACCAAGCTTTTGGAGAAATTACATGATGGACCTATAGGAGGTCATTTTTCACTAGAACCATAGCAATAAAGATAATGAGGGTTGGTTATTACTGGTCCAACCTCTTCAAAGATGCATATTCATGGGTAAGGAAGTGTCAAAAGTGTTCTTTATTTATGGGTAAGCAAATATTATTATCCCTTCCTCTCAACCCAATTCAGGTAGAGCAACCCTTCATGCAATGGGGGCTAGATTTCATAGGAATTATCAATCCTCCATTAAGTCTAAGACATAAATGGGTGCTCACTACAATTGACTACTTCACCAGGTGGGTGAAACATTATGTTGAAATAAACTAATGAATGTATAGTCCTAGACTTTTATGACAACATTGTGACTAGGTTTGTTGTTCCATCCACTATCATATATGATAATGCAATGACATTCCTTGGTCTAAAAACAAGTGAATGGGATCTCAAGATGGGTATCTACCTTAACACCTCTTTCAATAATTACCCTTAAGGAAATGGATTGGTTGAGTCCACAAATAAGAATTTGATAAGAATCATCAAGAGAACTATGGAAGAAAATCAGAGGGCATGGCACACTAAAATAAAGATAGCCTTGTGGGCTGATAGGGTAACTCCTAAAGCTACCATTAGAGATTCTCCATATATCTTAGTATATGTAATGGAGTCCAAGTTCCCCATTTCTCTATAGATTATTGCATTAGAACTAGCCCATCAACTGGAGTTAATGAAATATGAGTCCATGAATGTGAGATTGGTAAAATTCATGGAGCTTGAAGAAATGAGAGACCTTGCAATTAAATCGCTATAATCACATCAATTTTAGGTCAAAAAGCCTTTGAAAAGAGAGCCATAGTAATGGAATTAAAATAAGGGGACCTAGTCCTCAAGTGGAATTCAAATAGGTCTAATTCAAGTAATCATACAAAATTTGATAGCTTATGGAGTGGTCCTTATTTGATCCACAAATTCAAATGACATAATGATTTTTATTTGGCCTAACTATATGGAGAATTACTACCCATCCCATTCAATGGGATTTAGCTAAAGCCTTTCTATTAGAAGAGTTTGTATCCATTGTATATATTGTACATTATATATAGCTTTTTTTGTTTTCTCGTAAATGCCTTGTGCACATCTTTTCAATCACATGTTTCCCTTCCCTAAGTGCCTTGGGAATAATGTTTGTTTTATTATTGTTGTCCTTATTAATTCAATAGGAAGTTATATAAAGGTTTAGATTTGTATCCAATTTTAGACCAACTCAGTTATAGAGGCTAATGACTCCATGTCTAATGGACTAGGCAAGGCAAGTGGTCTGGGTTCTTAAGTATAATAGCCATGCTTCTCTATGAGTCACCAAAAATGTTGGCCATTTTTGGCCCACATACTCAAGCTCTTGAATTTTTAGAAAGGACTATTTTAAAGAAGATGAAGGCATTTTCAAATTCCAATGGTCCATTTAAATGAATCTAAAAGGTACTTTTCCTTTATAAAAGGCTAAAACATTTTTACCAAAAGATCATTTTCTCAAAGTTGGTGGGGTGTTTTCAAATTTTTGAAGGGATCTTGTTTCTAAAAGGTCCAAACAAATAGGTTGAAGGGTGATTTTCAATTATTTTTAAGGGGTTTTTCAAAATTTCAAAGGATGAAATAAGGGGTGACTTTCAAGAAATATGAAGAGCACCTCCCTTTTAAAAAGGGGCATTTTCATAAAGTTTGAAGACATGAATTCCTTTAGACAAATTATTCAAATAAAAAAGTCCAAAAAAAATCCATATAAATTTTGAATCCTAAGACATTCCCACAAATGTCAAAGATGAGTCTCATCAAGTATCCATTTACATTCAAAATAGGTCAAAGGGAGTCAACAAATCTCAAGGGTGAAAGTGTACATGACAAGTGTCAAAGATGCATTTAATTGGTAGGAGATTGATGACTCACAAGCATCCATGTTAGGTAGATCAAATTTTCAAATAAATTATCTGAGTTAGCTACTAATGACCAAACAAATAAAGGAAATCACAATTGATTGGTAGGAGCTAATAGCTGTGAATTAATGGAGAGGTTCTCATCTTTTTATGTGGCCATCATTTGTGACAAATAACTACTCAATTCAGAGGCAACATGACTCAATCCAAATTAAATGTTATGGGGACTTTATCCTTATACATGTAATAAAATTAAAGGATGACATGAAAGTGAAAGGTGAAGATTAGGTTATTAGAGAAGGTAGCTTAAGCATTAAAGATGTTCCAAAACTTTTCCTTTTTAGTGGATCATGACATCATCATCCTTGTTTTTCAACCAATGAGAGGGAATTAATACTATCATAGCTAATCATGGTTAATTTTTTGAATAATGATTAGTCCTAATTAACCCAAATGTGGGTAATAATTCATGGAGTGTGGTTAGATCTCATTTATTGAATTACATTTGCTTGCGTCTTCTCTTCTTATTCTTCTTTTTTTCATATATCTCTGTTGGCTCCACCATAAAAAATTTATCCTCATTTGACAAGAAAAAACATTATAAAAATTTGTAATAAAAACCTTTTGAAGTAATAAAGAACAATTTTTACCTATCTTTCCTGAAAATTATGTTTAACAAGCTTGTACATAATGGCCTTGTGAAGAAGTGTTCTTCCATGTCCATTATCCTTCTTTCTTATCTATTTTTTGGTGTTTCCAAGTTAGTTTTAAGTATGAAATTTAACTCTTTATTCCATTAATTTATTCTTGGTGTGGATTTTGAAATCCATCTTTGCTTCATGAATGGTTTACTGAGCTTAGTTTATGAAATACTTATGCAAATTAATTGGTTTTGAGGTTGTTTGAGCAAGAATTATCTTATACTAAATTAGTGTTTATTTCATGATTATTTGGATCAATATATATTAATTTCATCACCTCCATTATCTCATATTTCCTTTTTATGTTATCTCTCTCTCCCTTTTCCTTGGTTAACAGTAGGTTTTAGTGTATAGTAACAAGCTAAAGTAAAGCATCTGAGGAGCTAGAATCATCAAAACTCTTAGAGGTTAAACCTTACTATAGTAAACCCACATCCTAAGGTTTTCACAACACTTGTAGCTAGGATTGAGAAAGACAAATAAACTCTCCCTCAAAATGTGCAATTTTATGCTACAACAGTGACTTCACAAGGATATTAGAGAAAGACCTAAAAGAGAGAAGAACCTTAAAAATAGAATATATATCTTTTGATTTTGAATCTATAATTTTTTTTGTTTATTAATGAGGATATAGGGTACTATAATCCATAAATATTTATCCTATAAACCTTCTAAAATTTTAAAATCATCCTAAATAATGTTTTGAGAGGGCTAGTATAGATAAGGCTAAAGAAGTAACCTTGTGTGAGAGAATTTTTACTAATACCTCTACTCAACTAATGAATGAACTTTTTTTCCAACATTTCCTACGTACTAAAATTAATTAAATAACATATCTTACACACTCCATGTGTGTAATCATATATTTTAAGATTGATCCTCAACCCTCCGTCTTGAGATGAGATGAATGATTCATAATGATTCAAGAAATATATATATATATAACTCTCATTTAAATATTATTCTCCATGCAAAACTACTATATTGAATTATACAAGGATCTTAAATAATCTCAATGCCAATCCAATTACAAAATAAAATGCAAACAAGGAGAGATACTTTTTGTATGAGGAATCAAGAATTGACAAAGACTTGTACATCTACAATACAAACTCAACCTTTTTAGAATAGTTCATATGAAAATATTCAAGGGAGGTAAAAAAACATGGTTATTTATCTTCTAATTTCATTTTTTACTTATTTTCCACATAACTCAACCTAGGGATTAGGCTTGAGATACTAGTTAGTCATTTTTTTATCTTGTTCAAAAATAATTAACTGACCTTTCTTAGATACATGATCTATAAGATGGCATGTTTGATGGGACTTGAAGGATTTGATTCATCCAACAAGTTATTTTAGACCTTTAGCATTCTTCTAATTACCACAATTAGCCTAGTACCTATCTTAAATCACCTATTTTTATTCAAAAATTCATTTTTTCTGCTTTAGGTGAAATTAGTTAATTCAACAAGATAAAGAGTGGTTTCATCTCCATAAATAGTGAATTTAACCTACATATCAATTAAATCAACTTAATAATCACATAGTTCACACTTTTACATTTTTTGTTCTTCTACATAGGTTTTAGAATCAATGAAATTACTCTAGAATTGGTGAGATTATCATATAATCAGTGAATTCAACCTAATAATTAGTGGATTCAAACTTTTACATTTTCTATTTTATTTATTAAAGGTTATGGAATCAATTAAATTATTCTATAATAAACAAGATTGACATATAATTAGTGACTTCAACTTATGAATCTGTGAATATGCCCTCTTGGCATTTAACTTCTATTTATTATTAGTTTTTGAAATTAGATAAATTTCTTTGAAATCAGTGAGATGTCCGTATAAATATCAAATTTGAGTTGTTAATCCATGAATTCACCGTCTCACATTTTTTTTATATTCTATGTGTAGGTTTTAAAAATAAATAAATTACTTTCAATCAGTGAAATTAGTATGTAGCATATCGATGAAATAACCTTTTTGCCAAAAATAAGAGACTCAAAAAATCTCTCTTTGAAGCTACTTATTGGCTAAAAAATCACATTTATCAAACTTTTAATCATGTGTTATAGTAACTTGACCAAATAAGTCATATTTTGCATCAAACAAATATATCTTACTTCACATTTTTATTTAGGCATTAAAATGAAATCACATTTCAATTGGATAATAAAAACTTGTTCATTTTCATGCTCTTTAATTTATTACAAGTTTTGCTTATTTCTTGATTGTCTTGAGTGGTTATTTTTTCTGTATGTTCTCTTATTTTTGGGCGAATAAAAAATTAAAAAGTTCTTATTTGTCCTTTACCTTATTTTTATTTTGATTATGTGGGGTGTAATTCATCACATTATTGGATGTATTTAAGGATGTATTGATATAGGAAGTCACTTTCTAGCATCATATCAAACCCTATTTATATAGTGGGCTATACAAATTGAGGATAATTTCAATTATGAAGGCCTATCTGTGTTCTTGCACATTTTCATGTGAGTAAAGTAACCCTTAGGAGTTATTTCCAATATCATAGGCTAAGGAGTGGTACCCTCAAAAGGATCAATCTTTAGAATGAGATTGATATTATTTATTGACAGACTTGTGCGAACATAACATAATTCATATAAGGACCATCTATAAATCTAAGTAAGATTATAATCAAACCCAAATCTAGTAAAACTTCATTCAAACCCTTATGGCTAATTTTTTTGTGAAGGGATAACACCCTATCATGAATGTCTCAATGTTAGATTACTTCTTAGATGGATCTTATACCCGTAAATCATTCATTGAGACAAGGGTTCAAAGCTAATATCCTCTGAATATTACTTTACTTGTATAAACCTTTTGAGAGAAGGTGGGGTTAGAATACCACCAATAATTACTATAATTTATTTAATTAACATTTAAAATTTATAATCCTCTCTCAAGGAAATTATTTCAAAGGTTCAATGGATGTGATTCAAACACATATCAATTCTTAAAATTGCCTTGTAATGCTTATGTGTTTTTGATTGTTTGTTTTTTCAAAACCTTATTTATACTTGAGACCAAATCAAACAAACCAAGTGCAAATAAAAATAATTTTTATACACACATCATGATGTGTTATTCTACCAAAATTTTGGGTCAAACAAAAGTGGCATGTTAAAACTTCACTACAATACCTATATTACTTGTCTAAACCATGTCATTACGCTGATTAATTAGAACTGAGAGTCTTATCCTAATCTAAATTGTGACTTGAAACCAATTCTAATTCCAAGACCAAGTTATAATTCTACTTTAATTGTTTGAATATCAAACTCCTTTTATAAGTCAAAAGTTCATAATCTAGTTCAAATCTTGATTCCTTATTTTCAACCAAAGATAATTATTGTACCAAAATTCACACATTTAAAGGTCCCTAATGTGGCTTAAATAAGTAAAATATATTTACTTTGTTCACAAATTCAAGTTTCTAAGACAAAATTTTCAAGAAAAGACCAAATGAAAAACATTTCCAAAGTCCAAACATTAAACATTTATACTTAAGAAAATATTGTCTAAAGCTTGTGGATACGCCCTTTCATAAACAAGTTTGAAAAAATTTCAATGAATCCCTTTGATTTATGTATTCCAAATTATAATTTTCTTAAAATAGGTCAAATATCTTAACTACAACTAATTCCTAGGAATACTAAGTCAAAACAACATTTAGGGCATTTAATACCTTTTTAGAATGAAGATTATAAACCTAAATGTGCCTTAGTATAGGCATAGTGGGGCTATTTATGATCCCTCATTTGATTTTTGCTATTTTAATATAACACCTAAAGAAATTCCTCTTAATTTATTAGATAACCAAGATTCCTCTATCCAAGATCTAATTTTTAAAAGACTTCTAACAGTGTCAAGAAAAGGAAAGGGTCAACTAGTTGATCCTCCCTCACAAAGACAACTCACTACTTCACAAATATAATAATATAATATAGATATAACTAATTTAGCTAACTCCTTGGCCACATTAAAATTTTAAAATCCACATTATTAAATATAAGTCCTCCAACAAAATGATCATTATATTTGTATACATATCCCATGTATAGTTTGCATCCTTTTTCCAACAAAAAATTAGTTGTAGATATGTTTAGCACACCCATAATTGAAATCAATCTAATGACTAATCTTGATTTAGATCTCCTTGTATATTATACTTAGTATGAGGTGGATATCTCTCAAATATAATATTTATCCAACATATGGTACCATCCAAAATAAAACAAAACATTATTATGTATTCTCCATGACCCCCTTCTTCCAACACTCCAAGTACTTTGCAATAACAAGTTTCAAACCCATAAGAATTACAACAATAGGTTGTAACTACCCCACCTAGATAGGTGTAAACCAATACCCAACCTCCATAATGGGTGAACATTCCTCCACTTCAACAAGTGAAAACTAATCCCTCACCTTAATATGTGGTGACCAATATTTCATTGCAACAAGTGTTTATTAATCCTCAGTCAACTTTTTTTTATGAACAATGTGTTTCTACTAGTCAACCAATTTCCACTTTTATTCAACAAGTAACATGTTATATTCAACAAGTTCCCCCTACATGACATATTCCTAAGAATCAGCAATATATTCCACTCCAATCTCCAAAAATCACATTTAATACCCAACATAACATTCCTCAATTCAGGTCCTTATTCCCTCCAGATCAATGTCATACTCAATATAAAATGATTTACCAAAAAAATTCCCCTATTAGTCATACAACTCAAATCAAAGAGTGAATATTCTTAGTAAAACCAATCACATACAAATTCCCTAATATTTTTTTCTCTTTATTTGGGTATAGGTAGTGTACCTTTTAATACCAAATAAAATTTGTCCATTTCCTGTCACTCCTGTCCTACTTTTCAAGAATTGCAAGAGGACAAAGATGAAATTTCATCCATTCAAGTAGGAAATCATAGTAAGAAGTTTAAATTGTATGACATGTGCTCTTATCCTTTTTATATGAGTTATCTTTATATACTTATTTATGTGGTTTTTATTCAAACCATATAAACATTTTACTAGGTAGAATCCAATGTTTTAGGATCGGTAAAAAGTATTCACTCCAAGGCACGAGCTGTAAGGTATTGGGTTTAATAAATAACCTATCATTGGAATAGTGGTGAGTGAGGTATCTTTTGTACCACATATGGGTGGGACATGGATGAATATAAATATACTTGATATGGGCAGAATGATTATACTCACAACTTAATGTGGTTAGGACTTCAAAATAAACTAAAAAAGGAAGGAAAGGTAGGGAATTAAAGGAAGCATGTGGACCAAACTAGATAAAATATTTCAAAATCATAACTTGAACTAGAGGGTGGATAAGAGATCATAGACCAATATTTTATATAGGATACTATATCACACCAACAATCAAACATAATTAAAAGTCAAAGGGAATAAAAAATCATACTTAAACACATGAAATTAAAGGTTATTGTGTTTGTTAGACTACAATAACACATATACAAAAGGGGATTATGATTTATATGTAAAAGGTATTTATATTAGATATAGATTAATATGTTTTATTGTATATACAAGAGATAACTAATACATAACCAAAATACTAAGAAACTAGGATGATAGAATTTATTACACAATCCATAAGTTGGAGAAAAATCAAGATTTGCACATCAAGACTAAAATCACAAAACTTATAATTTTATATTAAACTTAAAAAACAAAATTATCCTCCCTTTGGGACTATTAGGACACAATTATAAATAACATGGGTTGGAAATGCCTCATCTATCACATGAATTCTAGAAATACATTTACAAAACTAAGACTTGCATCTAAATCTCATGCTAAAGATGCATGTACAATAATCAACCCAAAATATAATTCCACATCTAAAAATAAAATATATACATGCAATGTAAATTTTTAACCAAAGTTATGACTTAACAGAAACATACAAGTGCATAGTTATATTTATCAAACTATTGATGTGGTATCATTAGCTAAAGAATATGACAGAGTGACAATTGGAAGAACTAAAATATCTATTGTTGTAACTTATGGGATCAATATGGACCCACTTGGAGTTTGCATGACTACAAATCCTAAACATTGGGAACCTTGAGATGACATAGAAACACTATTACTTGGTTATGGGAATGGATTTGATCTTAAGTCTATTTATATCGACCCAAGTTATTCAAATAACATGTGTGATTATTATAGATCCTAATTAATGATTTCAAAATTGGGAAATAAAGGTTTTAATATTTGGATGGCCTTAGCCATCAACCTCATACATTCAACTTCCAAGATCTTTAACTCTACTCTCAGAGCCTCAACTATTTTTACCCTATCCTTGGAAAATTTTAACAATTACAAATTTTGATCATTGGTTCTATATACTATGCCTTTAAATTCCTTATTGAATTTATTTTTAAATAATTGGAGGAGGGTGTCTAAATACATCATGTTGAATAATTCACCTATAGGAGTAATCACATTAGTGACTATCATGTCTTTTATAATTTTCCAAGCTCTCACTTTCATGATTTTTAAAATGTCCCAATAGAGTCTTCAGATGTGTATGACAATTAAGGGAAACATCCTTTTTTTCAATTACATAATTGAGGCACCATGATACATCCATGCTAGAAATTAAGGTCATTTGATTAAAGGAACTGGTTCTAGAGCACTAAACTAATAAATTCAATCTTTTCTCTAACTCTTTCTAATTGGTCCCAAAATTTAATCACCTCTATTTTGTCAAATTGGATTCATACTTTGGTAGCCTTGATATTATGTAAAATTTTATACAACCTAGTAGATAAAATCTCCACATCATCATTTATCTCTAAAGGAACATGTATAGCCTATCTCTTTTGTAACATGTGTTGTGGCTCCTAGTTTCTTTTATAAATTTATTTCATATCTTCACCAGTTGAGTCCACAAAAACATAAAAATGTTTAGTATATTCATTAATATCCTTTAGATCATTTTAAGTTTTTTTCCAAGGGAAATAGATTTTCATGTTATTCAAATTCCATTTCTTCCCTTGTATCCAAATTCAATGCCTTCCTCTTCCTCACCCTTTGTGTGGCGCCCCTTTTTTTGTTAAACAAAGTAGAGACTATAGGAATATTTGTGACAACTAGGTTTTGTATATCATTATTTGTATTTTACATCTCTTTTTCCCATTATGGAATGACAAGATCCCCTATTTTTTCATCTTATAGGATTAGGTATTAAAATTTGGAAGGTGGATGAGTCCTTAGAGGAGGTGTTATTTTTGGTGGTGCCAATGATGAACTTATTTTTATTGGGAACTAGAGAGGTGTATAGACAATCCAATCCCATGGTGAAGGTTATATAAATGGAGTGAATTCAACCACATAATTGGTCAATCCTGGGGTTGTCGCAATATTCATAGTGGTTGACTATATGGATGAAAATTATGTCTTGGGAAACTATAGTTGAGCTTAATATATCTTAAGGTCTAGTGGACATCTACAATTGTAAGTAAAAACTATAATCCTAATCTAAAAAAGAATCCCTTTTCTTGGATCTTTTATTTGGTTTGAATTTTAAAGATTGGGAGAGTAAAAATATAAGAAATAGACTTTTCAGAACATCAAGAGGCAAATCTATTGATGGAATATCTACACTAGCATTAGATGGAACAAGAGTCGAGACCACTTCATTTTATTTTTTTCTCTCTTCTATGAGTATTTGCTGATCCAAAATGCTATCAAATTTTTTTTCTTGTAATCCTTCCAAACTGGTAGATTTAACTTTTTCCAACTCTACTTCCTCATCATCTAGAGCTACCTCTTTACTTATTATAGGTCTTGAATTGTCACATCCAAATTTCACCCTATGATTTTTAACCTTTAAATCCATGGATTAATATGGTAAATAGCTAATTATAAATAATTTGATTTAGGTTTTCTGACATATACAATAATGGGATAGCGATATTATTGAATTGTATACATAATGTGACAATTATATTTTAATTATTCTAAGCATTATGGATATGTATTTGTTAGTTTTTCATCATTGGTTGATATTTATAATGACTCAAAATAACTATGTACTTATTACAAGGTAGATGCATGATAGATCCTACCCTGAGAGCATGATGAGAAAGAGAATCATCAGAGAGGATGGGCTAGATGGGATGAATGGGTGATGAAAGAGGAACTGTTAGTAACCCAACACACATCACAATAGAATAACTTGCTTGACTCTCTATTTGATCTAGATGGTTAGTTGTTTTGAGTACTCATATATTCCATTATGTATGTGTTTTGATTAATGTTTATGATCATATGATGTATCATTTTTTGTATAAATTTAGTTCATAGATTACACATACAAGTAGTTATATAATCATATGGTCACATTACTGTTACATCCTAGGAAATTAACCTTAGTTAAAGGATTTTAATATAAATGCCATTAGTCTTGTACAATAATGGAAAAAATAATTATGTTTGATTCATCTTTTTAAAATATAATTACCAATAATAGTTAAATTAAGAAAATTTAATTTTATGGATAATGCTAACTTGAAATGATAAATCCTTTGCATGGAATACATTAGGATTTAAAGGCAATTAGTCCTTTAACTATGAATTAAGTGGAGTTAAACTATTTATTAAGTTGGATTTAAAAAAATAATATTAGTATGCATAATTTTAGAGATAAATCAATTTCAAAGTTAAGTAAATATAATTAATTATTAACTAAAATAGCAAAGTAGTGATTAATGCATAGATGGAAAACTGAAATGAATAACATGCAAAGTAGCAATGTAACAATAGAAGAAGGGAAGGAGTTTTATAAATAAGAAATTAATTTTGGAATTTGGATGGATAAGGAAGAAGGGAAGGAGTTTTATGAATAATAAAGGAAATTTTGAAGTTGGGTGAACAAGGAAGATGAGGACAAAATAAAGTAAGATTGGAGGAAAAAATGCGTATTCATCTTTTGAATAATACTAAGTTGGATCTGTAAAGTAATTTTATATGTCTTATAATAAAATTTAATTTAATTAATTTCAATTCCAAAAAAATGATGAAACAAAGTCTATTAATTGAGATTTTTAAATATTAATTATAGATTCAAAGTCTTTATTTACTAAAATGCTTTGTCAATAAATTAAAATTCCCATCCCTAGATTAGAAATATCAGCCTATAATATCATGCTAATTTTATTGAATAGATATTTGTGTTTAATAAAATTATTTTATATATATAAAACATTGCATAAAATTTAAAGTCCAATCCATATACATTACCAACACCATATATATCTTTAAAGTGTTGAACTCATTGAATATTAAAATGGAATTAATTATGCTTCATTGGAAATTGTTGTATTGGAATTCACTATGTAATAAAGTATTATAATATTCTATCCCAAGTTGGGTATGTCCTAGTTTCATTATCTAATTCAAATGGGTAAATCATTGTAAAACTTGAGAAAATTACTAAGTATTAAATAAATTCACTAAATATTAAAAACAAGTTGTTGATTATTTTATGTGAATAAAACACTATGATTATATAATATGTTATTAGTTGAAATGCCCATCCCTTAAAATTTAATATTTTGGTAAAATAATGGCACTGAACTTAAATATAGAATGGTGGTTATATAGGTTAAGTCTACAATTGAAATAGTTTGACATGCTAAGACATTCAAATAACATGTTGAGTTTTAAATCGAAAACCATTGAGTTTATGGGAAAATAAATTGGGTTTATATATTAAAAACATTGAATTTATTTTATAAACCACTAAGTTTAGAAATTTGAGTCATACTAATAAAAAATTGAGCCATGTAATGTTTTAGATCACTGAGTCAAATAACTATAGCACTGAGTTTATTGAATTTGTGTCTGAACCAATTGAATCGTTAAAGTCTTGAGTGAAAACTAGGTCATAAAGTTAAGCATTATGTTTCTTAAGGTGAACTAACAGTCTCATATAGAAATTCAAAGATATTAAAGCCATGAAAAACAAGTGAAAATTCCAAGAATTTATTAAAAAGCTAAGTTTATATATTAAATCACTGAGTCAAGAGGAAAAAAGCTATTTTTTTATTACATGGTTTTATAGGCAACACTTATTTGCTAAATATTTTAGAAAGACGAGTCAAGTGTTGAAGTGTAATAATAAGTCAATGAAGATACTAATTAAATTCCCAAGCTATACAAAAAAAAATTCCAGCTATAAAATCAAATCACCTAGTCTTAATGAAATCATTGAGTGTAATTATTCAATGCTAAATATCTTAGTAAATGTGCTAAGTAATAAAATGTTGTATACCCTATTTGGAAATGAAGGTAATTTAATTATAAATAATTATTATAATGGATATATATTGAAATATTTTAGTTATAAATTGAAATTACTGAGTCTATTTAATTAAAGATAATTAATGTTGTTCCTTAATGCAAGATCAAATGTTCAGTGGAACTTTATTTTGCTTCAGCTTTTCATATCATGAATTGAATGGAATTACATTACCAACTAGAGCTTCATTTTTAAATAATGATCATGATTATCATGGGATCCTTATAATATTAAAATAGAATGTTGGTTGAGTAATTAAATCAAAGGTTGAGTTATTCTTAAAAAGCGTGATTATGAGTAAATTGATAAAATGATCACACTCCTGTAAAGTATTTGATAGTTAGATATTTATATGAGTTATTAAAATATATATATTTGAATGTTTAAGTCTTAAATAACTTGTACATTTGACATTAATTATTTGATACTTATGGAAAAATTGAGAGTTATTATCAATAGTGTTGTTTTTCTTTATGGCAATATTTATACACATATGCAAATATATATTCATGTATATATGTTATTGCTTAAAGGATATGATAATGAAAATATTACATGATGTCATGAATTAGGTGAATTTTTTTTTAGTGAGGATTAATACATGTTGAACATGAGATTTATAAATAGTCATTCAACAGAGTTAGTATGGTTATAATATCTAAAATGAAATTAGAACTTGCATAGAGGAACGAGGTGAATTATACTAATTTTTTAGAATGAAATATTATGGAATAACTTGGTTATTAATTATTTAAATCTTTGGAGATAACATTATATATATATATATATATATATATATATATATATATATATATATATATATATATAATTTTAATATTCTTACAATAATGGAAACTAGTGAACAATACTTAATATGAGTAGACTAAAATGTATGAATGTTATTAATTAGTTTTAAAAAATATTGCATTATTCTAAGTATAAATTGAGCAGTTGTAACATGAACCCTTCATTATTTATACATATTATTCACCATCATTAGTTGAATACTGAAATAAAGATATTACCTATATAGTTTCTTCTTCTATTTCTTCCTCATTAAAGGATTCCTTTGTGGTGGGGACACCAAAATATGATGGCTATTCTAATTATTTTCTTGGAGGAGGTCGAATAACCCTTATTTTTTCTCTAGTAAGTGACCGTAGGGGGAGTGGAAGGCAAGGGATATGGTTAAATGACTAAAGGAGCTACATTGGTGGAAAGTATCATTGAAGGTGGTGGTAAAGGAATGGTTGGTGGGACAATAGTGGTAAAAGGAAGGGTGAATGGATTAGGGATTGGCATGATATGGATTACTTGAGAGGATTCCTCCTCACTAACGATTGTGGATGGAGGTGAACTTAAAAATCATCCTAAGGAGAATAAGGAGAAATTGAAATGGACAAGAAAGATCAGGGAGGACTCTTATATTTTGTCTCCCTATTTAGGGATTAGATTACCTTTAGATAATAGACTCTCCCTTTTGTAAATTTGTTTAATCTCTTATAGGAGAGGGAAGTTGGTCTTTCCCTTTTGGATATTTTGGTTTAGTTACAAGCCAATAATGGATCTATGCTCTTTTCTCTTGATGTTCCATCTCCATAGCTTATTATTTAGTGATCTGAAGATTTTACTAAAGATCCTAAGAAAAAATCATAGACATTTGTTTATATTTCATCCTAGTCCATACATTAGTATCATCTAATGCATTCATAAAAAAATAATGATCATATTCTTGGTGACCATATACAATGTTCAGTTTATTTTTTTCCTTGAGTTGCCTTGGGTATATCCTTATTTTATTCCTAGGGTCACATTCCTTGAATTGGGCCACATTTAACTTCTAGTGGGATTTGGATTTTCTAACCTAAATTAAATGTGGCCTAACCAAAAATTAATTATTTCCATTACTCAAAGGAGTTTTATAGTAATAAGCCTGATGTTTAAGGCCGTGTTATTCATCAAACCATTGTAGCATTGAAAATCCATTTCTTGTACTATAATTTTATCTAGGACATGGCATAGAAACAGAGGAGTTTCCCTTATCTCTTAAATTTAGTTGACTATACATTCAGGGTAATACCAATAATCCCTCATTTTACCAATGTTTCTTTTTAGGTTTTGAAACAACATAGGCATCTAGTTTCCATGAATTGCTTGATATATTGAGGTAAATTTCTTCACATATCCTTTGAATTTAATTTTTAAATCTGTATATAAGTATGAAAGAGTAATCTTCAAATATTTTATTACCTAAATATTTTGTTTAGGGTTTCCATAGATCCGCATGTGTCATTTAAATTATTCATAATAATACATATAGTAAATATGGCATCATATAAAAATTTCCATCAGTTGGACTTTATTTAGAATATAGCATCTATATTTTCAATATGACACTTCTAGAGTCCCCCAGGGTAAAAAACTTGCTTGAAGTTAAAATAATGTCCAATAAAGGGACCCATTCCAATTGTACATAAGCTATGCTTTCAAAACCATATATTTTATTTAGGAGGTCCATAACTATCCTTATCCCATGTCTAAATTTGAAAATATAATTGGAAGAATGTTTCTTGGGATTCAATATCTATTCCTCAACCAACCATTCTTGTTATTTTCCATCTACCATATTATATTTAAGCCAAATATTGGTTGAGACTTGGTTATAATCAGTCTCAAGCCATATCATCCTAAGGTACCTTTCAAAATCCCTCTAAGAAATAATTGCATCTACATTTTTACTTTTCCTAAGATGCAAGCATTCGCCAAAAAATGTTTGATTTAAAAATAAACATCTAAGTAGGTCCATGTAAGGCATTACCTTTGGTTTTATCACTACTAGATAGAGACCTTTTGTTTTAATGGGTAAGAGGGTGTCGATCTACTATTTATCATATGTAAACAATTGATCTTGTGTAAATTAACATACCATAGACTCTACAAGATTATATAACATCAAATAATAAAGTAAATTGAATGTGGGGGCACCATTATCAGATATTATGTCTATGTATTATGTGCTTACAATAGTAGAATACACTAAGAGGGATTGAACACACATTTGATTTGAAGAGGAGGCAATTATATGAATCTAAATTATGTAATATCCTTTAAAAATCATCTAGTTCATTATTTCAAGTTTAATAAAAAAATCTACAGTTATTTAAATTCTTGAGGGATTGGAATTAAAAAAATTTATTGATAGATTGATGGAAAAATGACTATCCTTTGACTAAATTTCACATATATTTCCCAAAATTTTGAGTATTGAATGAATTAGAGTGTCATCAATGAAAATAATGGCCTTCTAATTTTTCTCCCATTTTTAATTTTAACATGTCAGTCAACTTTGGTGGGTTTACATTTTTGCTAAATGGTAACTATTTTTTTAACTTTATGTGTCCAGTCACCATATCCTATATAGATTTCAAGTTATTACTTACCCACTTATTTGATTTTATTTCAAAATAATTTATGTGTACATCTATCCTCAATCTCTTGGATTATGACACTTTTCAAATTTCCGATCACTTGGGCCTTTAGATTTATGTATTCAATTTATACATTTTAGGGTCATGAGTTAATGTAAATGTACCATGTGGAGAAACCTCAGGCCTTGTAGGGACTCAAAGAAATGGGAACACAAGTGGTTGAGCCTTATATATATATATATATATATATATATATATATATATATATATATATATATATATATATATATATATATATATATATATATATATATATATATATATATATATATATATATATATATATATATATATATATATATATATATATATATATATATGTATGTATGTATGTATGTATGTATGAATGTATATGTAAATTTTATGTGTAATCAAATGTCAACACATGTTGTGATATCAAAAATATAAAGGCACATAGACTTAGAGTCATGAGACCATTGAATGATCATATTTACTTTAATCCATTTTTAGTTATCGATAATGAAAATGTGTCAAGTGTTAAACACTCAAAAATTACAAGCATGTAACCATTATACTATGGGAACTTGAAACCATTTAACTGTGTCAATCCTTTTATTGTTCTAAATTGACAAAAAAATTCCACATCTCAATTCCTCAGGATTGTGGGATCTCAGGACCATGAGATAATGAAATTTACTTTAAAATATTTTTAGGGTCCATGTAATAAAAAGGTGCCATGTTTTGTGATCTTGAGACTTAGAGACTTTGGTCACTTATCATTTTTTTCGTGGTGAGAATGTTTCCATGTAATGTGTTAATGACACACATCTAGATCTCATAATTTGTGATATTTGAATACTTATAAAATTTTACAACAAGCTATAATGTTTTGATAACATAAGGATGACACTTATCACTATCTCCCATGAATAAAGGCATGTCCCGAATATTATTAACTTTTATAGGCCTTTGCTAGTAGTCCTATGAGTACACAAACTATAGAAAACTACAACAAAGGACATTAATGCCATTAGTTCAAATAAACCACACAAAAAATGAAAACCAAAGGTTTGAGATGCATTTAAAATAATCATTCAGTATTTTATTTTCCTAATTTAAACTATATGAAAATGTAGACTTTGAAAACAACCTTAGACTCTTTAAGAGTTAAAACTAGATTCATGAATGTCTAAGGCTTAAAGAACCTTAAATAAAAATATTCAATTCATGATAGATCCACATTGAATTTTTCAAAAATAGGATGTTTGTGTTAGGGTTCAAAAATTGGTGACTTGGTGGGTAAAATACACCTGAGTATATGAGAACCTAGAATCTCATAAATGCACCATAACAAAACTTCATCCGTAGCTAGAAAAGAATAAAAAGCCATACCTTAAAAAAATACTCATACTTCATAATGAAACATAATAACCCTTTTCCATTTATTGGATTTAAGTGTGTGATTTTTTGTGAAATTAATTTATCACAGTTACGAGTGTTTTAAAAAAATCATGAATATACCCTATAAGTTTCATTTTTATCTCAAATTTTGTAACCAAATTGTAAGGGAAACCTTGGTATTGCTATACTTCCATCTAGGCATCCATAGTCCTAATAGAGATACATATCATTCCACTCAAATACTTTCTCTCCTCTTAACAAACATCCATATCCCTAGTAGAGATTACTTGAATCACCATTTTTAAATTCGTTTGTATGCTTATATATCAAATCACCATTGGTTTGGTGTATGTATAAGAAAATGTATTTTAATCAATATGTCCCTATTAGGGTGTATCTAGTTATATGTTTATTATCTACCATCCATGTTTTATCATATTATAGTGTAGTAAATATTTGGAAATGAAAAATATTTCTAAAATTTTCATGATTATATCAGGGTAAATCTTAGAGGTCTAATAAAGTCATCTAATCAAATTAGGACCTAATTCAGTCATAACACATACCTCAACTCTAAAAGCTCTAGAACTTCTAGAGTAAATCCTAATGAATACTAATTATTTTTCCTTATATATTCTCCCCTTACTTTTGTCATATCCTTTATAATCCATTTATGAAATCAGTTGATTTATTCTATATTTTTGAAAACTAATATAAAAAGCATAACAACTAACCCACTAAAATTAAAATGAATAATACACTGAAATAAAAAGTAGAAATTAGGAAATTATAATCTTATAAATCATACAAATTGATCTAAAAATAAATAAATCTAACCGAGAAAGTAATAGATATACTCTAATCCTACATATACAATCTCTACTTACAGTCATCCTTAGGCATATTTAGTTAGAGTAGTCATGCAATAGTGCTTCAAAAAATTTCCATTAAATAGAAAGTTGAGGTCATTAATTTTGAGGTAATTTAATTAAAATATATTCTTATATATGACCATTGATATCTTATATAATTGAATCTATAAAAGAGTGAACTTATCATGTTATCCTTTCTTCTCATGTGCTTTATCTCATAAAAGAACTAATTCTAAGATATTAAAAGCTTTTATATTGGATATTTTATCAAACCATCTTTTGAAAATATCATGATCTTTACTAATTCCTTTCAATGATTTAGCTCTTGTATCCTTTATCTAAACTATATAATAGTCTAGAATTTACTCTTTTGTCTTGTCCCATATACTCTTGTATGAACTAGTACATTGATATTTAAAGAGTAATGGTAAAGATTGGCTATTCTCCATGAAATAGCATAGAATGTGAAGCCTTGAGGGTCTACATATGCCTTGTCGGATCTTCTAATAATGCATATTTCAAAAAAATATTACATTCTCTTGTTTTATCTTGTGTCAAATTCTTAATAGTATCCTTCATATTTTTATTGGTAGACTTGACTACTTCATTCACTTGTGGATATCAATTTGAAGAGAAATTGATTATCATAGGACCATTATATAAATATAAAATATTGAGAAGTTTGGCTAATATCAAAAAATAAGGAGATGGGAGTTCCAAACCTAGTCAATATATTTTTTTCTAGAAATTTAATGACATTAATTGCTCTATATTTATTTATTTATAAAACTTTTATCCACTTGATAAAATAGTCAGTAGTTGTGAGGCTAAAATTATTTCCTAATAAAGAGTTTGGGTTTATCACTCCAATAAAATCAAGGCCTCATTGGGAAAATGGATGTCCTTTTATGACTAGTTACAATGGCATGGTAACATTCACTTCTTTTTTCCTAAATACGTAGAAATTATGATAGGTTTTGATGTGATTGTGAGTGTCCTCAAATATCGTTGTCTAGTAGTATCCCATACTTAAGATCTTATGAGTTTTCATGTTTCCTAAGTGATGCCCACTACCTATCTTTTAAGTAGGCTATCCAAGATATCAGCAACTTCATCCTTTAAAGCACATCTTAAATATATGCCCCCATAGTTATTTTTGTATGAGGATCATTTATTTATCATATAATGAGTTGATTTAATCATGAGGGTTTGTATTTAATCTATATTTAGCTCTCTAGGACATGTACATGTAATGGATGATTTGAGGGTACTACTCACCACTTGTTACTTGAGTCTATTAATGGGTTCAATAATAATCTATGGATCAATCTTGGGTATCAGTTGGATGATCCAATATATACTAGTTTGATTTCAAGGTTAAATTCCTAAATTTTGGACATCCATTTTCCTCTTCTTTTGATCAACTCATTATGTCCAAGCATGAAATTGATAATGGGATCTAGGGTAATAACATATATTTTGTTTCATATAATATAGTACCTGAACATTTTCACCACTTTTATTAGGGAATATATTTGATTATCTATCATGGAGTACTTCAACTCAATGTCCTTCAGATTGTTACTCATGAAGGCAATGGGATGTTCATTATCTTATACCTTTTATGTAAGCACAACAAATATATTATTCTCTGAAGCAAATGAATATTGATATAAATCCTTACCAAATTTTGGACTAATCATAACTTAGGATTGAGTAGTATTAGTTTGGATGTAATGCAAATATTTTAAGGCTTATGACATCTATCTATAATAGCATATTTATTAAACATAAATTTTAATGGTTTGATGATATCTATAAATCTAGAAATGTATTTTCACAAAATAAAATCTTACCAAACAAGGACATTAGTTACTTCTTACTGCTACAAAGTGGCAACTTGGATATGGCCCAAACTCTATCTAGAATAATGGATATCCCATTTTTTGTGATTGTAGGGCCTAATAACTTTACTTTAATAACTTTAAATATATTTATATTTAGATTAAGTGACACTCTATAGATTTTACATTTATAAAACACCTTCTAGAGGGGGTTTATGTGGCTAGCTCTATCTTCAAAGAACACAGTGAGGTCACCCATGTATATGATGATGCACCTGCCAACCAGCCCTTAGAAATAAAAATCCATGTCTCTATAGAAAGTAGATCTTACATTAATTAGGCCATATAAAATATTCTTATATGAAAAAATTCCTCATTTTTATGTGAAGGTAGTCTTCATTTGATCCTCTACCTCTACCATTACCTGATTGTAATCAAAGAATTTGTACAAGAATGACACCATGAATGATCTAATTAATGTTTAAATTACCTCATCCAATTAAGGCAAGGGTTAATTATCTTTCCTTGATATGATATTCAAGTTCTTGAAGTTGACAGAGAGTCTAATTTCTTTAGTCTTTTTCCTAACTAGTACCAAATTAGATAGAAAATTAAAGTTCCTAATTAGGAAGACAATTATAGATTCTAGTAGTTTTTATAATTTCATTTGAATTATAGGTTATAAAATTATATTTTACTATCCTTTGTCTCTACCTTAAATGATTATTATTTAGCTTCAATGGGATAGTGTGTGTAATGACTCTACAGTCAAAGACTTTTAGTTCTTTATATGTCTAAGATATCACATATTTGTATTTTAACAGTACGTATTTTAGCTTATATTTCTCAGTTTGAGTGAAACTTAGGCCCACATTCACATGTTAATGGTGTTGGTTAGTGCCCAAATTTTCTTTGTCAAAATTTGATTCAGTTTCTCTGTGGTTTATACTTCTAAGCTTGAGGTTATAGATAAAAATATCACTATAAAGACACCATTCCTAAAGTAATGTGATTCTCCTTTAGTTCTAAAATTCCATCCTCTCCCAAATCCTCACCACACATGGGTTTAACATCTTTCTCATCTACTATATGAGCTTAAAATTCTCTATAATTATTCATGAATGACATGCTTTGTTGATCATATTAAAATAACTAGAAATTGTCCATATTATTTGGAATTTAGGGATAAGGAACTAGCTCCACAAATAATTTATACATCTTAGATTCCTAAAGTGGTGTTAGATTAACAACAAAATATAATAGTGAATCAATTGTCTAGTTATTCTCTCTAGGGATTTCTTTGATTTTGAATCATTCAAAATAATAAATAAAGTTCCAATCTATATTATTTTACTTCTTCAAGTAGGTTGTATTAAATTAATACTTTTTCCCCATCTAATTGATGAATAGTTCAAAATCACTAAGGCTATGAAGTTATTTAATATAAAATATAAGTTAAGGATCATAGCTTCATACTTTGATCTATTGTTGGTGAAATCAACTTAAACCTATATATAATAAGATACTTATTACCATTTATATCCATTAGGTTTATGCCCACACCATAATCTTGTTTTGAGATAGCTCCATTAAAATAGAGAGTCCATAATTGATATGGAAGTTCAAATTATTGGTCATGCATCTCTTGCTTGGTGTTGAATGTATAAACTCATTCATGTGAAGAAATGAAGTCCAATTTATCATTACTAACATTGTTCTTAGTAATCATGTGTTTCATATTTGGTTCATGATTGACTTAGATATGGTTACATATCCCATTCTAAGGCAATCATGTGTGATAATCTAGTGGCCATGTACTTATTGAGTGTCTTGGAATAATTTCAACTCAGTAATATACCATAGGATTTTGGAATGTCATTGAAAAATATTTCAATGGCATACTATACACATGGCTTAGATGCCAATTGAATGCACATGTTTCATAAATCCCTAACACACTAGACCAAAGTCTTATCCAATTGTAAGACCAACTTCTTTAAATTATCTAGAATCAAACCAAACTTATTGCAAAAAGATAGCATCGTAATGGCTAAGGAATTTGAGTCAATCAAGAATTTTTTCACATTCTTTCCAAACATTTAGATAGTTATCAAAAACTATGGTACTTTATTTTTATCTCTAAATACCATCACATTTGCATGTGTAACTTTAGATTTTTGTAAGGTAGAAGATATTATGGTTAAGGATTTAAGTAACAATTTTTTTATTCATTATTATGAGATAGTTCATGAAAGGTGATATTGGCCTTGATATTCTTTATGTCTTCATTAATGTTGTACTTAGGATTGCTTTATGGTTATTCACTCTACAACTACTCATCTCTCCCAGGGGAGGTGGGTTATTATTGGCCTGAGAAGCTAGAGTAGTAGTGGCATTAGTATTTAGAGGTGTTGAATTAGTAACTACATACTTACTCATATTATAATTCTTCATTTGGAACTATTAAAATGCATGGATATCATTTGTATTATCCTCTAGTTCATTATCATCCCCTTATATAAATTAGAGATCATAGGTCTTAAATACCATCATTGTATTGTAATGTATAGGATCAATAAAGGAAGAAGCTTATGTTTGCTTTATAGATCCTTATTTCCTATCCATATTATTTTTAAACTCAAAGTCTATGCAAAAATTGATGTATTCAAGGTAACCACATTACATAGTGTTATGAACTTGACACTAATTTAGAAGGGTTGATTCCATGATGTTGATCTTGAACATCCTATTGGATGGAACTTTTTGTTATTGATTATTTACAAACCTATTGAAAATATAGTTATATCTTTAAAATTGAAATATCTAATTGGTTTTGTATCCTCCAATGTTATCCATATGATTTTTCATTTTAAAAAACTTATTTCTTAGTTTATAGAACATCCCGTGGATTTATTCCAAATCTATTTTTGTTGATGTATAATTTTTACCCTCTATTATAGTAGTATTGATTGGTGCCAATGGATAATTCATGTAGTCTTGGTTAGGCCAAAAATTATTTAGGAAGATGAGATGTTGATTGCATAGATCCTAAGTTGAAGGAAAATAATTATACACATAGTTATGGTTTTGGGTCACAATATTCTAGTTTGTATTTAAAATTTTAATGAAAGATAAAAAATCAAGGACAAGACTAAGTGGGGCCAAATATTACATCTAAGGGTTTAATTATTTATCTACATTGATAGATTCTACATAAACCAAAGGAAATGTATTAATACCCTTATCTATGCATATAAAGACACCAATAATAGGTCCAAAGTATTCTTGTACATCTTTAGGGATAATACCTCATTGGGTGTGTAAGTAATATCAAGTCTATTATACTCCTAAAATCTAGAATTAAAGGCTTAGATTGGCTTATTTGGTTATCTGATCCTCATGATTGCAAAGTGTTGATAAAAAAACACTTGTACTAGTGACCTAGCAAAATTATGCCAAAAAGGTGTTTTGGCACTCTTACCAAGAGGTAATGGAACCTTTTAGGACATTAAAAACTACTCATAGGCTACATCTAGAAATTTTAAGGGGAATAATCTTCATGCCACATATTTATGGGTTACATTAAAGATTCCCAAAGTAGTTTTTAAGGCCTTGATATGCTCTTTTATAGTCATTCCTCCCAAGGAAGAAAAGGAAGGAAAATATTTCTTAGGGTTTTTGGGTAGATCATGGTAAAATTTAACAACATTGATATCATAACTAATTAGCTAGGTTGGATATTGAAATAGAGCTTAGATATGAGGTTGTAGCTAACGCTGAGGATGGGCCATCAAGAGTAATAGAAGATGGGGTTATCTGCTTGGAGAGAATGATTTCTATCATGTTTCTCTTGTAACTCATTTATTAGACCTAACATTTATATGGATTTTCAAAGGTTTGGATAGTGAGTTAGTGTTTGAATTTGATCTTGTTGATATTCTGGGTGCTTCTAGTGTAACTCAAATGGCTTTTTTCAAAGAAAATAGAGGAAAAGGTTCAATCCATCATAATAGATCCATCTTAAGTTAATTTTTGATGTGGGTTTTATACACACCACAAAATATTTTATGATCTGGCCTATAATATTTTAGGATAGGTGTAAATTTCTCACTCCAAGGAATGAGTTGTAGGGTATGGATATTGTTAAAAAACTTATTGGTCAAATAGTAGTTAGTGAGGAAACTTGTTTACCATACATGGGTGCAATATGGATGAATATACATCTACTTTATATGGGTGGAATGATTATATTTATAACCTAAGGTGGGTAGGAACTCAAAATAAACTCAAAAAGGAGGGAAATGTAGGGTAGGAAAGGAGGCTTGTGGACCACATTAGATGAAACCTTTTAAGACCAACACTTGAATTATGGGTTGGATTAGAGATAATAGACCAATAATTTTTATAGGATAATGTAGCACATAAAAAATAAAAAGTAATTTAAAAGTCAAAGGGAGACAAAATATAACATACTTAAAGATGGGAAAGCAAAAGTTACCACATTTATTAGATGACAATAACACATATACAAATTGGGATTATGTTTTATATGCAAAATATATTTAGATTAGCTATAGATTAATATGAATAAATGTATACAAAAAATATAAATCATACATAACCAGAATACTAATAAACTATAATGATACCAAGTTGGATAAGAATCAATATTTGCACATCAAGACTAAAATTATAGAACTTATTATAATTTCCTATTAATCTAAATTTATCCTCCCTTTGAGACTTAGAGGATACAAATATAGATAACTTGGGATGGGGAAGGCCTCATATATCAAGAGAAGTCTAAAAATACATTTATAAAAATAGGAATTGCATTCAAATATCATGTAAAGGATGCTTGTACAATAGTCATCACAAAATATAATTCCACAACTAAAAATATAATATACACATGAAACATAAATTTGGGACCAAAGTTATGACTTAACAAAAACATACATGTATATAGCTATATTTATCAAGGTGCTAATGTGGTACCACTATCCAAATATGGTGATAGAATGACAATAAGAGGCACTAAAGTATCCACTATTATTTTTTTGGGACCAAAATGGGCCCACTTGTAGTTTTCATGACTATAAATCCTAAAAACAAGGAACCTTGAGATGATATGGCAACACTAGTAGTTGGACAAATGATTAGATCTAATCCTAAGGTTGTTTATTTTGCCCTAAGTTCTTATAATAACACGTGTTTTTTCAAAATCCTGATTAATTATTTTAAAACTAAGTAATGAAGATTTAAATATATTTATGGCCTTAGGCATCAACCTTGCCTTTTTGAGCTCTTGAACTCTACTCCCAGAGCCTCAGCTCTTGATACCCTATCCTTGGAAAAATTTACCAATTATAAAATTTCATCATTATTCCTATATATTGTTCCTTTAACTTCCTCCTTGAGTTTTTTTACAAATTATATGGGGAGGATATCAAAATTTGGCATGTTGTCTAATTAACTTACAGGAGTAATCATATTAGTAACCTTCATGTCTTTCATAATATCTAAGGCCTCACTATCATGATTTGTAAAATGTCCCAATAGAGTATTCATCTATGTATGCCAATTGAAGGAAGCATACCTTTCTGAAATTACATAATTGAGGCATAATAATGTATCCATGTTATACATTAAGTTTAATTTATTGAAGGCACTAGTTCTAAAGCACTGAACCAATAAATTCAATATTTTCTCTAACTCTTTTAATTGCTACCAAAGTTTAGTGACCTTTGTTATGTTTGATTTTCTTCCTACTCTAACAACCATGATATTATGCAAAATATTATATAACTTAGTATTTATACTTTACACATCATTAGTTATTTCTCATGGAGCATGTATTTTTTTACTTTTATATAACCTTTTTTGTGCCTCATCTTTTCTTTTATGCATTTATTTCATACTTGCACTACTTGAGTCCAAAAGAACATAGATATCTTTAGTATATTCATTGGGATCCTTTGGATCCTTTTCGGGTTTCTTTTCAAAGGGAAACATATTTTATATTTGTTCAACTTCTATTTATTCACTTATATCCAAATTAAATGCTTTCATCTTCCTCACCCTTTATATGGTTCCACTCTTTTTGTTAAACTGAGTAGAGATTATACGTAACTTTGTGACAACTAGGTTATGTCTCTCATCTCTTGTATTGTTCATCTCTTTTGTTCATTGGGGAATGGCAAGTTCTCTTGCTTCTACATATTTTAGGTTCATGTATTCAGATGTGGAAGGTGGAGGAGTCATTATAGGAGGTGTTATTTATTGTGGTGCCAATGATGCACTTATTTGTATTGGTAATTAGAGAGGTAGATAAATAATCCTACCACATGGTGAAGGTTATCTCAATGGAGTGACTTCGGCCACATAGCTGGTCAAGTCTAGGATTGTCTCAATAGTCATAGTGGTTGATACTATGTGTGAATATTATGGCATAGGCATATCTGTTGAGGTGAATGTTTCTTAAGGGCTGATGGAATTCTAAAGTTGTAAGTAGAAAGTGTAACCATAATTTTAAAATAAACTAATTTTCTTAGATCCTTTATTTTATTTGAAGTTAAAAGAATGGGAGAGTTAATATAACTATATAAATGAATGTTTGGAATAGCTAAAATATCTACACTTGCAACAGATAAAACCAGAGAAGAGACTAAAATATTTATGTTTTATCATTGCTCTTCTATGAGGATTTTTTGATTTTAAGTTCCATCTAGAGTTTATTCTTATTGCAAGCCTTCCAAGCTCATAATTTTATCTTTTTATGCCATTGCTTTCTCATCATCTGAGGCTACCTCTTCACTTATTACAAGTCATGACCCCTTCATTATTTATACATCTTCATCACCTTCATATATTGAATACTTAACTAAAGACATTATATGTATAGGATCTTCTTCTTTTACTTCCCCCTCATCAATGGATTTCTTTATGGTGGGAATACCAAAAGATGGCCTTTCTTCAAATTATTTTCCCTTGGAAGAGGCGGAAGAACCCTTAGATTTCCTATAGTAAGTGACTACATGGGGAGTAGAAAGCAAAGGAGATGGTGAAATGATTAAAGGAGATACAATGGTGAAAATTAAAATTTTAGGTGGTGGTGAAAGAATGCCTGGTGGGATAGTAGTGGTGAAAATAAGGGTGAATAGAGCATGGGTTGGCATGGTAGAGAGTTATTTATAAGGTACCTCCTCATTGATGGTAGTGTACTTACCAAAGGTACATGACGACAAGAAGTAGATGAAATAAATAATAATAAATCATTTAGAAACCTACAAAGAGTAACCTGGGTGATTATTGTAAGTGGAGATAGAAGTGTCACAGATAATGTATTATTTTGCTAGTCTAGGGGACTATAACTTTCTCCTTAATGTTTTTTATTCCAAAAACTATATCAGTAATATATAGTAATGTAGAGGGTAGTTGAGGGTGGGGGAGGCTTATTAAAATTTCCTTATTTATTTGTGAATTAAAATCCTTTTAGATGTTATAATCTCCCTAGGGATGAGTTGAAGGCCACTGATGGCTCTATGTTCTGTATTATTTTTTGTCCATATCCTTAGCTTGTTCTTTAGTGATATTAATATTATACTAAATATCTTGATAAAATATCATAGAAATATATTTTTATTTCATCCTAGTCCATACTTAAAGAGTTATCAAAAATCTTTAGCCAAAATCTCTCTAATGGCTCATTGTTATAGCCATTGATGCTTCAACATACTCACTAAGAAAGAAAACCAATTGTAAACAAGACAATTATTATCCATAAAATATATTACAAATATTATGAAGCATTAAAAAACATTTTAAATCATGTATATTAAAATGAATATCCCTTGCCTAAATAGGCAAGAAGAACTATAATGCAATATAAACTAAGCAATGTGGGATAAATCCCCACATAGGACAAAACTAGGTAATGACTAAGAACCTAGAACCTAGGAAGCATGAGTAATAATATACTTTAACACCCCCCTCAAGTGGATATAGGGGTATGAATAATAGAGGATGTAGTGTGAAGTCACGTGTCCCTAAGGATTCAAATATATCATGTCGGAGTACATGGATGTCGAGTTACTATAACCACCAAGTCAAAGTAGGAATGGTGTTGAATATGAGGATCACTAAACACGAACACTATACTCTAAAGTACTAGTTAGAATGATGAACCTAAAGAAGCATTGCTTGAACAACCTCTAACACAATGGTGAGAAGTGAGTATAAAGATGATGGGACTACCACACTGGTGCCACTGATGGGGATACCACACTAGTGTCATGATAAGAATCACCAATAAGGCCATGGAGTCAAGTAATAATCCTAATATAGGTTATGACAAAAAAAGTGCCTGAATAAGATATCCATGTACAAAGGATAAATCTAGAAAACACTCATAAAAGTGAAAAATACATATAACACTCATAAATTAGAGAAAATAAAGAAAACATGGTTGAAAAACTTCCCCCCAAAAGAGAGAAAATAAGAAGAGAGAGATATGAATCCCTTCAAAGATGATTTTAAAGAAGTCTTCACTCCAATTACTTGTAAGTAACAAAGGGACTCAATTTTCACTAGTGGTTAGAAACCACTACTCAATCATAAAAACAACTAACACTGGAATTCACTAGAATAGCTTAAATCAAGAAGACTATTAGTGCTGATGAAAGTAAAAAAGAGTAATGCATATGCAAGTAAGAAGAAAAATATACATCACACGCCTCCCATATTGATAATTGGGTCAATTAGAGAAAAAGGTTTACATGAGTGGTCCAAATCCACTAATCGACCACCAAATAAGATGATATTATATACACTATAATAGTTTCATATCATGTTGAAAGATATTATCAAACTATCAAAGAATATAAGATGACACTAGGATTCACTAGAATAGCTACATTTCAAGCTATGACGGACTATCAACTATAAAAAAATGTGTCAATAAAGATAATGTTCCATGGTGCTGATGAAAGAGACAAGTAATTGAGTAAGTGAAAAGATGCCCAAAATAGATCACATAAATACATGAAGGTAGATAAGATTGAATCGACAAACTCCCATGGTACTTTACAAATTAATGAATGTATGATATTACTCGTACATAAGAAACACTAGATAAAAATAAGGAAGATACTAGGCTTCACTAGAATAACTCCAAATGAGGAGACTGTTGAACTGTTGAATAAGTAATCAAGAGGGATTCTCCAAAAATAAGGGAGTGAAAAAAATCTCTCCATAGAACAAGGTGAGGTGATAAGAAAGGGGCCTTGAAGAGACATGACACAAAAGAACAGTGTGTCAAATTACTAATGCATGTCATGGGCTGATAAAAGAGTGTGTAAAATTTCAAAAATATCTATATTGTATGCAAACACACAAATAAAAGGATTAGTATCCAAAAAAAACAATATGCAAAGCACATGCAAAAAGATGTCAAGCTCATCTAAAAATGCATCTGAGATAATGTGTGCATGAAGTACAATGTAGGGCCCATAGAAAAGGAAACTTGCTAGTAGTGGTAATGCACACTTAATAATAAGACATCGAGATCAGTCAAAAATGCATCCATGTATGCAACAAATGATGAAAATGTAATCTAGAAGAAGCAAGAAGGAAGTTTTTATTGCCTATGAGGGGGTTTGACCTCCTGCTAGATTAGACCTCACCCTCTATTCTTTTACAAACAAAAGAGATAAGGTATGTGAAAAAGAATGAATATTCCCTAAATAAATGCTCAAAAAATAGTAAATGAGTCACCACTAAAATGTCACCATAATCCATAGCAAAAGCAATACAACCAATTTAAAGAGCCCCCCCCTCCCCCAAAATGTGACACTTCATATTTTTTTACATTTTATAATTTAAATAAGACTGATGTGTGGGAAATGAAAAAATGTTAACTTTTTAAATAGATAGTGCTCAGTTTTGAGATACCAATCAAATTTATTAAATAATGAATTTATTGTAAATGAGGCTTATTTATTAAATTTACACTAAAAGTTTTAAAAATTACTTCGTCTAAGGAGGAACTAGCCTTCCAACCACTCATTGAAACTAACATGGAATAGAAAAATCTCCTCAAGTTAATAGAAGTAAAAAAAGTGCCCCTCTCAAAATAAGGAGACAAATCACTTACTCAACTATTATCCCCCACTTATAGCAAAAGGCACCACTAATAGAATTCCCCCACTTAAGGTTAAAAAACCCCACCTCTAAATGTCTAAATCCCCCACTAATTATGTAAAGAATTAAATAAATAGAATCAGAATTGTCTTTAATCATTAAAAATAACTTTTTGAAGAATGATGAAGATAAACCTATGAAAAATCTATATTTGGAGAGAAAGTCATGGGTGAGGTTTATGGAGAGTCTTGATACAACAAGACATGAGAGATGAGATAATGAACATCAGAAAATGAGTAGATCCAATGCCCAAACAAGTATCTCTAGATTTAGTTTGAGTAGTTGTAGATTCATAAAAGGAGGTGAAAGGCTCATCCTTGCATGTAGGAGCCATGAAATGCCAATCAAACTCTTGATAAATATCAGATCCCTAGCATGAGTATTTACATCAAAATATTCAAGTGACTTAGCAACCAAACAAAGAGATAATAGAGGGAAGATGAAATGAAGTAAAAATAGGTTGAGGGCATGAGGTAACCCTATATCAGCAATGCAGGGCCTTCTATTTGGGGATCTAATTGTAGTGATTAAAAAACAATCAACAAATTAAGGATATATACTACCAACACATATGCAATGATGTGGTAACTCTTCACATAAAAATTTCTTAGGCTATATATGGATGCCACTAAGAACAAACATATATTCTCTAATGCCCTCCCTATCTAATAAATTAACAAGATTCTCAAGATGACCTTACACAACTAATTATGAACACCTACAAGAGAAATGCTACAACTAACATGAATAAACGAGGATGGTGGTAGGTAGATCCTAAATAATAGATCTATCAAAAACAATAGAACAGTGATTGATTCTACCTAGGTGGTAACCCAATGGACACAATGGGATCCAAATGAGTAGATTGAGAGGAGATGGGGTGGCTTATAAAAGCTTGTTGAGTGATGACAAAGTTTTGAATGGTAGTGAGGATATAGATGATATATCTAAAAACACTCTGAAAACCCCTTATGGATTTCATACACCTTCACATGGGACATTAATCTATGTAGAATACAAACAAGAAACTAGAATGAATCAGGACATGGATATCCTCATGAACTTTGATTAATAAAATTCATATCAAGATGCAAGATTGATCAATTAAATCACTTTAGAATGGCCCATAAACCCTCAAACCACTATGAACACCTACAAAACCATCTTCAAACTCTTAAAAAACTAAAGCTGACCAGATTTGTCATATGAGTGATGGGGGGAGTAAAAATTTGAAGATGCAATAAAGATCTTTCAAAACCCAAAACAAACACATAAAATTTTCTTCATGAAATGTAAAGAATTTTTTTTATGGATTTTCCCCTAGTTTTTTGGAAAATCACAAATGAGTTTTTTCAAAAATTTCCTTTTTTTATGAACTGATAGGCATTCCAAAGGTTTTGATGGCTCCTTGACTCAATGGCATAGGTTATAAGACCTTAAAATTCACAAAAAAATAGTTGATTTCAAAAAATGTCTCAAAAGGTTATGATCAATGCCATGAAATAGACAAAAAAACATAGGAAACTCTATGAATTGCAAAAAAAATGTAGATCCAAACAAAATGTAAATCTTCAAAATAAAAATGTAGAGATAAAGACTATGAATTGATAGATCTCAATAAACAAGCCATTATCCAAATATCTCAAATAAATACATATGTACAAGCCAAATATGAGTAATGACTATTGGAGGGTGGCTTTGGTATTGTGAAATAGTTATAAAAACTCTTAAGCCAAGATCTCTCTAATGGCTCATTATTACAACCATTAATGTTTCAATTTACACACTAAGAAAAAAACCAATTGTAAACAAGATAAATATTATTCAAAAAAGATATGAAAAATATTATGAAGCATTACAAAGCATTGTAAAACATGTATATTTCAAATAATATCCCTTACTTAAATAGGAAAGGAGAACCAATATGTAAGATAAACTAGGCAATGTGGGGCAAATCCCTACATAAAAAAATTAGATAAATACTAATAGTCTATAACCTAAAATTCATGAGAAATAAGATACTATAATGATACCTTAGTATCATCTGATGTTTTTATAAAAATAACATCATGATCATATTCTTGGTACCATATGAAATGTTCACCTTATTGTTTTCCATGAGCTACCTAAGGTATGTCCTAATTTTCTTCCTAGGATGACCCTATGGAATGTTCACCTTATTGGGCCACCTTTAAATTTTAGTGGTATCTATCTTTCCCAAATTGTTGGAAATGTGGCCTAACCAAAAATTGAAGTTTTTCAATACTCAAAGGAGTTTTATAATAATAAGCCTAATGTTTACATCCATGTTATTTATCAAGTTTATTTTTTTGTTGAAAATCCACCTCATATTATATAGTTTTATTTAAGATATGGAATGGCATTAATAGAGGAGTTTACCTTGTATATTAAATTCATATGTCTATTAAATTGAATTAATACCAATAATCCCCTATTTTTTTATTATGGTTAAAGGTGGAGTTGTTTGTTGACTAGGGACACCAATCCCTACAAGAAGAATAGATATAAAATAGAACTAGAGGATTCACCAAGTCCAAAATAGAAATAGGAAAAAATAAATATAAGAACAACTAAAATTAGCCTAAATATAACTTGAGAATAGCTTAAGTATCATCCAAGACAAAAAATATCAAAAAAAGAATTACAAACACTCTAAATGTCCAATCTCCTTACCACATATTTCTAATATATTTTCATTCATTTCAAGTTTGAGTCAATCTAAAGAATCATCTTTTCCATGCCTATGTCTTAAGAACATTCAATAAATTTTATATGCTTACCCTTGCCCTTTGAATAACTCTTTGAATGAACCAATCCTCACATATGAAACCTTAAGTTCTCCAAATTCTAAATTCCTTCATGCATGGATACTTTACTATAGTTGACCAAGTAGCCAATATTATTGTTTAGCTTATCATTTTCAGATTCTAGAGCACCAACCCTATCTTCAAGTATTTGAATTTGGGTACTATGGTATTTATCAATATATCTATTACTCAATCTTAAATTATTATATTTAATAATTTTCACTTTGCCTTTGATCTCAGATGACTCCCTCATGAACCACCTCATAATCAATTTTTTAAAATCCAATTCTTCTTCAATTTTCCCAATTTTTACTTACCTTTTAAACAATCACCAATCACATTAGAATTGTCATTATGTTTATGTGATTTGATTCCCAAGTATAATAATCCCCCATTGTACTAATGCTTCTTGTTATGTTTAAATAAAACTTAGGCATATAGGTGCCATGAATCACCTAATATATTAGAGGATAGATTCCCTCACATATCCTTTAAATTTCATTTTTGAATCTATATATATACAATAAAGAGTAATCTTCATAGATTCTATTACCTAAATTTTATGTTGAGGCTTTCCATAACTCCCCATGTGTCTTAAGAATTATGCCTAATACTACATCTAGTAAATATGAAATCATATAAAAATTTCCATCAATTGGAATTTTTTCAAGATACAATATATGTGTTTTCAATCTAACACTTATGAATTCCCCCTAGGAAACTAACTTGTCTGAAGTTAAAAGAATGTATAGCAAAGGGACTAATTCCACTTGTATATAAGCTATTATTTTAAAATTATAGTCTATTTAGGATGGCCATATCTATCTTAGTCCCAAATCTAAATTTTAAAATGATATTGGAGAAAATTATTCCCTTGAGATTCAGTCTCTAGCCCTTAACAAACCATTTTTTTAGTTTTCCATCTACCATGTTGAGCATGAGCTAAACATTGGCCAAGACTTGGTTATAATAAGTCTTATGGAATGGGAGTCTAAGGTACATTTTTAAATCCTTCCCATAAATAAACACAACCACATTTTTATTTTTCTTATGATACAATAAATTCCCAAAAAAAATTCCATTGAGAAATAAACCTCTCAGTAGGTATATGCAAGGTATTACCTCTAATTTTTTAGATACGAGATGGAGACCTTATGTTTTAATATAAAATAGGTCATCTATATACTATTTCTCATCTAGAGACAATTGGTATTTTGTAGATAAGGGTGCCACAAACTCTACAACATTTCATATTGCTAACTATTAGAGGATGTTGATTTTGATGGAACCTTTATCAAATCATGTGTCTATTTATTATGTGCTTCCAAAAAATATTACTTTGATGGGGATTAAACATGGAATTTATTTGAATATGAGGCCATTCCATCAATCTAAACTATGCAACTTAGTCTACAAATAATCTGGTTCATTCTTGAAAATTTCCTTAAAAAGTTATGGATATTTGCATGTTTGAAGGATCAAAATTGCAAAGTTTGACTGATATATCGATGGAAAAATGCCTAGACTTTGACTATATTTTTCATATATTTCCCAAAAATTTTAGTCTTTAATGGATTTAAATTCCATAAATTCAAATAATAGCCTTTTTATTTTGTTCCCATTTCAATTTGAATTTTTCAGTCAACTTTAGAATGTTTACATATATTACAAATGGTAACTATTTATTAACTTTATGTGTCTAGTCATCATGTTTTATAAAACTATCAAATTATCACTCATCCACTTCTTTGCATTTTTTCAAACTCATTTATGTGTACTTTATCCTATGTCTCTTGAATTATGGCACTTGTCCAATTTTCATTCATTTTGGTCTTTGGATTTGCATATTCATATATATGTTCTGGGGTCATTAGTTAATGTAAATGTGCCATGTGGAGGATCCTCATGCCTTGTGGGGACTCAAAGGCATGGGAGTATGGGTGATTAATAATTTTTAACTATGTATATCTATGTAATTTTTTTATGTAATGGAATTCCAACTCATGGCATGATCTCATGCCCTTGAAGGCATAGGGACTTAGAGCCATGGAACCATTGAATGATCATATTTGTTTTCATTCCTTCATTATTCTATGTAGATTAAAAAATATAAATTTTTAAATGCTCAAAACTTAGAAGCTCAGAACCACTAGACTATGTTAATCCTTCTTTGGTTCTTGGTTGATGTAAATATGCCACCTATCAAGTCCTCAAGACTATGGGAGATCAAGACCATGAGATCATTAATTTTACTTTAAAATATTTTGGGGTGCCATTTAATGAAAAAACAACCATGTGTCATAATATCAATACTCATATAATTTGGTCACTTATCATTTTCTTAGAGGCATGAAGGGTTTTGTGTTACATGGTAATGACACCTATCTAACTTTTTGAAATGAGGATCTTTGAAGACTTAGAAAGTTTTATAAAGGGTTATAGGTTATGGATAATGTAAGGATAACACTTTTCACTATATCCCATGAATAAATGCATGTCCCTAATAGTATTAATTTAGATAGATATTTATTAGCAGTCCTATGAGTACACAAAACCTCAGAAACTAAAACTAATGACATTAGTGTCATTAGTCCAAATAAACCAAAAAAAATATGAAAACCCAATGTTTCAAATGCATTTAAAATAATTCTTTAAGATTTTATTTTCATAATTTAAACTATATTCGAATGTAGACTTCAAGAACAATATTAGACTTTTGAGAGTTAAAACTAGAGTCATGAATGTCAAAGGCTTGGAGGACCCTAAATAAAAATATTCAAATCATAGTAGGTCCCCATTGAACTCTTCAAAAATGGGGTGTGTATGTTAGGGTACAATAATACATATTTTTATTCATTTTGAGATTCCCAAATTTTAATAATATAAAGGGAAAGGTGATCCAAAAGAACATCTAAAACACTTTTTTATTGCATGCCAAGAATTTGCTTATATCCTTATATACCTACTTCACTTATTCCTTGAAATTTGTATGGGCATGCCTTAGAATGTTTCCTTTTCTACCCAATAATTCCATATATAATTTTTATGACCTATTAGATATATTTGTGTGACACTTATATTTAAATATATAACACAAAATGAATATGATTAATCTATGTTAGACTAAATAATGAGGACGATAATTCTTTTATATTTATTCATACTGGAAACACTCATTAACAATCCTAATCCCACATAAGCTCCCCAAAAACATTTGGACATGATGTAAATTTCCAATCTATAGTTTGATATAGCTCATAACATCAAGCTTGTTTTCACTAATACATTTCGATAACTTATTGCCATGAGAATACAAATCGAGTAATCCCTCATCGATAAAGGGATAATCAAGCTTTTCTCTTATAACCAAGCTATGAACAAATCTCAAACAAAATATCCCATGTAAGGGAAATCAATTACATTAAAAAATCCTAAACCATTCAATAGGAACATAAATGTTGTAGGATATGGGGTAACTAGATCTTGACATGTGTAAATGGTGCAACCATTACCTATTTAGGAAAACCCACCTAATCAACATTTATTTTTAAAAATACCACCTGTAAGAAGAGGTCATTATCACAACATATTTTTTAGTAATATCAAAAAGCTTATTGAGATGGTTTTTGAAAATCTAGTTGTTGTTAATATGACCATTTAGCCAGTGATAAAACCATTTCAAGAAAAATAGCTTAAACATCATTGGTATAATGAGAATGTCTTTTGTAATTATCATCAAGTTAAACACCATTCCATTAAAATATGTGTGTATCTTTGTCATATCATCTAATAATCTCTTTAAAGTGGTAAAATAGATTTGAATAATGTGGCCACAACATCTAATTAAGATTTGTGTATCTATCAAAACCCTTTTCTATAGCATAACGCCAATAACAATAAAAATAAAAGTATACCTCCTAAAAATAAGAACAAAAGATAAAACTATTAGAATAACCAAAATTAAGGTCAAGATACCCATTCCAACCAAGTTAATTGTAAAAATTTCCCTTATGACTAAAATGTTATAGGTTGCATCACTAGTGGACATATAACTACCATTAAGATCAATCCTAATAAAATTACCAATAATGCTTGATGATCTTAATAATCCATTTTAGGAACTCCATCTCTATCTATAGGAAATATTTATTTAGGTTCTAATTTACCAAACAATAATCAAGAACCAAGAGTTACCATTTTAGGCCTTCACTCCCCTTCTAATTATAGTAGCCTACAATAGACTTGATGTTGCACAATCACAACATGATGATTTAAAGTTACTATTCAAGGTTCTACACCTTCTTCCTCTATAAATACCATGCAAGGTCCTCCACATTAGAAAACCAAGATAATAAATAGCATTAATTAGAAACCTTATGATATTATGGAATAACTACAAAATAAACCAATGAAATTTTTTATTTTAGATATTTTGTGCATATCAAATGTCTATAAGAACATATTGAATGATCTTTTATGTCAATATAAGGTCCCAAGTGACATCGTGATTGATAAATTTAAAACATTTGTGAGTCACCTATCTACACACTAGTAACTCACCTTTGATAAAACTGATATATCATCCCTTGGACCTTTGCATACTACCTTATTTACATATAATCAATTATTTATAATCATAAAATTAAATGAGTACTCATAGATAAGGGCTCATGGATAAATATTATAACTTTAAATTTAGTCAAACACTTCCACTACATAGTAGTAGACCTTTATCTAGATACCATCACTATCAAACCCTATGGTAATGAGCAATGAGAATCCCAAGGTACCATTTATTTGCCAATTATAAATGGGAATCTAACCCATGATACTCTTTTTCCATGTTATTTATTTATAACTAAGTTATAATTTTCGCCTTGGGTGACCATGGATTCATGAAGTACATGTTGTACCTTATTTATATATTCTCTAGTGTATCAAGTTTCCACATTTTTGGTTATAGGTTACTAATTTTGGTAACATGAAACCATATCAATTATGTGAACACTTATAAGTGGAATACAAAATCTACAACTATCTCTTTGACATAGATCCTATCCTTAAGAAGGATAAGGATAATATATCAACCTCCTAAGTCCAACTATGTGAATCTAAGTACCGTTGAATCTAATTCATATATATTTCCTATTAAAATATATAATCATTATACTATTCAAGACAACATCCTTGGGGACTAAAAATTTGGAAATTATTTCTATATAGCCAAGCTACCAAAAATGCTTAAATCATATGGAAAACCCAAAGTGAAATCTAGTAAAATAGAATGGTGTAGAAAGGATGATTCTCATAATAAAATAACCCATGTTTTTCATCAAAACCAATTCTTAGAAGCAATAAAAAATCAAGGATGATTAATTATTCATGGTTATCTAATGATGTTTTTCTACTTGCTACCAAAACACAAAGTATCTTATGCCAAACATGATAATGGATAATCAAGCCTATAAGAGAAAAGTCCTAAAATTAAAGCAATGAGGACTTATTAAACCAATATCAATTACCAAAAATAAAGGAAATCAATTTATTAAATACAAAACAATTATGGGTGACCCTTTATATATTTAGAGTGACTATGATTTATCATCTAACATGCATAATGTTGACAGTGACACAAAGTCCTATTTTGATGAGTTGATTGATACCAATTTATTTGACCTTGATACCATGTGCACCATTACTTGTATGTCATCTTATTCTTATGTTTTTATTAGTCACCCAATTGATTGATTAGGACCAAAAATACTCATATATACCATTATATTATATTTATAATGATGAGGAAATCTATAAATTCTTGGGCCTTAAGGATAATTTTCCATCTGGTGATCATAAACAAATATTTTCTATTACATTAGACCCTACTACCTATTTTAGAAAATAGGTGAAATTCCATAATAAAAAACAAAAATAAAAATAAAATAAAATAATGAGGTCCAAAAATAAAAAACCCTTTGAGGTGCCTTTGGACCAGGGAAAAATCAAAGATAAATATGAGTCCCTTAGTGAAAAATTGTTTCAAGCACGATTGGATAGGTAAGTTCATTTCAAATGAATCCTAGGCCTATTATATTCTTATAAATTCATGCCAATTACAATTCATTTCATATGATAAAAAAATATTTTATCAATTAACTCTATATTTCCTACAAGATTTTACTAAATGGCCTTTACTAGACCTTGGTGATTCAGATTCTTCCTGCATGGGTGAAATCGATGAAGCAATCTAGCCTCTAGAAAAAGATGAAAACTAATGTATAAAATTAAATACTATTATATAATATGGTTTCACACTACTTATGAAGGATACTATAAACAATCATAAATGCATCATATTTATAAATCAATCCTAACTTGGGGAAGATAGATGATTATTACACTTCTGATTGGGGATACATTAGATAATCAAGAACATGACTAATATGGGGATGTAATAGACCCAATTAGGGTATATCTTACAATAATAAATGATGCTAGGAAGGGTTTCGAATCCTCTAATAAATCACAATCATGTAACAACCCTAACTAATCTCTATGTTTTATATTCACTAAACTAATAATAAGTAATGCAAAGTCTAATCTAGTGCCCACTAAAGCTTATGGGATAAAGTGGAGGTAAGAAATAATAAAATTAAACATATATAAGAGATATATACTCACATAAATGTATGAATAATACTAATACATGGAAGATAAGTATAAATTCATATCTATCTACTCTTATAAAGGAGGAACAAAGTTAGGAATACTTATCTTGAAGATGAACCCACTGAGCCTTAATCTCTCCCTTGCCTAAGGTGCTTTGTAAGAGGTTATTGTGGTATGTTAGAATGATAAGGATAAATCATATCTAGGCTACAAAACCTATCAATGAATCCAAAAAAAATTTTCCACAACATAATATCCATATCTCTAAATAAAATATGAAACCCTAAAATTGTTTCTCAAGTAGAATGGTGGGTAAGCAAATGTGCAATAACTCTTACTTCTTATTCTCTTCTTTAAATAATGGAAAAATGATCTTATATATATATATATATATATATATATATATAGGCATATTTAACCCTAATACCTTCTAATTTTTTTTGGTTGATAGGGTCAACCTAGTCTACCTAGTATAGTTATGGAAAAAAATTCACTAGGTCATAGGCAAGGTCAGCAAAGAGCCAACCTAGACCCTAAATTAATTTTACCCAAAATAGTTTAAGATCAACCTAGTCAACCTAGTATAGTGAGCAGTTGATAGGGGATTAAGGATAAGAAAAGGGTGAAAAAAGGTATAAAATGATTGAGTGTGAAATAGATATTAACAAGTTTAGGGGAATGGTTTTCAAGAGACAAGTATTTAGATAACAAGTGGCAAAAGGGATAGTAATCTTGTAAAAAACTAATGATCTACCCACCCCTTTCCCAAGGCACCCTTTTAGGTGTGCACTTAGAAATTTTGAGACTCGATGGGTTCCTGAATGATAGAGAGCATCAATAATTTATAAAATTTTGAAAATATTATGTGTATATATATGCTCTACTCAAATCTTATCACGTGTCACATGAGTGAAACATGTGATGGTGCTTCATGAATAGAACATCATAACACATAATGTTGATGCTAATTATAATGTACTAAGGAGAAAATAAGATAAATGAAATGACATAATTAAAAAATACATATCTTCACTTACCTTAGTCTTGTAGATAAAGAAGAAGACTGTGAGAGAAGTGAAGTTGTCTAATGTGAAGAACATTAGGTGAACCTATAGAGATTAGTGTAAACAATAGAAAAGAATTTAAATTTTTAGAATGTAGGCATATATTAGTTGAAAATATTATCTATGACATCATGATTCCAAAAAAAATTATTATTTGGAAAATGGATTAGTAAAAACAAAACTATGAGAAAAATAAGAAATCTGATGGTAAATATTTGAGAGGTAAAAAATTATGAAATTTAAGTTTAAATAGGCTGAAAAGAAAGTAATTTGCATATTATTTGAATTATTTTGAGAGAAAAATAGAGATCTAAGAGACCAAATTAAAGGCAAGAGATAATATGGTGAGAAGATAATAGCTGAGATGAGAGGGATGTTTAATGGCCATATCGGGTTCAACATAGGTAGGCATCTAATCATTTTAAACTTGTTTTTGAATATTTTATTGGAATTAAGTGTTTTATATAAATTTATAAATGTGATAAATTATATAAATTGAAATAAACACTAAATAGCTGATAATGATACTAAAGACCAATACATAAATAGGTTGAAAGGAATCAGACTAATAACTATGAAAGGCATTTATTACGAGTAATGAAAGGGGTCAATAGTCAGAACCAATTAGGTAAACCTAGTTGACCTAGTAGGTTGAATATTTGAATTCCATACTACCAAATTAGTAGTTAAAGAATGACTTAGTTATTTTTGTAAGCTATCAACTTAGTACCTCATTGTCGACTTAGTAGGTTAACCCACTTTGTTGACTTAGTAATAAGGGGGGAAAAGTAAAGGGTCAACTAAGTTTATTAAGTCAACATGGTCAAAATGAATATAATTTGATTAACTTAAGGTTTAACTAAGTGACCAAAATAGTACATAAATATGTGAAATAGTAAAATAAAGGCCCAAAATGCCTAATTGAGTATTAAAATGGCTAAGTAGGCTAAAAATAGTTTAAAATGGATAGCTTAAGGCAAATTATTTTTTTTTGGCTGAAATTTAAAAAAAATGTATTTTATTGTAAGTGACATGGGGGTATAATACATCTTTTGTTGTTTGATAGTTGTAGGGGCACTCAAGATTTTGGTGTTTGGTGGATACAACATAGCTCCTAGACATTTTGGAGTGGTTTATAGTTGAGGACTAATATAGGTTGGTTATGGTAGGTCTAGGAGGAACTAAGGATATGTGTCAAGTCTTGTTGAGTGTTGATTTTGTAGTCATGTTCTTAGGAGCTTGGTAATGATTGACAAACACTTTTAGATCAGTAGTGGATGGGGGTACCATCAAGTTGGGTATCACCCTAGAGGATGTCTTTATGATTCTTAGAATTCTAATAGGAGGTATACTCATGATCATAGGGGTATCAAATGAACAAGAGGAGAGGCAACCCTTAGTCATTGGGTAATGGGATCATATAATATATTTCTCAAGTTGAGAGTTAGTCTCTTTGATGTGTATATATCTTAGATTTTGTATATATAGAAGGTAGTGATAAGACTTGTGATAACTTAGGTGTTGTGTCACAAGTTAGATGGCAAGGTACCACTATATGAAATAGTCTTATGATAGTCAATTTTAGAGTAGCGGCATTATATGATACAAGTTCTATCATCTAGGTGTAGTTCATGTATGATATGTATGGGATGATATCCAGAGGGTAAAAGACCATGGCACTAGTGATTTTTCTAAATCCATGGATATATAAGAGGTTTTAGATATACTAACCAAATGGGTTGCTCCATGTGGTCAATGATCAATAACCTTAAGTGTATATATGGGGACAAGATCATGTAGCACAAGATGTGACCCATATGATAGTGATATATATAGTCATGTGAGTAGACAATGTGTGGTAACTCTATGGACACATTAAAATAATATGGCTAAGTTAGGAGATTATGGCACTAAAATTGGCATAGACATATATTGTAGGCCACTACACAAGGTGGATAGATCCACATCTAGTGGAATGCCTACCAACATAGTTCGGAATTCCTCATCTAGTGGCTTTGATAGTGGTTCCCACATTTTTGGCTAGAAATATGAGAGAGTTGAGGGGGAGAGGAGTGGGACCACTAGTTGCTAGACTAGAGATTATAGTATGGTATGAGAGACCATGGATAGGTCGAGCATGATGGCCACTAGAGAGAGAAGAAATGGATTTTCATGTAGGAGTACTCAATGTACCGCATATCAAACCATATCATGAGGAGCAGTGACTACCTTAGAGATGCTAGTGATGTGAGAGAGAGAATAGAGGGAGGTTATCCTAAATGACCCATCAGGAAACCTAAGATAATGTTAGGTGATAGAGGTACCACTAAGGCATAGATTGATATGGGCATGGTCGGTAACCTTAATATGTGTATTGATTGGGTGGCATCCCATAGACAAGGTACTCATAGGATGAGTTGATGGAGAGACCATGATGGGTGGTCACATAAATGGGGAGATGATGATAGGAGACACTCATAGAGGTAATAAATGATTTAAATTTTATTAATTATTTTGAGATAGATTCTAGATAGATAGATAGATTTTGAGATATATCTATGATTTAATATCTATTTTGTGTGAATTTTTCATATCCTATAGAGGAAGAAACCATATGGGGATACCTAGTGAGGAGATTACTCCATGAAATCTTTGATAAGGCAATAATGTTATATGACCCTACTACACTAGATGATCTTATGATACTATCTTCCCCAGCCTTGTTGAACTGGTTCAGACTAACAAGAGACATTATGAGTTAAGTATTGGTGCAGAAGGATGAGAAAAAAACACCAACAAGGGTGTGAGTAGGAAAGGCTCTGACATGGTAAGATTTGGCTTAGGAGAGAGCCATACATATGACTACCATGACCTAGCTGGCAAAGGTATAGGCCCAAGTGTCTAACCTATAGGCATAAGTAATAGGTTTGAGATCTTAGATAGCCTCTTTATAGCATACTATTTAGAGGTGACTATTTGAGGTATATATGGGTAGTGTGGCTAAGCCATGAGATAGATAAGATAGAGCTCAGCCTTAGAGATAGAATGCTTTATTTTTTACTTTATGAAAAAAATCCACAACCACAACCATTACACAAACACATAAGATCAACATCCGACTGTCAAAATGATATATATATATATATATATATATATATATATATATATATATATATCATTTTAACAGTCAAATGTTTATCTTATATGTTTGTATTATGGTTTTGGTTGTGGATACATGGATATATTTATTTCTAGCACATGTACTTATATTTTGTTATATATGGTATAGGAAATATATGATTTATGGTTTATTTTCTAACATTTATGTAAGACATATGCATGGTTAAAAATAAATAGACAAAAATAACTTGGCTAAGTATAATCAATAAAAAATATATTACACACTATTTCACATTGGTAAATGTGTAATAGCAAGAAAAATGACTAAGTATAATAAACCAAAGGGTGGAAACCATGAAAAATATTTGGCACCAAATTAAAACAAGTAAAATCACACTAAATCATGTTGGGAAGTATGAAAGTATTATAATAAATTGGAAAACATATAAATTAATAAATGGTATAAACACAAATCAATTGATTCAATCAATGCTACTAAAGCATGATGGGAAGTATAAAAGAAAAAAAATGGCAAAAATTGGTCTAAAATTAATCAAACTAATTCATGTTGGGAAGTATGAAAAATTCAAGAAATGGTTGGATTCTTAGATGTAATTGGAAAATAAGAAGATACAACTAAAAGAGTAATAAAGTAAGCATAAAACACACTAAATCAAGATGAGAATCATGCCAATGACATGTAATTTCATAATCAATCAAATCTTATCTCATATTTGATAGATGTAATATTTGTTGTAACTTGGATTATTAGTAAATTTTATGAGGAAGGCTAGGTCCTATCAATGGTCTTACACTATAACTCATAAAGGGAAAACCAATGAGGTGAAATTAATGTGAAAATATGGTAAAAAGAGGTGTTTGTAATAATAAGGTAATTGTTTAAATTTTTGTAATTTTTGAGGAAGGCCATGTCCTATCCATGGTCTCACAATTCAACTCATAAATGGAATTCCTAGGGGAGTGATTATTAAACAGAATTATATTTCTCAAGGGGAAATATTAGGAGTGTATGTAGTGAAAAATGGAATGTAATAAAATCATAATGTAGGCATCTTATGATAAGACTTTTAGGAGACATGAGGCATCTTAAGGACATGAGAAGACAATGAGTGACTACTGACCAATAATGTACAAGGGAAACATGTTTGCCATAGACACAAAGCTATGTAATAAAATAAGTTTGATACTAATATTAACTCATGAAGGTAAATTGATACAATAAAAATTTAAATGTACTTACCTTCCCATGATGTGTTCCTTATTTCTTAGGTCCCCTTACAAATCTATCGATATACTATGAATATTTGGTACATGTGTGAGAAAGTAGGTAGCACTATAAGATTCTTTTATTATCCTTTTCTAGTCTACTATATTATCACACCCCAATGGACCTCGACTCCATCATGAGGCCAAATATGGAGTTTGAGCTTTGACTAAAAGAAGGAGATGTGCTTTCAATCACATATTTTAGTGAGATTTGACTTTTGAAGATTTTTGAATATTTGGTATTTTGGATAATTTCCTTTTGTTAAATGAATTAGATTTTGAATATTTTGAAGGATTTTTAAGATTCCTCCTACATAAAAACTTTTAATGACCAGTCATGAAAGATAAAGTGATCCACATGAATGAGCTTTAGGCTTAGGCTAAAGGAAGCTAAGTAACCCAAGATAAGGCTGATTAGGACACTTAGGCTTAACAATGAACTAACATGTTATCTCAACTCTCAACCATGTATATGCTTAGTTTTCAAAATGGAATAAATGGGAAAGAAAAAGATCCAAAGTGGATTAGTAATAGGATATTATAATGAGATGATTTTTTTTCTAACTAATCACTTGGTAAAGAAGGGATGACTAAATGGATCAAGGTTTTTATAACCAAGTCACAATTATAATTATACATGTTTATAGAGATAAGATTTTAAAAAATTAGGAAAATAAAACAAGGGAGTTTTAAGAAAGAAACCGAGGAAGAAAAAGAAGGCAAGGATAAAGAAGATATCCATAAGCAAACATAAATGAGATTATAAAAAATATAAAGTGTGAAATCAAAATCACCATGTAATATAAATAAGAATTTGACACAATCTCAAATGATATATCAAATAGATAAAGATAGTATTAGATCACACATCCAATTCAAATGAAAATGTAAGAACACCATGCATGTGCTCATAAGTACTGATAAATTTACCCACACACATTATCTAGAACATCTAATAAGTCTCTATGAATTTAAACATGAACTATAGCTAATGTTTCATTTATCTTAAATGAAAATTGGGAAAATACTTCACATTTAGTTTCCTCAATAATAAATATAGTAATGTTTTATGGATCATGCTAAAGAAGACTATTGGGTAGAGGATGATCATGATAATGTATTGATGTGGTTTTCATAATATCTGAAGGGATCATCAGTGGGGAATGATATACAAGTGAAGGACTAAATCTAGAGAAGGATCCATAGGTGAGGGAAGGTCTACAAGTGAGGGATTCATGGGTGGAGGAATAACATGTGTCTAAGGGACCACATAAGGAGATTTAATCATAAGAGGTATAACCATGGGGGAAGAAGTGGGAGCCTTCTTGTGGGAACAACCTATGGGAGGAATGATAGAAGGTACATTAATAGTTAAAATATGATCTTTAAGATGTTTCTAAAGGATGAAACAATGATCAGTGTGATGGGTGCCACATTAGTGTTATAAGACATATACCTCTATGTACTTATGAATATACTTAGAAAGTACCTTCAAGGGACATATGGACTTGTTTGAGGACTGGGGGGTAGTAGGATGCAAAGTTTAAATATATTGTTACAAATAATAATGTCTGTAAGAATGATTATCTTTGCCTTGAAAGCAAAAAATATGATTATGAGTAGTCTTGGTAGGTGTACTCAAAGGAGGAGGTGTAACAAAAGTGGAAGGAACTTAGGAATGATAATGAACCCATTTGGTGGGAAATAGAGTAGTTTCAGTAAAGGAATCAAATCATCAACAATAAAATATGGTGTTGGTGCATGACTTCTCTTACAAGGATTAATATCAGGAGTGATAAGATTAGAAGTATAAATATACTTAACTAATGTAGTTCTAGCAAAGGGATCCAAATTAGGCTCTACTAAGGTACGGGTGGGGTCTATAAAATGTTTAAGGAGAGTTAAATAGTTTTCAGGGATAAGCAATATATAGGGGTCATAATACCTAGAAAATTGATAGGGCCTAATCATAGCATGATAACAAGCATAAACCTATGAGGTTATTCAAAAATTATAGGTGTTTTCATAATATCTAAGTGATGATAAAAAGGAAAAATTCTAAAATTAGGAATGATATACGATTGAACATAGGAAGATATACTAAAAGACTAAATCAAAGAGGAATGATAATGGATGACCTCAACATCACAAGCCTAAAGACGACCTTCTAAGAATGGATCATCTAAGGTATATCCATCATCATAATTAGGCATGTAAAGATCAATGATGTAGGTAGGAATGAAATTGTCATCTGATGAGGTATGATGAATTAAATGTTGAGTCTTAGTTAAGACAATGGGGATATCATCACAAGGTCATTTATAAGAATGAGGTTGTAAAAAAAGGAGAAGCTAAGAGATGAGATAAGGTGAGAGATCAAAAATTTTAATCTTGAGATTGATCTTATTAGGTTCATCATGCTTGGAATTTAAGAGGTTATGAGGGATATTCCTAATGAGTTTAAGATGACCATTATAACCTTGAGTGGAATTCGTAGGAAAGTTGAATCATTAAGACTCATAAAATAGAATATTTTGTAATGGTTTAAGGGTAAGAATCTTGAAAACACTCGAATCTTAGAATTTTTCAAAATTACGAGGATTGGTGTTACCTTGAATCTTATAGATGGATCCATTGTGAGGAAATTTAATGCATTGGTAGGAAAAAGAAGAAACTTCTCTCATACGATGAGTCCATGGCCTACCAATCAGTATGTTGTAAGATAGATTAAAGTTAAATATCATCACCTTCACATGAATGATGATAGGTGAGACATGAATGGGGAGCCACGCAAAAACTAAGGGAAGAATTTTCCTTCAATCATAGCCTTGACATGTGATTCATGTGGATTTAAGATTCCATTCATAATATCCAAGAGTTTTGATAAAATTTAGGGAATCCACAAAAGTGCCATAACCCTCATCAATCAAGGCATGCTTGACTTTGATATCACCAATTTGGACACTAATGAAAAGAGGAGGATCATCTACACAAAGAAAAATCTCATCAGGGATCATGGAAATATTGGGTAATTTAAGGGAAAGAAAAGTATCCATTATTTCATCAACATGTATGGGCATCTCTTCACACCATTACAATATGTTATCTTTAGATCTAGATAAAGTTTCTTCATGTCCCACTAGGGGAGGATGAGGGATGTTCATTTCAAACAAAATTAGCATAATATGGTTACCATGATATGAAGAGGTCCTTATAAGCTCAATAAATGGGATTTGAGATGGGATATTGGTGAGTTCTATGATAGGATCCCACTCATCATAACCTATAAGAAGATTCTTAGAAAGAGGTACATAGTGTTGAAGGAGGTCCTAAGAAAGAGGAGATGAAGTAAATTAGATATTATGTTGATAATATGTAGAGGGTTTAATAAGAGGAAAAGTTGATCGATTATGTTGAGAAGATGAAGTAGTTGATGCAGGTTACTTTTGAGAAGTGTTAATAGAAGCTTAAGTATTATTGGTATCAGGTAAATAATATGGAGGGATGATATAAATAGGATATGAAGTGTTATCCAAGGTAAGAGCTGGAATTGGTTCATCAAAATTTAAAAGGTCATCTTTTCATAACTCTTTTAAGTGAGTTGGAAAATAATATTTGATAACATGAAATGTACAATATAATAGAGCTGTGTAGATAAGTTGAGGATCAATGAGAGTAACCACCCTTCACATATTAGTCATATTAACCACATTATCTTCTAGATTTGGGCCAATAAGACTATCTACATTGTTGGTGGAAGGGGTGGACTTGTCTTATTTATCTTGGTGATTTTGAAGAGGGTCTTTATAGATGGCTAAAAGAGCATTAACTTAATTTAGAGCTTGAGATTTAGTATTTATTTCATGGTTTTTGAAATTAATGTCATAGTATTATTGGAATTTTTGAATGATAGAATAATCATCAAAATTGGGACCAAGAAAATAACATAGCCAAATTATGAAGCTACCTATAGGTCTCATGAGAATGACCCCAACTAGCATGAAACCAATAAAATTTATTGGGATTGTACCAAGATTTCATAGGATAAATGGGATCAAGTTCTCTTGGTATAGGTTTGGGTAGAAATTTTAGTAATTCTATTGAGGATAAGGGTCTGTAGACATTTATGTTATTAAGTGAATATAAATGAGGATTGGTAAAATTTTGAGAAGGGGAAGATGGTTCCATAGATTGGTTAGGAACAACAGCCTCAATAGTGTGAATGGTGTCATAAGAGTCCATGACACAATCATTGGTAACATGATGATTCTTGTTCTTGAGTAATATGTGATTACCTACAGAAGGTTGGGATGGTTCCAATTGACACACAAGGAAATCTTGAGTTTATCTTGATTGATAACTTCATCTAAGGTATGTGAAGAAAGATTTTAGACTCGATATTGCAACTTGGGAAAAAGAGCATTGGTAAAGATATGGAAAAGATTACCATAAAACATGTTATGTTCACATTTTTTGAAGAAAGTTTTCCATAATTTAATGAAATATTGGGTTGTTTTAGTTTTAAGTTACTTAAAATTGATAAAATGGGCCAAGGTATTCTTAGGAAGATCACTAGTTTAGAACTATTGGACTAGAGAATTTAATAAATCTTCCAAACTAGTAATAGAATGAGTTTTAAGTTAGTTGTAACAATATAAAGCATCACCCATGATTGTTTTGGCTAATATCTTGGTAGTGGCAAAGGTATTTAATTTGAGCTAGTCCTTATATAGATTTTTAAATGTCTTTAGGTGAAGAGTAGGATTTGTTACTCTATTGTAAGAAATGGTGGTGATGATACCTCCTATATCAATATTAAAAATTTGAGATATAAAAGGCTCATTTTGAAGATGCTTAATTATCTTGTTGACAAGAGGAGGTTGAGGGATTAGATTACCATGGGCATCCCAAAGAAGAAGTGGGGGAACATTTTGAATATGCCTATCCCATGGCATCTATTGAGGGTGGATTTGAAGATGAATTATGTGGTTTGGAATTTTAATCATTTGATTTGCATTATTATCTTGAAAATAATTCATTTGATTAAGAGTTTGTAATAGGATTTGATAGATTTAAGCTACATTATTGGCATTGTATGAAGCATTAGAATTAGAAGTAGTGTCTTAGGTACCACTATGAGTATCAATAGGATCTTGAGAATAGGTATTATAATGTGAGTTACTAATGGAAAAAATTTCTAGTGTGGAAAAAGATGGACTAGTAAAGGGATGAAAAGAGGAAGCAATAGAAACATAATTACCATGGGTAGCAAATGATGCACTAGTGGAATATTTAAGGAGAGTGGGTCTTAGAAGAGGCCCACTAGATGTTGAACCTACCATGTTAGTGGAGATATTAGGCATAGAGGTAGAGGAAATCAAATAAAAGGAAGTCATTGTATGAGAAGGGGTCAAAATAGAGGCAAAAGGCTAGGAAGCAAAGAAGCTAGTATCCCCAAATCTATGTGATAACATGGGAAAATGTGAATGAGGATCTTCAACTTCACCACTAATCATGAGATGGTAAATTTTATAAGGATCCTTTCCTCAATATTAAGTAAATTCAAAGATAAAAAAGAGCATTTCAGGTGTATACTCTAATTTGATTTGATCTTCAAGGGAGAAGAGAGGATTAAGAAGTGGAGAGTAATGAGGAGGGGTACCATAGTTTTTTGTGTGAGTGGATATATGAACATTACTCTCATCCAAAATAGGAGAGACAATATACTTATGTGAGACCCCATGAGGGTTGGTAAAACTCATCATATCCATTGAATTGAACTCAGTGTTGTCTTCAAATATGAAGTTCATGATGAAGGTGAAAAATAAATAAGGAAAAAGGTGATGCAAAAGTAATGAAATAAGAAGAGGTAGATAAGAATATAGATTTGATTAGGTCAACCTAGTACTTGAAACAAGGTCTAAAATATGAGAAAATAGGGATATAGAGTTGACACAGTCAACCTAGTTCTATAACCTGGATAGAAAAAAGGTAGGAAAAGTTAGAGTTGACAGGGTTAACCTAGTAATATATCCTGGGAGGTATAAAAGAATATTATGTCAATAGGATTGAATTAGTAATATAGGTAGTGGAAATAGAGAGTTTTTCAGAGACTATGTTGAATAGAATGACTGTGTACTAAAATAGGAAAAAAAATTATAGGTACCTTTGAAAGCAAAAAAGTGAAAAGAAACACAGTAAATTAGGTCAATGATGATGATCCAATTCAGTCACACATCAATAAACCTTGCACTAATGTTGGCCAATGCATGTTTTTATAATGAAACTTATAATTAAGAAAAGATAAATAATTCAACTTTGAAATTAAATGCTAACTAAGTGGTCATCTTTAATTTTGTTAAATTATTAGAGTATGATTTTAAATGTTATAGGAAGTAGGACATAGTAGGGAACTAGAAAGTAATCTATGGATGGTTTTAGTATGTTTAGGATCAAAGGGATATATGTTGTCAATGGTATTCAATTGATATTAGTTTTTACCCCCTCACTTTACATACTATAGTGATGGTGTTGATTTATTTTCCAATATATACCATTTATCACATGTTTATACTTAGCTAGAAAACCAAGTTAGCTTTCCCCTTGGTGATGAAATCCAAGTAGGTAAGCCTATGGTAGAAAATTATTTAGATGAATTTTAAGATTATTTTATTTTTTAGTGTGTGCATAAAAGAATAAAAATAGTGAAAATAAATGGTATATTAAAAAATTACCTAATTAGACTATGTGATCTATTCTAAGCATGCATGCAGTTAAAGGTGAAATTATGTGCTAATTACTAGCATATAAGTGTTAATTAAAATTTTGAAACATATTAAAGTATCATATTAGATTAAAATGTATGAAAATATTATATAATAGAGTTGATATTGTCACTACTATACTACTAAATCAATGGTATGTTAAGAACTATATCAACAGTGTCAACCTAGTCTTTCAGAAAAAAGACAAAATACATAACTAGGTTGATAGAGTGGACCTAGTTTATTATATGAGGGTGGTTTTAAAGACTCCTAAATATGAAAAATATAATTTTAATTAATAAAAAAAATGAAATAGAAAGAGAGAAATGAACCTTGGTGAGTTTTAATATGTAAAGGAAAGTGAGATTGTTGTTGATGTGCTTTGGGTTTTACTTGCATATTTTTCAAACTATGTCAATTAGGCAGACCTAGTTCTATATTTCCATGATTGTTAAAACCTATGAAGAATAATATGCTAATAGTTTCAACCTAGTCTATTTTTTTGAAGTCTAAAAGTGTACTATGTCAACACAATCAACCTAGTAGCCTATTTGGAAGTGACAACATGTACTATGTTGATCAAGTCAACCTAGTATCCTATATCTAATGAATACTTGTACAAATAAAACATCATTGTATTGATGTGATAGTGTGTTAAACCTAAACATATAAGTTATAAAATATATAAAAATAATAAATAAAATGATAAAATAATGAAAATGTGAGATGAAACCTACAATGGTTAGATTCATGTTGGGTTCACTAGAATGTATGCAATCAAAAATGTATCATGTATATAAATCAATCCTAACTTGGAGAAGATAGATCATACTTACACTTATTATTAGGGATGCATTAGATAATCAGGAACATGACCAATATGGGGATCTAATAGACCCAATTAGTGAATCTCTTACGACAATAAATGATGCCAAAGAAGGTTCCAAATCCTCTAGTCAATCACAATTATGTAACAACCCTAACTAAGCACTATGTTTTATATTCACCAAGCTAATAACAAGTAAATTAAATTCAAATATAGTTCTCACCAAAGCTTTTGGCACAAAGTGGGGGTACAAAATAATAAAATTAAACATGCAAAAGAGACATATACTCATGTAAATGTATAAAAAATCCTTATAAATGGAATATAAGTACAAATGCATATTTATCTACTCTTATAAAGCAGGGATAAAATTAGGAATACTTACCTTGAATATGAACCCACTAAGGTTCAATATCTCCCTTGGCTAAGGTGATTTGAAAGAGGTTAGTTTGGGATGTAAGGATAGCAAGGATAAACTAGATCTATTCTACACAACCTAGTAATACATTCAAAATACTTCTCCACAAGACAAGATTTGTATCTCCAAAAAAGGTATGAAAATATAAAATTTCTCCTAAAGTAAAGTGTTGGATAAGTAGATAAACAATAGCTCTTACTTCTTTTATTCTCCAAATATTGGAAAAATGATCTTGTATATATAGGTATATTTAACCCTAAGCTCTTTCAAAAGTTTCATTTGACAAGGTTGACCCAGTCGACCTAGTATAGTTATGGACAAAATTCCACTATTTCATGGGTTAGGTCAGCCAAGATGTAACCTAGACCCTAAATTAATTTTACCTAAAATAGTACAGGGTTGACCTAGCCAACCTAGTATAGTGAATAGTCAAAATGGGATTAAGGCTAGAAAAGGGTGACAAAAGGTATAAAATGACTTAGGAGTGTCAAATAGAGAATAATAATCATATGGGAATGGTTTTTACGAGACAAGTGTGTGTAAAGCAAGTGTTAAAAGAAATAATAATCTTGTGAAGCACCAATGGTCTACCCACCCCTTTCTCAGTACACCTATTAAGGCATGCACTCAGAGAGATTGAAACTTGATTGGATCTTGCAAGATAGATAGTGTCAATAATTGATAAAAGTTTGAAAATATTATATATATATATATATATATATATATATATATATATATATATATATATATATATATATCACTAAAATCAACATTGGAACACCTATTAATCCTAAACATATTTAAATTAGAACATCCCTCACTAAAGAGTAACATGAACTTATTACTCCTATGATTCAAGAGTTTATTGATTTTTTTCATGGTGTTATTTAGGTATGCCTAGCTTAGACTCTAATTTAACTTTACAACACCTTGTTATACACCCTAATTCCAAGTCAATCAAGCATAAGAAGAGAAAAACATAATAGAAATAATTATAAAACTATTAGAGGTAGGGTATATTCATCCTATTGATTATTCATAATGGATATCTAACATAGTCCTACTCAACAAAAAGTCACAAAGAATACGATTATATATTGAATTCATAGATATCAATAAATTATGCCCAAAGGATGACTTTCTTTTTCCAAACATTAATAAGGTGATGGATTCCATGATAGGCTATGAGATTCTATGTTTTATGGATGGCTTCTTATGATATTATTAGATCAAAGTTTCACTTGAAGACAAATAATGGACAATATTCACCACTCCATAGTGAATGTTTTACTATCAAGTAATTTCCTTTATCCTCAAGAATACTAGTGCCACATACTAATGTGTCATTATTGTCATTTTACATGACATGATGCATGATATTTTTTAGTACTACATGGATGACATTTTAGGAATATACAAGACTAGAGTATAGAGTGAAGATGTATTATAAAGAATATTTGAAAGACTTTGTGAATAAAAAGAAAAACTTAACTCTAAAAAGTGTATCTTTTGGATTATCTTAGACAAATATCTAGGCTTCATTATCTCTTATAGGGACATTGAATTTGATCCATCCAAGGTTGAGGCCCTTACATAAATTCCTTTAGATTCTAATCTAAAGTATCTCTACAACTTCTAGGTCAAGATTCATTTTATTAGGTAGTTTATTCCCTAGTTTGAAAATAGATTCCATCATTTCATTTATCTTATAAAAAGGGTACCATTTTATTATGTGATACTTATTGTTAATAGGACGTTTTAAAATTAATATAATATATGGAAAATCCACCTACTCTATCTCCACCTATACTTGGAAAAACATTAATTATATACATCTCAATAGCTAAATTTTTCTTGAGGGCACTTGTAACAAGACATAATGATCTAGGGAGAGAATGAGTCCTATACTATTTAAGTCACACATTGGTTTTTTTATAAAATAATTATAGCTTAGTTGAAAAAATATTTCATGGCCATGGTGGTTTTAGCCCAAAAGTTATAACATTTTATGCTAAAAAAACACGATTATCATTGCCAAAGTGGACCCACTCAAATACCTACATTCCAAGGTAGCTTTGACTAGTTGTATGGGCAAATGGATCATTATATTGAGTGAATTTGAAATTGAATATGTATATAAAAAGTCCATTAATGGGTATTCACTTGTAGATCAACTTGCCAAAGTACCCTTGTTAGAAACAAATCTACTTATTTTCAATTTCCCCAATGAGTTAATAATCACTCTTGATGACACTTTTTATGTGCCTCAGCACTAAACCCTTTAATTTGATGGTTTATACACTTCTCATGGATTAGGAGCCAATATTATATTCATAATGTCATAAGGGGATCTCATTCATAAATCATTTCACATTGGTTTTTCTTGTACAAATAATATAGTAGAGTATGAAGCAATATTTGTAGGTATTCATCTAGCAGTACAATGAAATATCAAGAATTGACATGTTTATGGAGATTCTTAATTGATTATTAACCAAGTTATAGAGAAATACCACATAAAATATGATAAGATTATTCCTTAAGAGGATATGGTGGACCATCTTAAAAAAATATTTGAATACATCCAATTTGAATAAATTCTAAGGCCCAAAAATAAAACTGCCAATGAAATGGCAATAATTCGATCACTAATAGAAATTATAGATCATATTATAGATTACTAGTTCCTTATTAAACATCTCTTAATGTTAGCTCCATGAAAATAATAAATTTTAAATGTTATGTTATATTATTGTTCCCAATTCACCTTGTTACTCTGATATATATGCCTAACTTCATGACAATATTCTCCCTTCTATCCTTTCTCATAAAAATTAAAAGCCTTCAATCATACCACTTCTCATTATGCCATTATTGATACCACACTCTAATGAAGAGGATATGATGGAGCTCTACTTTATTTTTTATATTATATAGAGTCTATATTATCACTTTAGTAAGTACACAAAGGGATTCATAGGGCCCACATCAGTGGACTAGTCTTTTATAATAAACTCCTATGTATAGGGTATTATTAGCCCACTATGGAGGATGATGCATGTGATTATGTAAAAAAATGATTAGATCATCAAAATCATGTCAATATAATTCATGGATAATATCAACCACTTTATTTGATCATTATGCCATGACCATTTTCTACACAGGGATTCTATCTTGTAGGGAAAATCAATACTACTTCATCAGATGACCATAAACATATCCTTACTGTAACTAATTTTTTTCCAAATTTGGTTGAAGCCATTCCACTTACTTACATAACTAGGAACAATATTTCAAAATTCATACTCAGCCATATCATTTTTCACTTTAGTATTCTATTTAACATCATTTCTTAAAATGGTGGCTCCTTTAAAAATAATTAAGTTAAATCCATGTATGTTAAATACCATATCAAACGACACTTCTCCACTGCATGTTTTAATTAAAGTAATGGCCAAGATGAAACTTATAACAAAACACTAGTCCAAATCCTAAAAAATGTTGTTAATTCTTTTGTCTATTATTAGAATATACAATTATTTCCTAACCTTTGGGCCTACTTTCCCCACCCCAATAAGAGCCACATCATTTTCCCTTATTTATGAAACTAAATCTATTCTCCCTATCAAGATCTAGATACCTTCCTTTCACATAAATTCATTGAAAATTTTCATTCATGAAGAATATAGAATTTCTCAAATATATGATTTAGACCTATTTGATGAAAAATTACTAGTTGATTTAAACAATACCTAGGCTTATCATAATAAGTTGCATCATAGTTATAATAATTTCATCAAAGATAGAGACTTTGAATTTGGTTACTTGATAATAAAATAAATAAAAATGAATACCAATGCCACCCATGAAAATAAGGGAAAAATTGAGCCTAATTGGATGGTCCCATTCATCATGATAATGAACTATGGATCTGGAGCATACTGATTGGCTAGACTAGATGATGAATAACTAGAAAAGTTCATAAATATTATGCATCTCAAGCATGTTTACGCTTGATTTTATTAGATATTTTCTATGAGGACCCCTTCTTGGGGAAATGACTAAAATAACACCCTCAACCTCATATTCTAAATTGAGCTAGTTCATCTTAATCTTATTCCCTCATCCTATTACCAATCACAATATTCATTCTAGTTTATCAATACAAAGGACAATCTTAGATGCTATAATTTAGAGAATCTCTTCAGTAGATTACTTATATTTGGTCACCATCAACATATCCAAGATAGGTATAATATCATATTAGTTTATGCACAATTTCCACATATGATGATGTTTGAAATACATCCTTTCATCTCTTGTTAAATACTATACCATTTGTTATATTCATATGTTATTCCTATTTTTAACCCTATTTTTTATTCATAATAACTTCCATTAGGGTTTAACTACATTGTATTCAGGTCCATTTGGACTTTTAGGTAATGCTTAGTTTTTGAGGTAAAATTGATCACTCATTTTCCCACACTCTCATCATTTTTTAAGAAATTTAATCCATCCTCTCACCATTTTTTGATAAATTAATGCCACATGCTTACAATTTTATGATCAATTTCACCCACACTCTCATTGTTTTTTTAGTTAAAACCATTTTACATATCATAATCCCCCATTGAGTTTAGATACCAAAAACCAAGAAACATTCAAAATAGATCCTAAAAATCCTATAATTATGAAAATCCAAAAAATAACCTAAAAATAAAAAAGATGAAAAAAAGGATTAAAATCTCTATGAGAGATATTAAGATAAAAAGATATTTGCTTATTTTTGTCATCTTATTCACTAGTGGCATTTTTCTTTGTTTTGGATGGTAAAGTTTACCGTTATCATAATAATTTCCATTTACCATTGTCATTCCTTCATTTACACTCATATTTATAGGAGAAATAAATTGGTTTTCAGTCCACACACACTATGTTTGGAATTCTTGGATGCATGTGGCATCTCTGAACAACTCAACCAATCTTATTTCCATTTCATTTTTAAGGATTTTTTTGAAACACTCTCATCATTTTCTAATTGTACCTTTTCTTATTGTTCTTCTATAATCAGGTCTCTTGTCATCATTTTTATTCTTTCCCACATCCCTTGTAAAAATACAATTTTCCTTTAAGTCAATTGGACTATGTACATAGAGTCCACTTACATGGGGCACTTATAGTTAATTTAACCACCCTTTTTTTTATTGTATTCCCCCCTTCCATCTAGGTTACCATATTATCATGTCCATTTTCCTCTAGATCTTGGGGGCAAATATCCAAGAGTAGTGCCTTACGTTTACACATGTAAAAATGATTCATTAATTGTTTATTTTATGGTGTGTTTGAGTGTTTTTCTATAATGATTAATGTTAATTATTCTTGGTATGTTTATTTATTTTTCCTCTTGAAATTGGATGCTTTCTATTTTTTTAATTTTTACTTTATGTTTGATTAATTATATGATTCCTTATTTGTTTCCATTTTATGTTTTCTCCTTGACTTTTTTCATTATGACAATAGGGTCATCATCATGGTCCTTATTGTTTTATAGTTGTATTTAAGTCCATCCATTTGCATATGTTAGCATTTTAATAATCATTTTTATCATTGGTGTATTATTTTTAATTTTATATTAGATCAGGGGTTTATCCTTATGCACATTATGTCTAAGTAATCATGATGTTTTTATCATGGTACAAAACATTTAGTGTTATATCATAAACCAGGTGCTGGAATTCTAACCAAAAATGTTGTAGAAAAATATCTCCTTGTCTATTATCCTCCAAACAATTAATTAAGCACATAATCATAGTTTCTCCAAATAAAAATCCACCTTATTATGAAAAACCATTTATACTGATCAATGCTTAAATTCACCTTACTCATTCAGATCTTTAAATCAATGATCAAATTTTCCCTATTGGGGCATATTATTTTGATCAACCAAGATCACCCTTTTTAAATCCAAGTCCATCATCTAGTATTTTTTTTATAGTTTTAAGCATTTAGATATCCCCCATAATTTATTATTCTTATATTTTAGTGGGACCATCTATTTTATATTCTTCACAAACCATCCCCTCATGGGGGATTCTAAGGCTAATCAATCTCACTTTAGGGCATGAATCTAAGTTTATAGACTCATGAACTTTAAATAGAAAAAATATAAGAGTGAAGACATCATTCCTCAAGCATTATCAAATTTATTCTTAATGAATTTTTTATTAATTGAGAAGATGTTACTATGATTAGTATCTTGTATTACCTTCTAAAATAAGGTTAAAATGTAGACACTTCATTGTAATCAATTCCATGTCTAAATTACAATCAAGAGGACTTTCCATAATCATATGCAGGTTTAATTAGAAATCATTGTTATACCTAATTTACCTACATACTTACCATTTTAATCCAAAAATATAATGGCACATCCCTAATTATGGAAATGGATTGTATTACATCATTAATCTTACCAAGTACAACCTAAATTAAATTGACTATTTCTTAGTGTCTTCACAGGACAATTAAGAGAATACTTGATTGACAATAGAAATAGTAAAAAAAGCACCATTATTTTACATAATGATTAATCTCACTTAATTGGGCCTAATAGTTATTATAATAGGAAAATACATGGATTTATAATTATCCTATTTTCTTAAAATAAAAATAGTATTATTAACTCAAATAGGTGATGTCACTCAAGAGAGTTTGCAATAAGTCAAATGTTATGACATGTCTTACACCCCTCTTACACACTCTAAGAGGACCAATGACTGTACTTTTCTTCCAACATTGATTACATACTCAAAAAAAACTTATATGGCATCTCTTACACACTCCATGTGTGTAAACATAGATTTGAGGATTTATCCTCAACCCTCTATCTTGAGATTAGATGAAAGGTTCAAAATGATTCAAAAAATCTATAAATATGAATCTCAAAGCTCTCAATGCCAAGTCAAAGCCAAAATCAAGTGTATACAAGGAGATATGTTTCCCACATGAGGAATCAACCATTGACAAAGAACTATACATATACAATCCAATCTCTACCTCTTCAGATCAGTTGATAAGAAAATATTTGAGAGTGGTAAAAATAATGGTTATTTATCTTCTAATTTACTTTCTTTCTTGTTTACAACATAGCTCAATTTATGGATTAGGATTGAGATGCTATTTATTCAATCTATTTTTTATTTTATTCACTAATAACTAACTAACCTCTCTTGGATTTTTTATCTATAGTAGTAGAGTAGGGTTTATTCTTCTTTTAAAACCTATCCTCATATATATATATATATATATAGTATATAAAAACTTATTTTGAAAAAAAATGTGTCTCGCATCAACCCTTGGTATCATCTAACTATGTTTGGGATAGTTAGTGTCTATATTGTTACCTACAAAGGCAATTATGTAAGAATTTATTTTTAAGTTGAGTAGAAAATATTATTTGTCTTAAAAATAAAAAATAACACAAATTTTGGTAATAGGTGAAATAAAACCAATCCTAATTATACATATGAAGGTTGCCATATCATATATTTAGGTATCTTATGAAGTGATAATAGGAATGAATAACTAATTATTGGGGTAATTTATGTTAGCATGATCTCTAGATGATAACGTTTATTACATGTTTCCTTTTACACTAGGTACACTTTCCTACTTTATAACCTTGTAGGATGTCACCATAAATAGTACATGTGGTTATAATTTTTTATCTAGATGGTGACACATAATTTTTTTATTTTAGTCTCTTGGAAACATGGATTTATCTTCTTGAGTCTTTGTTATTGATAAAGATACACCTGAAGTTCAAATTTATTTTTATTAATTTGAGGTTGAAAATTATTTTTAATTCTTAATTAAGTAGTGAAAAATAATATATGTTCCTTTATTTTTGTATCAACATCCATATTTACTCTTGTGGGAAAATACTTCTATGCTATCACTATAACCTTAAGATATTGAAGTGTCTTATGATATGGTTTATTGAGAGTAGTGGTTTGTTTTAGGTTTTATTATTTAGATATTATAAATTTTGTTTTGATAGTTTTACAATCCTTATTTTATCTTAAACATCCAAATCGTTTTTATTATGACCTCTCTTGAAGGAGACTATTCATAAGTTTAATTAAAGAACTACACCTTACCTTTAATTTAAGGAGCAAATATGTAGGATTGCTAAGATATGTGGTCATTAGGTCCTAGGTCATATGATAAATTAGGTTTTCATCATATTTAGTTATCATGTTATATTAAGACTCTTCAATTGGATTAATATAACTATAATTTAATAAAATAATTTAATCCTTTTAATGTGATTAATCCTAGTTTTGAATATTGTTGACTCATCTATTATGATTAGTTTGAGATGATGGTTTTTTCCTTGATATGAAAATAATATTATAATTTTTTTTGGTTTCATGCTCCCTAGGAGTAATGTTTGTTTAATACTAAGTAGGAGCTTCTCCCTTGATAGTTATAGAGTGGTATCCATATCAAAGGTACCTTATAACCTATGTCTAATATTATTTTATCTTTTGATTTGAGTAATGATAGTATGTCTCCATAAATTAATGTAATGAAAATAATTTATAATTAAGATATAAATTTTTTTAGGACATACTATTTCTAATTTTTAGTTTTAGTTATTTCTCCTTCAAAATAAGGATAATAAAATAAAACCTCATGCTCTATGGTAATTTTAGAAACCACTTTTGAACTTAATTCTATCTAAGAAATGTTTGTGTACTATGATTATAGAATGTATTGGTCTGGGTTAAACAAACAAAAAAATTAATTAATCAATTAATTAATTTAATGTGTCAAACTTAATTTTGTGATACAAAATTATTGTTAACAGAAACAAACAATTATTATAATGAAACTAGTTAATCAAAAAACTATTGTGTTTTAATTGGTTTTTTGAGATGAAAATATTGGGCATGAGACATAATATCATAATCCCAATAGGTAGGGTGCATCATCCTAAATTATTTTTGCATGAATATTGAATTGGTGGTGCCTAGAGTTTGTGATGCTAAAATTAAATATTAACACCATGTGAGAAACATTGTATCTAAATAATCCAATATGGATTAGATTATTAGTATGATTAAGTCTATAGAATCATTACAAAAATAAACCAAGATTTAAGTATATAAGTTTCATCAATTTAATATAAGCTTGTGTACTCTTTAAATATGATAATGTAAATTAAATATTTGGTTATCCATAAAAACATAATGCGTCTCAAAATATTTTATCTCAATTATGGGTTAATAATAAAAAATAATCTACAACTAATGAATCAATAAGTTTTCAAAAACATAATAAAAATTCAAGTAAAATTCTAAATTAAATAATTCAAAACAAGTTGATTAATTTTCCTCATATGTGCATTTTAAAGAGATCCAAATACGATTTTTCGTATCATAGCAATCATGGACATGATATGGGTAAGTGTTGGTATTTAACAATTATAATACAATATCATAGAGGTATTGGTGACCTTACATTAGACGCATTTGTTAAATCACCACCAGACTCAAATGAACCTTCTATAACTGAGAAACCTCCTAAAACTATCGTAACATCTTCTAATAAATATCTATCAAATGAAGAGTTCCAAAAATTAAAGCTACGAAAGGAAGATGATTGTAAAAACAAAAGTTTGATAATAAAATAAGTGCATGAGAAAGACATTTAAAATAAATATTTACCTAGAAAGTATAATTCTACAAGTTTGATTTCAAAGAGTGAAAATACAAAGCCTTTATTGATTCATTAAAAAATTGACCATTAGTCTTCATGTTAATAGGAAGAATTTCACTAATGTTTTGATTGAAAATAGTCATGAAATCAATGTCTACAACATTACACTTATAAAATATCTTAGATATGACATTTTTTAAAAGTTAGATAAGATTGATTCACTTAAGAAATGCATTGGATCAATTAAATTGTTACTAACTCTTGCTCCCAAAACATTTTCATATATATTTCCAATTGACCCTAGTTTTAATCTATAGAATGCTAAACTAGGGAGAGCATGGATTTCATCAATGTAGGTAACACTAGTAAGAGTCATTATTATGTTACGTTTGATCATGAATGCTCAACTTTTACAATTCAAGAGAGACAACATCTACAAAATAATAAAATAAAGAAAAAATCATTCCTTTAACTAGTTCTCAAGAATTAATATAAAATTATTATAAAAGTACAATAAAAAGTTCATTATATTAGTACTAATGAACACTAGAAACAAAAAATATATAACCACTAAATTGATTCCACAACATTTTTATGGTACCTTATGATTATACCTATTCCTAGGTAAATGTATTAGTGGATAATCCTACTTATATGGCTAGTGATGGTGCTTATGAAATTATGATAATGGTTATGTTAATTAATCAAATGACTATATATTTTGTGTTAATGATATCAATTGGTATGATATAAACATATCTTTACATAGTGAGGTAGAATAACAAAAGTATGTAAGATTTATAGATGAGTATCCTAATTATTATCTCTTTCATTAGATAGAAAATAATACATTGTGCATAGATTATTCATGCTTTAAATATTTATCATCCTTTCTATGCATTTATATTGACATAAATGTGTACATATGCTATTTCACTTATTATTTTATCCCTTTTTTCTGGACTACAAAATTTTCACTTAGCCCTTTCTTTTTTGATTTTTTATCTTGATCTAGAGATTTAAAACATTTATCATATGATTATTCCTCCTTTATAATGACCTAATCCTTGTGTAAATTATTTTCCCAATAGTACTTTCTCACATTTACACGTTGAGTATCTATACTTAGTATCTTTATGACTAACATTAAGCTTAAATTATCATGCACATTTTTTCCTACATATTATGATATGAGTACATACACTGATTCTTGATTTTTGGGGGCATGTGAAATCTTATTCCCATATACTCTTTTCATCTAAATTTTTTTATTCACACATATAGTGGGGAATTTTATTTTAGTTCACTTATTTGACACTATTTTTATAATATACTTGGTACATATTAATCAATAAAATATTCTAAAATTTGTTCAAATAAATTAAATTATTATATTACAAAGTACTTTACACTTTTAATTTATTTAATATACATATATATTTTATAAAATTAAAACAAAAAATTATTCATAAAAAATAAAAATTAGGGCATATGGATGACATGTATTTGTAGTGTGAACATTTCATCTATGTTGTTTATCACATTATGATACATTCCATACATTATTTTCATATGCACATGCATTTCATAGTATTCATGAGTAACTTTTAGGACATATAGGTCTCATGTGACATGGGATTTCACATGTGGAATAGTCATACACCTAGTGGGTTATCCTTACTACAATGGGGACATGCTTGTATTAGGGAATTTCTTTGGCACATATATTTAGGTTACATATTTATATCAGATTTACATTAATCACATTAAATAACTTAGACTTGTTAAGCATGTTTTTACATTATTTATATATGTTAAAATGATATATGAATACTATAATTTACCATGTGTGATGATTACTCTAGTCATCTAAAATGTCATTTCAATGCAATGAGTGTCACTTGAGACCATCTTATCCTTAAATTATACCTAGACATATCTTAGGGCCTCTTTTAATCCTTTTCCAACTTATGTGTACAATCAATCCTTGACCATATATGCCAAATGTCACATTAGGCCATCTCCTAGGTACCTAGTGCCCTTTTTCACCCATTTTAGCCATTTGGATAATTACACATCCCTCAGGTATATATCATATTATGCTATTGGTAAAGGGTGTTGACCCTCATAATTATTTACCCCTAAGGAATATATTTCCATTTCCCAAAGCATTTTAGGGTTATCCTAGGATCATTTCATGTCTTGATAAACACCAAAACACTATATAAATACCACTTTCATTCATTTATTCCCTAGATGCAAATAGATGCAATTCCCATAAAAGACTTAGAAATAATTGTGCAAGTCAAGGTCATTGATAGATATTCTACCCTACTTTTACATACACCCATCTAAAACACTCTAGAGCTCAAATTACTTAATATTTTAATCTCAATACATACTAAAAGCATTTAAACTAGCATTCATGATAACATTCACTTACACTTGCACCAACACTTATATTGAGAGAACTACATCAGGCCTGATCCCCTTTCAAGTTTTTTTATGTAGTAAAAACTCAATAGATAGGGTGTTAAGGTCATGTATATAATAACCTACAAATTTCACTTCTAATTATGTTCTTAAAAACCTAACAAGCATGGATGCCTAGGTTTTCACATTGAAATTGGTTAGAACATGAAACATATAGTGATTTAATACTCAATCACACAGACACATGCTTCTCAAAAAAAGGTGAAAATCCTCATAAAAATTCAATCTTCCATCTGTCTAGGGTCATTATCATGGTATATAAGGGCATTAGTGTAGTGCACTTTTGGTATAAGGATCATGTTATTATTCAAAGGAGACTTTGATACCTACTTCGTACTGAAAACACCATGCACTATTCTTGTACTAATTTCCATCTTTCCACTTGTCTATATCATTAAATTGTTTTATAAACATCTCCTTTGTAATTAATTACTATTTATAGGCTAATAAAAAAATTAATTATTATAAAAATTAGTGGTTGTTGATATTTCTATATTTATTCCCTGATTTATATACTCAACTTTTTATCTATAGAGGGGTTTACATTCCATAATTTCCTAAATATTTAAAACATTTGGTGAACATGAATTAATTTTAATAATGACCTAACCTTAGTTTATTTTCAAGGATTATGTTTATAGCCTTCTAAAAATGTCATACACAGACTTCAAATACCTACATTTTTTAGTTTTTATTGACTATAATCATAATAATAATGATAGTTATTACTTTATTATGAATTTTTTTATAATCTCTATAGAATGTTATTTTTACCTTATGTTGAATTCTACTGAGATACATATTATTACATAAATAGATAATATAATACATAATATAAAATATATATGACACTTAAAATTAAAAAATATCCTTTAGATGTAATGTTCTCTTTGGTTCACTTTGATTCCTTACCTAATAATACTAGAAGTTAGAAAACATAAATGGTTTTGATTATCCCCCATACTTCTTAACCCTATCCATATAGATAATATCCCACTCCTACTACTAGCTATATGCTTAGGGTATACCCTACAGTCCATGCTATGATGTACAGAAAGGGTCCTTAAGAATGGTAGGTTAGTAAAAATCATGTCTATAGTTTTGTCGATAAAATTAGTGTCCCTACAGCCAAATTTTCAATTTTTGAGCTTCTAAAAAATTATAACACATACAAAGATGTATTGTATGCAACACTTTGTGACACTAGGCTACCAAACACAATAGAGTTAACTTATGTTGCTTGCATAATAAATATTATGAAATGGACCAAATATCATATTTCCTTTGAAAAAGGAGATCTTCCACCTCAACACATTATAGATCAACATCTACCTCTTCACATTCATTTATGTATCAATTATGTGGGTGTCAAACTAGTGTTTGTCGGTAGTGGATTAGTTTTAAATATTTTCAATATCTCTTTTCTATAACTTATTAATATACATGTTAAGGATTTGGATAATTATGATATGAACATCAAAGGATCATAATAATATTCCACATAAAATATTGGGTTAGATAACACTAAATATTACATTGGGACCTAGAAAACTACCTAAAACATGTCAATTTATGCCCAATGATGTTAATTCCAATATCTTACTTGGGATATATTAGATTCATGATATGCATATAGTCCCCTCAAATTTACATTAATGTTTAAAATGTTATTACAAAGCTTATATATGCATTCCTTATGCATCAAGAACCATTTAAATATTGTCATAATAAAAATCCTACACACAACTATGTTCCTCACATGGATTTTGCTATAACATCTGTATAGTCTACTATTTAGTACTCATATATGAATCCCATATAAAACCCAAGTGTAAATGATACTAAATTTAATTTTTTATTTTCAATAAAGGATTTTTAAAAAATGGTATACACAAGGCAAGGCCTCAAAAAACATGGACAAGGAATTATTAATCTTATCGAGGTATTTGATCAAAAAGGCAAGTAGTGACTCGAATATAAGTATAGACCATCTAATGCTAATTATTCCCACCATGATTCTCAACATATAGTGTTTTTTCCACCTATCCTATGCACAAAAAACATACTAAATCATGTCTCTATACTCTCAATTGTGTACGCTAATCTTATTAATGATACTATTTCCCTAGATCTACCCACTTTTGATGAATTCACCAATAATGAAGCCCTCTTATAATTCTTAAGGTCATATGAAGATCTACCTTCCTTATAAGAATAGTTTTCCCCATTCCATAAATACCCAAGTATACTTCATTTAGATTTTTGAGATTCTAGATAATATCCCAGTTGACATAGATGGCAGATTACCTATAACACCTTACACCATTGAGTGATCTACACTACTTCATACCAAAATATTTGAATTCAAGTAGATCATGAAAATTTATCCCCTCATAATATTATTAGTGGATGCCCTACATAAATAAGAGGATGTATATATTTGATAGATTTTAAAGGACTTCCCTAAAACTTTTACTTGGTCCTATTTATATATGTTAGGCATCAATCCTTTGATCATAATACATAGGATTACACTCTATCCAGATTTAAAAATATTTAAATTAAAGATTCAAAAAATGTATCCTAAGGTGACTCTATTAGTAAAATATGAGATCTATAACATCCTTAATGCAAACTTCATTAAATGAGTTTCTCACCCTGAATGGGTATCCAACATTATACCCATTATTAATCGTAATGGACAAATTAAATATTGATCCGAGTCTATAGATTTAAATAAAACATGTATTAAGGAGTAATTCTCCCTACCTAACATTGATATGATAGGTGACTCCATAATAAGATATAATAACATATCATTCATGGATAGGCTTTTGAGTTATAATCACATCAAGATAGCTGAAGAGATTACAAAAATATCTTTTACCACACAATTGCGTAGCTTTTGCTACATAGTCATGCTTTTTGGATTAAACAACTCTAGAAAAACATACCAATTAACTATTATCCACTTTTTTCATGATTGGTTCATAAAATAGTTTAATATTATGTCGATGACTTAATAGCTAAATAAAGAGAGTGAAAAAATCATATAGTTGATTTATGATATATTTTTGAAACGTTGAGATAATATAATGTATGACTCAATCCAAATAAATGTGTCTTTAGTGTCACATCCAATAAATTATTACGATTCATAATATCCCAACATAGCATTGAAGTAGACCCAAAGAAAGTCAAATCTATTACAGATATGTCTTCTACAATCCTAAATCAACTTTGATATTTATAGATAAAAATCCAAGCCATACATCATTTTGTGGCACATTTAGTAGATTAGACTCAGTCATCCACAAAATTATTTAATAAAGATACAAAATTAGAATGGGATACTGCATGTCAAGAAAATTTGATGAACTCAAATAATACTTTTTGAATCCACCTATCTTGTTACCACCAATACTTGATAGGCTACTTCTCCTTTACATTATGGCCACCAATCATGCACTCGATGCACTTTTAGCATAAAATGATGAGAAACATAAAGAGAAATTTATGTACTACATTAGTCACACACATTTTGATTATGAACTAAATTATTCCATAATGGAAAAACTCTATTTATCACTCATATTCACTACACAAAATCTATGGCACTGCATGATCAATAATGAGACACAAGTTATTATCAAATCAAATACTATAAAGTTTATTATGTCTAAACCACACCTCTCAAATTGTATATCTAAATGGGTAATGATACTCATAGATTTTGATCTAAAAATCATGTCACAAAAATCAATAAAAGGTCCAAATAATTATATAACAATATGAAACACTACCACTATTAGATACCCATCCTATCAATGATAAATTTTGAGATGATTTCAAAGCTTACAACATTACTATTAACACATGGATAAAATTCCTTGATAGTTGTATATGTTCATCAGGCACTAAATCCAAAAATTTCTTTATCACTCCACTAGAGGAAATAGTGGCACTTGCATATCGATTAAATTTCTCATTCATAAAAAATATCATAGAATATGAGGTACATATATTTGGCCTATTTGTAGCTCAAGTTATCTAAGTAAAATATATTCAAGTCTATGGGATTCATAGTTGGTTATTAATCAATTCATATATGTCTACCAAACTAAGGAATAATTCTTAATTCTAGGCAAGAATATGGTTTAATGTTTACATGCTCAATTAAAATATTTCTCTATCATAAATATTACTCAAAAATACAATCACCACACCAATGCAATGGAAAGTGGAGAATCATTTATCCATATTGATATTATTGATGAGAAAGTTATCTTCACTATTAAGTTATTAAATTCACCATTGTTATCCCATACCAATATCATAGCTCTATTAGTTTTCACCACTACATGTAGTACAATAGTATCATAATGGTTTTCTAATATTTGTAATTTTTTGCATAAATCTATCATGTCAGAGACTTTCACTAGGAATGGTAAAAGAAAATTATAGATAAATGCACTTTATTACATCATCATTAGTGGAGAATTATTTAAATGACATTTTGATAGAAACTAATTTTGATGTTTGACATATGATGAAGCTAAGTTCTCCATCATCTAAGTGCATGATAGTTAATGTGGTGGCCATTTTAGTGAGAGAGAAACACCACACAAGTTATGTTAAGAAGGATATTATTAGCCCATTATATGACTAGAATGTCAAGAATATGATAAATCATGAAAAAAATTTCAATGAAATAGAAATATATATCATTTTTCCTCACAATAATTACACCGTATTATCTCTTGATGGTCATTCATATTATGTGGCTTTGATCTAATTGGTGAAATCAACCTAGAATCAGTAGGGGGAGGGACACAAATTTATCATTACATCTATAAAATACTTTATTAAATGGGTGGAGTTATCAAATTACAATCCAAGAAATGATAATACATATGTCAATTTCTCATGGTGAATGTGGTTTCTTATTTTTTCCTACTAGCAATAATCATTATAGATAATAGAACTTCTTTTAAGAATAAACTAGTGAATAAATTCTATGTTAAATATAAGATCTGACACATGTTCTCTTATCCATACTTCCCACAAGGTAATTGTCAAGTATAATCTAAAATCAATATAATTAAAAGTATTGTAAGAAAAATGGCTATCACATTTGGAGATGAATGGAATAATCAACTCATCTATGCATTATGGTTTTATCACACTAGTATTCACAGATTGATAATAACTACTCCTTATTCCTTAGTTTATGGAACTAAAGAAGTTATTACACTAGAATTATAAATCTCATCCCTAAAATTATCCCTTAAAGGTATTATCACATATGATCAATACAGATAAAAATGCCTTTATGACTTATAAAAGTTACATCACACACACATTCAATTTGTAGTGCACCTAATAGCACACTAGAAATGAATCTAACATGAATATAATAGTCATGTTCATAAGATATAATTTGAAGTCAATGATCTCATACTAAAAGATAACCTTAGAAATGTTAATTCCAAAGAAGACACAAAAGGAAAGTTCAAATCAAATTGGCTTGCCCCATACTTAATTTTAGAAAATATTATCCCCAAGGTATAACATCTAGATTCATTCAATGGTATATAGTTCTATTTTGATGTTACTTATACATAGATTATAATTTAAAAACATAAAAATAATATAATATTTTCAAAAATACAAAAATAAAAAATGTTACTCATAAAATACAAATTTTAGATTGTATGCATTTCTGTGTTTACATTCCTTCTATTTTTTAGGTACTACGTATGGTATCTATGTTAGTATTGTCAGTTTTATCATACATACATGCATCACATGTTCCCTTCGAGTGTTCATATATTATTATAGGACTCATATCCTTAACATAGATCCATATTTGTTATTATATACCCATTAGGGGCACATACACATATACGTAGATTTAACATTGATATATTAGCTCTATTCATGGAATCATACACACAACTTCTAGTTTGCCAAGTTATATCTTTATACACTACATATCACATATGTCACATTGATTACATATTGATATTGATCATTTTATATTACACTAATGTTTTTTTGACTACTACTACTTTACACTCAACTTATGTACATTTTTTATTTTATATAGATTTGTACCACATGATTATGCATACTTTAATTTCTTCATTTAATATTTTAGATAATTGTGTCTCTTTGCTTCTATACCTCCTCAAGGTCATTTGATTACATCATTTTACTATAGCTCTAAAATAGTTCCTTTCATTACATGTATACTTTGGACATGTGCCTATGTCCATGTGTGTGCTTATTGATTGTGTATGCATACATTTAAACATGTCCTTCCATGTGTTTGTAAGCTAAATTTTTTTTCTCTTTTCATATGTATACATTTGAACTTGTCCTTTTATGTTTAAATTTTTAAAAACTTAATGACATGTGCCCATGTCCCTTTTATTTTGACCCATTGGCCTAATTTGTGTGCCTCATTTATGTATGCATCATGGTCATGAAACTTGTCTCTTACTTGTTACATTAACATCCAATTATGATTCCATGAGGGACCTTATACATATCCATTTCCTCTTTGGGTGCCTTGATGGATATCATGCCCCATCCCCCTAGGTAGTTTACTCAAATTATATCCAAATTTTCTATTCATATGCATGATTACATTATTATATCTATGTTTAAAACCTTATGAATTTTAGATATAACATACATCATACATTACCAGTTTATGATCAAACTATTTTACATTATGATGTCATGTATACAAATTATATTGGTCTATCATGTAGCTCTCATATGTTTTTAGTTTAACACACATGATGCATAGATTTTGTTTTGAGGATAACGCTTGTAGAGGTGTAATAACTACCCTCAAAAGTTGGGGAATTAATAGGGGTTTATCTCAAAGATCAAAGCATCCTAGTGAGATCCAAACATAATTTTCATTCATGTAGACATAGAGTATAGATCTCATATTTAGGAAAATATAGTAAAACATAGTCACACCTAGATCAGTCTCAATTTTCTTTAGAAATAACACATTTGGTCAATATCACGTTACAGTGGTCTATAACATAGTGTGTTATTATCTAAGGGGATCGTGATACAATCTAATAGCCTCAAGAAAATAAAATTATAGAATTATAAAAAATGTACAAGTATAGTTCAGATTGGCATAGTCTTAATCATAGATTATCAGAAAGGTTCAGTTTATACTTAGTTTCTACATAGATTACATAAATTTTCTTAGATTATGGGCATCATGCATGGCATGATCATTCCCATTTCAATGTAATATATTCACATACATAGATTAGTATGAATTAGTCTAGAATGCATAGACACATATATTAGAGTTGGGGGCATGTGAGTGGCACATTGTTCCCATATGTTTAGTTTGACACTAATAATCTTAGATGGAATGACAAATCCATGTCATTATCCATTTTTTATACTCCAAATACCTTATTAAATAAATTTTCACTAGGTTTACACTAGATTGATGCCTCATTTCATTTGTAGTGTTTGGCATTCCTGAATGGCCCATAGCCATTTTTACATTTTAGAGTTTTTATATGGCCTAAAGCCATCCTACAAAGCTTTAATTACATCACACAATTTCATATTAATATGAATATAATATAAATAGATAGGTAATTATGAAGTAATGGCTTATTTGATTTATTTATCCACCTACATAAGATGGTTATGCAACTCATTAGTTTAATCCAAGTTATTCACACATTATGATCCATCGAGTAGGGGTGGGAAATGATGAAATCAAGGGCATATTTAGTCCTTGAACCACCTACAAATGAGTATTAAGAAATACATAATTTTATTTAAATTTTTTCACTATTTGATCACCATCTACACGCACATAGTATGTTACCAAGTTTTAAGACTAGTTGACACACCCATTGAGGTGTATTTATTCCTTTCCTCTATCTCTCTCATCTCCTTACTTAGTTTTGTCCCTACTTTTGATATTAATAAGGATTTATTCATACAATTTTCATTCATAAGACATGCAATGGAGCATAATTTATATACTTATACCCACATTCATAGGCCTTTCTCTTATGTAAGTCCAAGTTACACCTCTCTTTCCTTTATCCTAGTCATTCCACTTTGCTACATTTCTAGAATAAAGGGGTGAAAATTTAGTCATCTAAAATTTCATTTGAATGCAATGAGTGTCACTTGAGACCATTTTATCCTTATCTTATCCATATACCTATATTACAATCTCTTTTGATCTTTTTGTAGTTTATGTGTGCTTTAAGCCCTTGACCAAATATACCAAATTCCACATTAGGCCACCTCCTAGGCAACTAGGGCCATTTTTCACCTATTCTATCCACTTTAAAAATAGCACAACCCTTAGGTATATATGAAAATGCATTATAGGAAAAGGAGAAATGTAATTGACCCTGAACCTTCTTTACCTGTATTGATTATACTTCCATTTCCCATAGAATTTTAGGGTTAGCATAGACTCATTTCATGTCTCGACAAGAAATAAAACACTATATAAAGATAATTCTCATTAATTTATTCCTTGGATGAAAATAGATAAAATTCTCATGAAAAAAATTAGAAACATTTGTGAAAATCAAGATCATTGATCCCTATTCTTCCTTAATTCTATATACACCCATCTATATCATCCTGAAGATTAAATTAACTAGGTTTCCAATCTTAATAGATATCGAAAGCATTCAAACCATCATTCATAATAGCATTCACTTTCACTTACACTAACACTTAGACTGGGATAACTACATTCAATTGATCCCCTTTTGAGTTATAGGTATATAGGCAATACTCAACATGTAGGGTATTTAAGTCATGGAAAACATAACCTAGTAACACCACTCCTACTTGTGTTCTTAAAAACCCTAAAAATCATGGAGACCTAGAGTTCCACATTGTAATCAATCAAAATAAGGAACATAAAATGATTTAGGACTTAGGTACATAGACATAAACTTCTTAACTCACCATTCCATCTATTCAACATCATTTTCATGGTACAAGAGGAAAATAACATAGTGTGTTATTGGTAGAATGACTGCACTACTATCCAAAGGATAGTCTGACACTATTTCTTATTGACAACACCATGCACTATTCATGTACCAATTCCCATCTTTATAGTTATCAATATCAATTATTTTTCCAACTATCTCCTTTGTAATTCATTACTAATTATAGGATAAGAAAAAAATTCAATTATTATACCAGTCTATGGCTATTGATATTTCTATATTTATTCCTTAATTTATATACTCGTCTCTTTATCTACTTAGGGTTTTACATTCCTTAATTCCTAAATAGTTAAATCAATTATATACATTGATAGTATTTACTATATTTTCTTGTTTTATAAATCTTTATTACTGTTGTGTGTTATATTATGTGATCATTATGGTTTTTTATTACATTCATTTATGTGTGAATTAATTTTTAATCTTACATGGTGTGATTCTTGAGTGTGTATTACATTCTATATAACTCTCACCTTGCCTGAAATTACTAGCTGATTGGATGACATTACTTTCACATTGGGTGACATTATTTGATCATTATATTCCATTAATTGTTTAGTATTCACATATATTTTATTTTGTGAAATTACATATTCTTTGATTATATTATATTTGACTCTTCTTTGCCATGACATTGAGTGCTAATGTGTGTAATTCTATTGTACGTGTCATTATAATTACATTAAATTCATATGTGTGGATACATCTAGGATGGCATTCTGAGCTTATGGTGTCATGACATATATCATGCATCTTCATGTACAACATAATATTTAGTGATTATCTATGTGATAACTAATAATACACACTATAGTCACTCAAATTTGGTCATAAATATTTGATTGTGTCATTTTTGGTCATTTGAATTATGCATTAAACATGGACTTATTTCACCATCTCACCCTATATTAAGAATCTATATTGACTTATTTCATTTCTAATTTATAAATTATAACCTAAATAAACGTTATATCTACTAAAATCACTCATAAGTATCTACATAAACAAGTCTAGACCCAAAATCCATAGATTGACCTAAAGGACAAAAATGTCCAATAGGTAAAACAATGGTACATGTTATTATTCCTTATGGGATGTTCTTATCTTCAACCATATAATGGTCATAATTTATATTAAATCACTCACTTACTATTCTTTTTTTTTTAATTGTATTCTATTGTGATAGTTTTAATTTTAAATTAATATAAAGGCAAACTCAAGTCACCCATTCTACCACTTATAAATCTAAATACATAGGCATGCTTACACTACTACACATTGATAACTTCTTCTTTATTCGTCCCAAATCTGATTTTAAAAACTTCAAGTGATCCTCAACTAGGTCAAATTATATTTTATCCAATATAAATCAAATCATGATCAAGTATTCATTCTATCTCTATACGTATTCATATAGTCAAAGAATAAAAATTACATAAAGCACTCTAAATTGGAAAACTATGTGGACATGAATTCACTATTCAACATATTGGATATGTAGGAAATGTTTGGTCACCATGGGTTTTTTGGGGGTCATCTCAACCCACTACACTACCCCCTTTTATATTTGAAGGTCTTAGAACATTGTAAACCCTTTTAAGGTTTCATCTTTGAAGAATCTATTATTAGGTATTTTATACACTTCCATATGTCAAATATCTAAATACAAACCTAAATTAAGTTTCACACATGACTATGGCCTAAATTTTTTATTTTTATAAAATTACATTATTGACCACTTTGGGAATAAATTGGAATTTATAATATATTAAGGTGGATTGTCATTTTGTTCTCTAATTTTAATTTCATATTATAGATACTTATATAATAAACATTATCTGTCTATTCTAGCTTTTTGTCATTTCACACAATTAGATCTTATTTAGTAGACAACTAATATTTCCTATAGTTCATAATTATTCCTTTTCATTCAATTTTAATTTTTCAAATTTATTATTTAGATTTCATTATGACTATAAATAATTCATTCATAGTATTTTGTTATATTTTATTCAGTTTATCTAAATTAGGGTTAATTCCCATGTCAATTAAAAATTTGATAAAACATATTGGTGAAACTATTTATTTATCAATCATTATTTTGAGAAAAACCTCATGGGGTTAAGATAAATTGTTATATATTTAACACTAAAAATATATTCTTTCAACTTTGGATCTAAATCAAACACTAAGATTACTTATTTTTTATTTTAGATTCAATTACTGACACAAAGAATTTTATTTTTAATTATGATATGATATATGACACTGTAAGGACATTAATTTTACTTTAAATTTAATTATAATTTAATAACATCCAAACACACAAGTGATTCCCTTTTGTAGGATTTACATTTCAATTTTTTACTATCTTCAGTTACAAAAATTATGTGGCTACACTAGATGAGCATTTTATTTTCAAAATTGTTTTAACCTTTTAAGGTTTAGTTGTGTAAATCCTAAGTTTGATTAATATGTTGAGTTGTCCAAACTAATAAATTAATATGTAATAAAAAAATTTGACTTATTAAAAAAATTGACTTTATAAAAATAGTAATAAATATGTGTAAATATAGACTTATCTAGAAAACACCTAACATAAAGCATATGAGTGATAAAAATTGGGATATAGATAGATCTGAGTATCATCAATAGGATACATGAGTTAGATATTATATTATATAGTAGTGTAATGTGGATTGAGTGTCTTATAAAATGAGACTAGTGTCTTTTGTGTAGTAATTTAACTAAATTATGGCTGCACCTATACCTATGTTTTAGGGTTTTATTCCTATGCATACAAAGTCTAAAACTATGCATTGTGTTTGTAACATCTAATTTATGATGAAAACATTGATCATCCTTACAAGTAAGGCATGGAATGAAAATGTGTGTTTGCTAGTAGGGTAGGTTAGAAATCATCAACACCTTGATGTGAATATAGTTGCCTACATACCAATGCTCTGAGTAGGGATCAAGCTTTATGTAGTTCTCCCTACCTAAGTGCTAGTACAAGTGAAAGTGATGATAGAATGATAATGGTATTAAATATTTTATGTGTTCTTGACATTGGAAATCTTTGAGGTTTGAGATTAGGGTAGTCTTAGATGGTACTATGCAAAAGTAGGGAAGAATGGGGATTAATAACCTTGATTTTTCTCAACATGTTTGTTATTTGAATATGATTTTTGTATATATTTTCCCTCTAGTGGATATATGTCTAATAGTTATATTTATAGTATCCTATAGCTTTTACAGATAATAAAATGTGCTTAAGATAAACTTAATATGGTTTAATATTTGAAAATATATATTTTTAGGAGAGTTATGGTATTGGACACTTTTGTCATTTTAGAGAACTAGTCCCATGTGGCTTTAGTGTCCTTAATGAAGTGCTAGTGTCTAGGAGGTAGTTTATTGGGCATGAAAGGCCAAGATCAAGGAATGAAGGTCTAGGACTCTATTTTGGCTAACTAGGCATGCTTTTGGTGCACACAAAGGTTGTAAAAGTATGACAAATGATCTAAGATAGGTTTAGGTCTAGGCTAGGAATAAGTTGTCTTAATTATCAATCTTAACACACAAATACCACTTTTAGGTGATTGCATTCCCCCCTTATGCTATAAATTTATCAAATCAAAATGACTAGTATAAACAAAATATGAAGCATACCTAGATTTACCTAAGAAGTGTAGCTCATGTAGATGAATCTAAGTATGTGAAGTTAGGTTCGTGTATGTGAAGCATGATCAAAAGCATGACATGTAATTGAAAGTGCATAAATTAGTCCTTACATTAGTGATATCAAAAGAAAAAGACTATGTTTAATAAATAAGTAACTGATTAAAACTAAGTAAAGAGATAAGAAAGAGGAAAGGAATGAGTACACCTCATTGGGTATGCAAACCAATGCATAAACCTAGTGACAACTTGTGTATGCATGTACATAGTTATAAAATAATCGAATATCTTGGACTAAGTGTATATTTTGTTCAATCCTCATGTTTGGGTGGCTCAAAAACTCAAATTAGTTTTTAATCCATCATTACCCACCCTTGTTTGGTGGATCATGACTTGTTAATAACTTGGATTAGATTGCAAGTGTGTTTATCCCTCTTATGTGAGTGGCTCAAGAACTCAATTAGGCCATGAATTCATCATTTACCACTCATGTGTAGTATATGTATCTAAAAATTAACTCCAAAAGTGATATAAATATGTAACTAGGTATATCTAACTATGTATGTGGGCTCCATGACCACTTGGGTATATTAGCTAACTCTAGGCCACTCAAGAATGCCAACCACTATAGATGGAGTAAGGAATGAAAATGGTGACAACATGGGATATTAATTCAAGTGTATATAGTGTAGATAATGACATGGAGTTTTCCATTCCATCTTATCAATCTATGTGTCATTATACATATGGAAACAATGTATCATACATGTACCCCTAATCTGATATCTAAGTATATTGATTTTGGATTGTGTTGTAATAACCATATCTATGTATATGAACTAAATATGATGATGATCATGCCATGAATGATGCCCCCAATCTAAGAAATTGATATGAATCCTAGCTGAACTAGTGTGAATATGAATTAAATATGAGCATAACTATCAAACATGCAACTATATATGTGCAAACATGTACTGTATCTAGTGTACTATTTTGGTTAATCTAAATTAACCTAAAATTGGGGCTACTATAAGTAGCACCATGTCTTCGATAATAGTTCTATATGGTTTTAATGTCGTAATCTAGGTGTTAATGTTTGTTTGGTTTGAAATATGAGTCTCTAAACTACTTTTTGAGTCTCTATTTTTTTTGCTATTTTACCTATGTCTAATTTCTTAAAATTAAGCTTGTGTGCTAAAAATTGATCTATGAATGCAATTCATGAGCCTAATATTTTTAACAAACCCTTATGAATTACCCTTATTTTTAGGATAGTTGTTGACCTTTTCAAGAACTATCCTCAAAATAAAATAGATCTACAAAATGTTTTAGCTAGAGCATATATGATAGCTAAGTGATAATCCAATACAATGTGCAAACATAACATCTTAATGTGAGAGATTCTGAGCATAAGTATGTAGTCTAAGATGTATGTTTTATTTGATATTACACAATAGTGTTAAGATAGATTTAATCACTATATATAATAGTAAAATTGAGTAGTTAGCTAGCGAGATGGAACATGATGTCCATCACGGCACCTAAGTATGAAAGGTAGATTCATGAAGTCCCTCATGGAATAAAAAACTAGTGTGTGTAAAAAAATAAAGACAACTATCATGTACATGCTGCATTTAATAAATAATACATACAAAACACATGAGTCATGCAAAATAGATGAAGAGGCCACAATACAAGGGACAAGGGAACATGTCACTAAATCTAATAAGAGCATACATAAAAGGATATGTTAAAATGTCCATATACATAAGCAACAAGTAAATTGGCTTAGAGACACATAGAATGACATGTTTAAATGTCTAAATACATAATAAAGAAGGTACACATAAGGGAGATGGGCACATGTCCAAGGAATACATGAATATATTTGGAATAAAGCCAAATAATAATGGCACATTCAAAAGCCCTAATATAAAACAAGCATAGGAAACACAATCAAGTCTATAATAGGAAATATATAAATGAAAGTATCAATGAATGTATTACAAATTTGTGTAAGATTTAGGATGTATATATTCTAATTTTAAACTAGTGACAATCAACAATAAATATAAGTATGGGTAATAATGATCAATATAAAGATATATCAATGTGTAAAATAGAATATATGGAATGTAAGGATAAAACTTGTTATTATAATTTTTGTATGAGATTCCCTCAAATGGGAATATGTATAAAATTAATAAACCTAAATCAAAGTGGGTTGATCACAAAAAGTCTATATTAGTTTAGTTGAACTGAGTCCTATAAGTAATTTGAAACTACTCAATAAGAAAAAGTGAATCATATATTTATGATAAAACCAACTATACTACGACAACTAGAATATTTAGTGTCTCAAAAATATAAGAAATGTAAACATAAAAACACATTCAATCTATAAATTATATGTTGTTAGACTAATATTTGAATGCTTTTTTTAATTTTTTGGCATGTTATATTATTTTTGTGTTTTTTTAATATAAGCTATGTACAATAAAATGAAAATGAACTATGTATAAGGAGAAAGAGAGAATAAAGTATGTACAAGGGAGTAGGAACCATAATAACCCATGAGTCTCATGGGAGACTCATCATCACTATGGCCAATGCCAAATAAGGTAATTTTGATCATGTATGATGTGTGAAAGGGAAATGTGATCCCATTGTTTTTTTGTGGAGTAATCTCTATCTATATCTTCTTATGTAGTGATGTTCTGAATTTGTGGCACTTACTATGATGCCTTATGAACTGTAGGGTTTTAATCACCCATCTAGTATAAAAATATGTAGGTGATGTAGGTGCCCTATGTTGAAAGTCCTAATAACCTAATAGTAATTATATTGGAATTAACTAAGTGGAGGAAGGTCTTATAAAAACTATGGCATATCTATGATGCAATGATCTCTCTAATAATGGTCTCTATGGGAGAGTATGTTTTGATACCATAGGAGTATACCTCACCTAAATTAGTGGATCTACTAAAATCTATGATGTATTCATTATAATTATACTCTAAATTAAAATTCATAACTATGTAATATATGGTAATGATGTTGGAACTGTAACTAGTGATTGTGTTGGAACTACACATGGGATGAGTAGAGGATACTCATATGATAGACCATCATCTTTGACCACTCAATTTATGTGTATGTACTTTAGTAATATGTACATTGTAGATGAGATGGATTATATTTATTATAACCATGGCCTACCCAATAACATATCAAATACGCTTACACTAGGAACTATTAAGAACTGAATGGTTATATGTGCTTGTCTAACCTATAATGGAAGTACAATCTCCCCAATGGATATTTGAATGTGAGCACTAAAACCACTCATGGTTGTATCTATGGGTAATATAACATACTCTAATTACCCTAAATGCTATGAAATTTTCATAATGCACATGTTAATGCTTGACCTGTGGATAACCATAACACTCAAGATAGGATGATCTTTCTATTCTAATATAAATATTGCATGTAAATCTATATCATCATCAACAATATCCTTCTCTGAGAATATTATTAGTGCTATAGGTATAACTATACTATGATATATTCTAATAAATTTGTGTAATGGATGTGCCTCATTTATAACAATATGATATGAATTTCATGGTGGATGTGCCTAATATGTGTGGTGAACACCCAATGTGCTTCCTACCTCATTATGTGATTTGGGAATGGATCTAAGAATATCCTTAGTGATTTAGATTTTTTTTTTTTTAAATTTTGGTGCCTTTGTGGGTGTGTTCTCATCAATAATATTATCCTCAATCAAAAATTGTATCTTATTCTTTAGGCTTATACATTTATTTGTTGTATGGTCTAGTCCCTTGTGATACTCATAGAATGCATTATAATCATATTTATTCAGAAGAGGTCATGTCATATAAACCTAGTTAATATGAGGGAGAGATATGAAATTTCATTCTAAGAGATATTGTAAAACCCATGATGGTGACTCTATAAGGTTGGTAAAGATTTGATGTTGAGGATTATATAAAACTAATTAGTATATGGCTTAGAAGTTACATTGACTTGTATGGAGTAATATTTTAACTCTTAATAGTTTATTATAATCCATTGGTATACTTGATTTCACCCATTTATATTAGCTTAACCTCTCTTTATCTTAGTGTGTGGAAAAAAATCTATAAGTGTAGAAAACATCTTGAACAAGATAGATTCATGTAAAGCTCATAAAAGTGTATGTATAAATATGTCTTAAAGCTCTCTATTGTCCATGGGGATAGTAAACTTATCTAATATAATATTGTAACATAATAAATAATCTATGATAGGATCACTTTACTTTTTTTTCAACTATGCCACTTGTGCATATGATATCTTGTCATTGATATTGATGGAAAAATATGCCAAAAAACATGTTAGCCAAAGGATTAAATGTTGTGATAGATTGATTTGGTAAATCATAAAACAATTTTAAGGCATAATGCTTTAAGTTAAATGTAAATTTTTTTTGATAATCCAATAACTGGACATGCAGTCCAAACATGATATGTGAAAAGCTCTGAGATGATTCTTTGGATCACCTTTTCCATCATATAATCTAAGATTATGTGCCATTAAACTGATGATAAGGGTGTTATCGCTATGTGATTTTCCAAATGTGTATGTAAGAGACCATTGGACACATATTACAAATATTTGGTGTGAAAATATCTATGATGATGCTTTGGGTCACCTTTTTCATCATATAATTTAAGTGTATGTGCTACAAAACCAAATGGTAAGGGAGTTTCCACTATGTGATGTGCCAAAGGTATATGTAAGATAATGCTAAAATTATATTTTTTTGAAAGAGAATGTGTCACATCAACCAATTTAGTATGAGGTAGAGATATGACATTTCATTGCAAGATCTACTATAAAACCCATGTTGGTGACTCTATAATGTTGGTAAAGATTTGGCATTGAGGAGTAGATAAAATAAATCATTAGATGGCTCAAAATACATGTTGACTTATATAGAGGTTTATTTTAAATATTTATAGTTAATTATGATCCATTGGTAACTTTAGTTTTCCCATTGATGGGAAGTTAACCTATCTTTTTGTTATTGTGTAGTACAAATATGTAAATGTAGGAAACTTATTGAATAAAATAGATTTGTGTAATGATGGTAAAAGTATTTGTATAAATATGTCTTGAATCTCTCTTTTTGCCATGAGGCTAGTTGATTTGGCTAATATAGTCTTGTATTGTAAGACATAATCTAGGATAAACTCATTGGACTTTTGTTTCTACTATGCCACTTGTGTATATGATATCTTATCACTAATATTGAAGGATAAATGTGTTAAAAACATGTTAGCCAAATGATTGAATGTTTTTATAGATTGATTTTGTAAATCAAAAAATCATTATATGGCATAATCATTTAAACTACATGGAAACAACTTTGTGAGACGCTAATCATTAGACACATAGTCTAAACATGCTATGTGAAAACCTCTGAGATGATGATCTAGGTCATCTTTTCCATCATATAATGTAAGCTTATGTGCCATGGAACCATATAGAAAGGGAATTACCACTATGTGATGTGTCAAAGGTACATATAAGATAATATTAAAATATAATTTATGTGATGGCCTAGTGGCTCCCTTATCAGTATGTAACACCTTAGATTGTAGAGTATGAATCTCATTCATAAGGGATTATACATCTAGAGTGGAGGAACTAGACATAATAGGTGTAGCTATCACTATATTTTATTGAATTAAAATCTTAGGTTGTGAAATCTAAGTTACCCATATTGTAGGTGTAAAAATGTTTTTTTAAGCACAATATCAAGGTTAAAATGGTCCCTTTCCCATAAACATATAAGACAAAAATTAAAAAAATAGGCTTGGAATAACAATAGAAATTGTCAAATAAGTGACCAACATAAACACATTATATTTCATAAGTTTAGACAACATATATAAAGTAAAATATGATTATACCAAATAAAAACCTCAAATAGCCAAATAAAAAAAGTTCTTACCCCGTTTCAAAAACTACTTGATAGACATTCTAGTTATCACTATAGAATAACCACTTCAATTACATTCCCATCACTATCAACCATCCTACCTGAGTGTAACACCTTGGCTTTCTTCATTGGCTAAGAAACATGATCTTCTGGAATAATTTCCACTAATTTGTACAAAATATTTCCAATTCTTTTCCTGACTTTGGACCCACAGAAACCTCTACCTATAAAAACTTCAACCTTTTTTTGTAACTCCCCTTATTTAGATTCTCTTTTCTCTATCGTCTCTACCATGGGGGATCCTTAAACATACCTCTCACCACTCCTCATTCCTATCACTTTATTGCTTTCAATCTTCTTGATGACCTTCACTAAACCCTATAGGCCTTTAATTGTAGAATTGGTAGTAACAACACTTCTACAATAGGCATGGCTATACACTGATAACCTTCCTTTTCTTTCAAACCTAAGCATACTTATTTAGATTATTGGGAAAATTTAATGAGAGTTAAAAAAACCTAGCTTTCATAATACAAAAAATAGATAAGGATATGTAGCCAAAGCCGTCTTTACCTACAAAAAGCATTAATAGAAAATATTCTATGGGAAGAAAATCAATTATTGATAGTAGACCTTCCTTGTACTTTAGAAAAATGAATAATTCCACCATTTATTTAATTTTCTCCCTATATAAAACCACAAGACAAAGATTAATAGCAAAAATGGATGCCAAATCTGAGTTGATGCACACTCTTTTACTTTTAGCCAACACCTTCAAACCCAAAAACTCCTCCACCACCTTTGTAAACTTGACAACAAGAATCCAAAATATGTTAAATAATCTGATCTTGGTGATATGACTTTAACATACCATCTCCCTTACTTTCACTCCACCAAACACTAAATTCCACCCCAACAATTCAATATACTCTCGTACCATACTAAAAAATGCAACCAAACTAGTTACCCTAACCCAAAAAAAAAAGTGGCTCCCATAACAAAGATATTCATTCCTCTTGAGATCATCACATAAAGATCCATCATGATTCCATCTATTCCATAATCTTTCCATAAATTCAATCATTAATGACACTAGCATCACCCTACCTTTGACTCAAGGCACATCATAAAATAAAATCGCTACCACCTCTATTTATAATTTCAACAAATTTTTAATTTTAAACAAATTAAATCAAAAAATTAGAGGTATATCAACTCAATCTAAAATCATTAACTTGATCCTCCCTTAGCATTATCAAATATAGAAGTCATTGGTTGATCTATTCCTATGTTAGCTACAAAATTAACACCTCAATTGATTTACCAAAAGCAATGCAAACACTTCTATTCAACAAAATAATTTAGTTTAGGCCATATAATCACTAGAATATTCTCTATTTTCTAAGATTTATCCTTTTTACTTTTCAAATCTTGAATAACCACCTAAGAATCCCCTTTAATTTCCAAAGAGGAAATACCACAATCCAAAGACAAATCAATACCTGTAACAAGTGTCTGAGATTCCACTTAATTATTCATTTCATTAAGTAGTTTTAAGGACATCAATATAATTATGGAGCCACTACAATATTTGATTACATATCTAGCCCTTAAATTTCTTTAATTCCCTCTATAAACCCCATCAAAGTTTAGGTTAAACAACCTTGGTTGAGGAGGAGACCAAACTACTTCCTTTATTTCCTCTTATTCTTCTTATCTATCATTAACCCTTTAATAAGGGAAAACTTATTAATTTTCCATTTAGCACACATCTACATATCTCATTGAGTCAAAAAACTTTACTTCCTATAAATTTGAGATGACACTACTTCATAGATAGATAACTCTATTTCTCTTAAAACTGTAAGCAGTGGACATTCTCTATCCTCAAAGATACATGCATTTCTTTTTTTCCAAATTGTCAAGATAATAATAGATGGAATACATCTCCACAAGATATATAGTGAATGTTTCACATCTCCCACTGGCCATGAGGAAAAATATTGAAAAAGAGTAGGAGGCCAAACCCACACCCAATTGACTTTATGACATAACCAAATATAGTATCAATTGACAAAAGAATAGTTAAATAATAAATGATCTATTGTTTCTTCTTAAACCTTACACAAACATCATCTTGATGGCCCAATAAACCCCATTTTATTTAGAAAATATTGTGTGATAATGTGACTATATTTCCAACCAATCAAAGGCTGCTACTCTTTGAAGACCTTCCTTACCTGAGCAAAGGAGATTTACCCACACTAGAGAAACATCCACTACTTCAATCATATGAAAACCTAGTTTTACTAAATAAATACTAGTTATAGCTCCAATCCAATGTATTTGATCTTGTTTATTATTGAGAAATATTCTCCCAAGAAAAAAACTATCTTCCAACACCTTTACATTGGCCTGATGAATAGAAAGATATGGCACATTTTTCCATCTTCAAATTACTCTCAATTTACTAGAGACAAGATCCAATTAATCCACCACCTTGGCTCCCCAAATATTTTGTAAAAAACTTTTATCTTTGATCCTTCAAAAAATTCTACCAAAGGGTGATGCCCATGCTAAGAATCCTTTCAAAAGTATGATTTCTTCCCATTATTAACAATAAATGAAACATGACATGATATGATCGATCTAAATTTTAGAAAGAAGTTATAAACATGAGAACTTATGGTGGAATTGGATACTAAGATGATTCTCTCCAAAACTTTAAATCCAAGATATTTAACCCTAAGAAGTCTGCACCATAGTCTATTAGATTCAGTTAACATCTTCCAAACTAGTTTGGCCCCCAAATCTAGATTTTGCATTTAAATATCTTTAATACCTACTCCACATCTCCATTTCCTTTTACACACCCTTTCCCATTTCATCAAAGAAATTTTATTATCCTTTCTAGATCCTTGGAAGAGGAAATATTTCATAATCTTATTCAATATTCTAAAAATTTATTCTAGATGTCTCAAAATGTAAAAGTAATATGTATGAAGAGTACTAAGGACTTTTTTAATCAATGTGATTCTTCTAAATAGAGATAACCATTTAACTTTCCACAAACTTAGGTAGGATTTAAATATGTCTATCAATTCCCTCCATAAAATAGCTTTACTTTCTCTTTTTAATAAAGGAACCCCCAAATATTTACTAAAAATCTTACCAATCTTAACACCTAAGATCCTTCCTAAATTTATTTCTTTCTGATTCAAGAAATTAACAAAATAAATTTTAGACTTACCTTCATTCACTTTCTAACCAGAAGCTTCTTCATATTTTTTAAAACTCTCATTATCTCCATATCTTATTTAACCAGTGACTTCTCAAAGAGAATAATGTCATCTACAAACTAATGATGAGTGAAAATCCATATTATGAACTATTTGAAGACCTTTCAACCTACCACTCACATTAGCCTCTCTTACCACTCTTCCTAGAATTTCAGCCATCAAGATGAAAATAAAAGGGGATAAGGGATAACCTTGCCTTAAACATCTAGAAATAGAAAAAAAAAAAAACTTGGTAGACTATCATTTACTATCACCAAAATTTTTGGACTTGAGACACAACTAAAAACCCAATCACACCATTCCTTATTGAAATTAAACTTCTTCAAGATTTTAATTAAGAACCTTCAGTCCAAATTAACCATCATACCTTTTTGATGGTTATCAAAAAGAGAATGAATAATTTCATGTGTCATAATTAACCCTTCTTGAATACTTTTCAAAGGCACAAACCCAACTTGTTCTTTAGAGATTAGATTTTCTAGTACTGGTTTCAATCTAAAAGTGATGACCTTAGAGAAGATTGTATAAACCTTATTACATACATCCACTATTATATAATCACTTAAGGAAGCTTGAGTTTCCCATTTAGGAAATAAAGATAAAAAAAAGTCACATTCAAACCTAGAGATATCTTCCTCTACATTCTAGATTCTTCCACCATTTGCCACACATTCTCCCAAAAATTCCTAGAAGGATTAAAGAATAATTTCTAAGAACCCATTTGGACCAGGAGATTTAGCCTTCACCATAAAGAAAACCACATTCTTAACATCTTCTAATGAGAAGGGAGAAATAAGCTTATCATTCATACATTGAGATATTAAATCAAGAATGGGGGGGGGGGGGAATAAATTATGAGCTTCCCCAATTGAAAATTCTTCTTCATTCAACATATTTGAAAGAACTAAGAAAATTCAAATTTAATTTCCTTTGGAATTGCCAAAAAAACCATATTTGGATCGAATTCGAATGATATTATTAATGTTTATTCTTACTTTAAATGAAATATGAAGATAAGTTGATTTTTTATCACCATCTTTAAGATAATTTTCTATAGATTTATATTTCTAAAAAATCTCTTATCTGCAAAACATTTCTTCATAATCATTTATCAAGGATTTTTCAAGATCATAAGACTGAGCATCCATTCCCCATTTAAATATTTTCTCATTGAAGCTATGAAGTTCAATTTCAATCCTTATTTTTTCATAGAAGATATTATTAAAGTGTTCTACATTATGGATCTTGAGTTTACCTTTAACAAGATTTAGCCTTTTATACATCTAATACATTCGAGAACCTAGTAGTAATAGACATTCATTCCAACACTATTAAAAAATATAGATTAGAGAGGGATATCTAAGTAATATTAATTCAAACTTAAAGTGGCATCTATCAAGGGGGATATAAAATTCTATTTTAAAGGAGATTGGCTAATGATCTAAACCTGCCTAAGAGAAAATCCAATAATCCAATTTTCTTTTGTTCGAGTTCTAGGGAGAAGAAATTAAAAATATTTATAAAATATTCTCAAACCCAAGCCTCCAATTATTCCAAGTGAACCAGCCTAATTTTGGTTCCACATCTTCTAGATTATTATTATTAACAAACATTTAAAAATCTTTAGAAATTTGAGAACTAAAGAATATTCCTTGTTTATCTTTGTAATTCAAAATAGAATTAAAATATCCCCTTAAAATAACCTTTTATGTTTGAAAATTATTCAAAATATTATAAATATCAGACCATAAGATAAATTGTAACGAGGCCCCCTAAGGTTCATAGGCATTCAAAATCAGTAAATGTAAATCAGAAAGAAAACTAAACATTCTACATAATTGATAGTTTTCCCCTAAATCAACTAATTACACTTTAGTTGTAAAGGGTGACCAAAGAAAATACAAGTATATTGATGCTCCTATTGCTTCTACAAATACATATTTCCATCATTTCCAAATTGTTCTCAATAAACCTTCTTCTTCTCCTATACTTAACTTAGTTTCCTGTAACATCAAGACATCTAGTTTAACCACACTAAGAAGACATTTTATCAAATTTATTTTATTAAGGGCATTCATACCCATAATATTCAAATAAATTACTTTCATGATTCTAATGGAGGGAATTTCACCTCCTGACTTGTAATATCCATAAATGCTTATAAAGTTCCCTATTTATCTCCTAGAATATCACCTATTATAATATCTTCTTTGGTTTTCCTAATATTTTTTAGGCCCCCAAGTAGGGTGGGAGAGTATACACTAATTTTGGGAAATAGAGAAAAATTATTTTGAATTTAACTCCACTTATGAATCTTCTTCCAAATCTACTCTTGAGTCTAAAAATTCCTCTTCTTAAAACATAATGTCCTTATCTTCTTCCCCTAAATGTTCCTTAATTTTTAGAAATAGAAATATTTGCTGTATTTTAAGGACCAAATATCTAATCTATTGTAATTATTTTTAATAAAATAATAAATCTCAATCATCAAAGATAGAGATATTACATCTACTATCCCTAATTTTGTAAGAAGCTCTTTTGTTTCAACTATTTTTTATGATTGCATCTTTCATTCATTCTCAACCACCTTTCCCTGATATTTTTAATACTCAATCTCTTTCTTAACTTGATTATACACACTTTGGGTCTTTTTAGGTCTATATTAAGAAACAATTTTCACTTATTTGATTTTAGGATAGCTTCTTCCCTTATTTCAAAAATTTTGTATATGACCAGGCGTATGGCATTTATAACATCTAGAGGGGATTTTTTCGACATCTATCCTTTGGTGCTAAATACTTCCCTCCATATTGATAATAATATGTTCTAAAATGTCTTAATTTATATCTAATGTAATTCTAACTCAAGAACAATATTTCCTTCCACATTTTAATGAAGATTCATCCACTTCTAATGCAAAGTTGACCAGACCTCCCATGGTAAACAAACAATATTCACTCCAATATTCTAAAGGTAAGCCAAAAAATCTTTTCCAAACTAGATAACTTCCTTTCTAAGACCACAATAGATCAAAATTAGGACTCCATTTTTAAATCCATAAACCAACATCATTAAAAAACCAATAATTATTTTAAAAACCCATTTCTTTTTCTTCCTTAGAATGAAAGATAACCACAAAAAAACCTTTAGGAATAAAGCTTATTGAGATAGTTGAACCCTAATGCTCCTTGATCCAAATATCAATTACTCTAATTACAAGCCATTTTCCCATGCATTTATAGATTAGGTAATAATTCATCAATTTTTTAATCTTGGATGTAAAAGGGTCTGAGACCCACTCCAAAACCCTAACTTTAGTAATTTTCACACCATCCCCAAACTCTTATAAATGCTTGTTTAATGAAAATTTCATCAAGTCTTCCACTTCATTTATCGCTGTATTTTGAGGTTTTTACTTTAGATCTACCCAAATTTCTTCCCTAATTAAAGTAAAGGCCTTGATAACTCCAACATCATTATCTAAATTTTAAACCCGGTTCCCTACCAACTTTCTTTTCTAGTTGGTACCAAATTTTATAGACTTAGCTTTTTCATCCCACCATTATTTGTCTTACTCAATCATAACTACCAACACCTTTTTCTGATCTTTATTTCCATGGTTTACCATTACTTTCCCTCCTAATCCTAAAGATTTTAAACTTTCCTATTCCCCTACCCCTGCCTATGAAATTTATTCCTTATCTTGTGTTAATTATCACCCCTTTTCCTACTCCATATCATTAAATTTATCCTTCTCCTTATTATGTGTCATCACATCCTTTTAGGTGTAACAATGTTACTAACTAGGTATTTTAAGATTGACCATTATTTTTTTTTGTTTTTAATTTCCAATATAGCTATTAGGACTTGTGCATGATCAAGGGGTTATTCCAAAATTCTGTATCTAAATCCCTATAATATCTCATCTTTGTTGATAATTATTTCATAATTGTTTAAGTGGAGGGAGGGTGTCTTGATTCTAAATGTGTATATCATCTTGATATTGATTATATTATTCATCTATAAATGTATTATCATTTAAATCCACATAATCAAGGTGTGCATGCATAGATAGATTTTTGATAGTCCCTTATTTATGTTATAGGCTTGAATAGTAGGAATTTGAATATGCTTTATAGGATTACCACCTAATATATCACTTATTCTTAATAGAAGAGGGATATATTTTTTAGATGGCATATAATAAACAAATTGGAATAGAGCTACTAAAATAGAACGTAAAAAATCTCAAAAAATTAAAGTATCTAACAAAAATAAGAAAAAGAAGGATACTAACCATAAGAGAATTTAGGGTTAGGGTTTTTTGAATTGGGGTTTCTTTAAAAAAATTTAAATTATGTTTAAATAAATGAAACCCTAATGTGAGATTGTTTTAATGAGCTAGGTTACACCAAAAATTTAGAAAAATATAAGTATGTAACCCTAATTTAGTGCATAAAATTTTGTAAAAGGAAAACTAGGGTTTTAAGAAATATTTAAAGGAAGTTGGGTTCATTGAATGTTTTAACATTTTAGGGTTTAGTTGTGTAAATCCTAAGTTTGATTAAAACATTCAGTTGTCTAAATAGGAGAAATAATATGAAATAAATAAACACTAATTATTTTTAAAATCTAACTTGCTTTGAATCTCTAGAAATAGTAATAAATATGTGAAAATAGATACTTTTATGTAAAACACATAACATGAAAGATATGAGTGCTGCAAACTAGGTTAAGGATAGGTCTGAGTGTCATCAACAAGATCCATGAGTTAGATCATCTCATAGATGTGCTCACCACTCTTGAACAAAATTACGATGTGGACCTAGTGTCTTAGCAATTGCACTAGTGTCCTCCATGTAATATTACTCATAAATTCTAGGTACACTTGCACTTGTGTTTTTGGGTTTTTTTCCTATGCTCATGAAGTTTGAAATTCTATAATATGCCTATAACAACTAATTTATGATACAAATCCTAATCCTCTTTACAAGTATGACATGAGCTGAAAATGTGTGTTTATTATTAGGGTAGGGTTTACATCATCAACACCCTACTATGAAGAGACTTTCCTACATACCAATAATTTAAGGAGGGATTGAGCTTGAAGTGGTTCTCCCCAAAAAAGTGTTGGTGTAAGTTCAAGTGATGCTAGAATTCTAGTGGTCTTGAATAAATTGAGTGTGATTGAGATTGGAAAACTTTGAAATATGGGCTTATAGTAGACATAGATGGTAGTATGAATAAGTAGGGTAGAATAGGGATTAATAACTTTTTTTAATCAAAATTTTTCTTATTATAATAGGAATTTTGCATCTAATTTCCATCTAGTGGATATAAGTATAATAGTCATGTATTTATAGTGTTTTGTATCTTATATATATATAATATAATGTGTTTAAAACCACCTTAAGAGGTTCTAACATTTGAAAAAATATATTTTTAATAGATTTATGGTAAGGGACACTAGTGTCATGTTGTGGACACCAACAACATATGGCTCTAGTGTTGTTAATTTGGTACTAGTGTAATAATAGAAGGGTACTGGGAAAAAGGGCCAATATATGGGAATGAATGTTTGATAATATTTTTTGGATGAATAAGGTGCCTATGGTCCACACAAAGGTTGGAAAATTGTGATAAAGGCTCTAGGACAGGTCTACGACTAGTTTAGGAATAACTTGTCTGAAGTAGCACTCTTAACATCCAAATACCACTTTTAGGAGATTAAAATATTATAATATATTAAATTACATTATGTATTACCTTAATAATAAACATTATTAATAATCATGTAGTACTAAAAAAATAAATACAATAAACATGAAATACTTAATGAGCAAACTTCTAATCTTTTAATGTCTTGTTATAATATGTAAAATGTGTGTATGATTTTTACTAAACAAAGAGGGATACTAATCATTTACATTATACTTTAAATTATATTTATGGATTGTAAACAACCTATGTCTTGTACACTTGGAAAACTCAGACCTTGGTTGTTCCTCTCAATTTTATATGTTTACCACTTCCATAAATCTAATATACATTCTATATTATACCCCTTAGACTGTGTCTCTTAGTCTGACCAGTCTTATGTTGATAACCCAACCTTTTATCTTACCAATAATTCTTAAAATTTACTTCTCTTATATATTTTCAAGTTTTAAACATGCACCTACTTTCTTACTCCCTTGATAATAACATTTGGGATATACCATAGTGTCAACATTAGTTTCGTAACCCATCATAAGTGTCGAGTGCCATAGAGTCATCTATTTTTAAAAAGAAACATATTTAAAGGTCAGGTTAATTGGTTTAATGGAAGTCTTATCAAAACACATTGATATAAATACAAGATCAACCCTCATTCATTTCTCACCTAGAAACACATAAAAAATACTAATTATTCTTATCAAAGAGAATTAAATAAAACAAATCTTCTCTATCTACATACCAATCATATGTATAATGAATATACAAGTTTAAAATACTAAAGGACAATATATAAGTGGTTTGTCAATGATTTCTTCAAGGTGATCAAGGATGTTGATGAGGTTTTATGTATTCTATATTAATAATGACAAAGTATGTTTCAATATGCTTGAATTTTCTTGCATGGTTCTTCAGTGGTTGACATAGTAAGGTAATTTATGGATGATATTAATGGTATGGAAATGTTACAGAGACCCTATGGGGTGTTATGTGTAATGATGTATGATAATCTTTAATTATCTTCATGCTAGACATGGTCAAGTTAAGATTATCCTTCAATAGGCATGCAAAGTCACAATCATGTTTGAATTCCAATTCAAATATTTTTTCCCTCTAAAATGTTGTTTTAAGGAGGAGTAAAAGTAATTATCAAAATTTATAAGTGGAAAAGGTGACTACAAGGTAAAAGAATCCCCACATTGGAAGCTAATCTTGTCTTGTAGATCAATTAAGGAAAATGGTTGAGATATTCAACCATCAGATGTCTTTTAGGAAATATTCTCCAATTAGCATATTAGTTTATAAAATATTATTTAAACTATTTTAGATCCCAAGGTGGACATAGGAGAGGGACAATAAGTTTATTCCTTAAGAGTGTTATATGTATAATGTTTCAAATCATCTAGAATAAGGAGAGGAGAGTTAGAGAGAGGATGGGTTTAAATGGAATGAGAGATGTTTACTAACCCTAATGAAGACAAAACAAATGAGAAAAATTTAATTTTGTTAAATAATTGAGTTTTAAACCTCATTTCATGGTTTTTTATATTCTTGAAAGGAAGTGATATTGGGAGATGAAAGACTATGTATATTTATACATCTGATGGAAATATGATTGAGAATGGTAATGAATGAGAGTGACAGGTATGTTGTATTTATAAGAATGAACAAATAAATATGTGGTTAAAATAAATTAAATGATAAAATCTTTGTTTTGTATTCTATACTTCAAGGACTGAGTAACATCATAGAGAAATAAAAATCATTGGGAAGCTAGTTAGAATGCACTTGAGGTCATTTAGTTTCTATATGTACATTGTTATGTTTTATGTTTTAAATAACTCAATACCTCTAAATGCTAATCATTGATACTCTATCATTCCAACTTGTGTGAGAGAATAACAATTCTGAGTAAGTGATGTGTAAGAGTTTTTTGTGTGAAACAAATTGACAGGGCATTTTAATATTGGCAAATAACCTAAAGAATTTTTATATGACCTTTTAAGTCATTAGTGAAGTAATAATCTTGATAAAAATATGTTGTATCATTATTTTACTCTCAATTGAATACAGTTACAAATTGTCTACATAGCCAATTCAAAAACCATTAGAAATGGTCAATAAAATATACAAAAGGGGTATTTGGTAAATGAATTAGGCAAAGGGTGAGGTTAAAAAATGTGTTTAACTTCCATGATGGAGTTTAGGTATGCAAGGAGAACATATTCACATTGTGACTTAGATTAAATGATAATGGTAAATGTGAATTGTAAGTGTCTATTTTTTTGTGCCATAAATGAATGCATGAAAAGATATTATGGAATCAGATTTGATAAAAAAAATATAATATTACATTAACAAAAGCTATTTTTAGTGGTGGAAGATAAGAAAATTAATTATGTAATAACTAAATCATTAATTATTTCTACCTATCTTTCATGTTGAGAATAAGTAAGTCAAAAACATGTCCAGTAAACATAATGATTATGATCATTTAGAATGACATCTAAAATGAATTTGTATCTCCCAAGTATAGACATTTTACTACTTACATCAACAGTCAGATTCTATCTATGTAAGACATAGGGAATAGATGTGAGATGGCTCCCATAAAGAAACATTACCACCACAATATATACACATGTCCTATCTAGGCATGGAGATAATGCATATTTATAGTTTGTTGAAAGTACAAAGAGGTTTTCTGAGTCTAGAGAAATCCTTGACTGAAATGAAATATGGTAAAAATTGAGTTGAAATAACTGAGCTAAAATGGTGGTGGTATAGCTCTTGGGATAAGTTAAATAAAATACAAAGAATAACACTTGATATAGCAACAACATTATTGATGTTAGATGAAAAGTCTACTTCAAGAGGTTTGAAACCTATATGTGAGGATCAACTATGACATTGAATAAGAGTTGAATATTATTGTTTTTCATAGGCTTCTAGTTCATTTTGTTATGAATACTTGTGCATATAAAACTAAGGAAAGTCATTGTGGATTCAAAAAAAGATCCTATAACACCCATAAGGTAGTAGATGGGTTACACCATTATGGTATCAAAGCTTCAAATGAGCCATAAGAATTGAAGAGGAACCTGGTTGAGATTGAAGTGTGTAAGGTGATAGTAAAAATGACAAGGAAATTGCATTGATGATGAATTCTACCAAGAGAAGATACAAGTAGGAAACATGATGTAAGAAATTTATTTATTGATATCAGAATTGATTTGTAGGAATCTATGTTGTTGCCTTATGCTCTGTATGTTAAGAAAGAAGCAAGAAGTTGCTATGAACCTTGAGTAAGGAGGGAAAGTACAAATAAAATATTGAATCCAAGAAGGCTTGATAAAAAGAGGATATGGAAATAGCAAGGTGAGATCTAGAGGAGAACTTAGAGAAGATAAGAAGTCCAGAAGAGAGGACTAGGAGACTACCAATATGCTAAGGTGAAATAGACTTGTTCAAGGAAATAGGTCCATGTGAGGCCTAAGGTAAAGCATAAAATAAAAGAGTAAAGAAAGACATGGAGACAATATTGAGAAGAATGCAAAGCATTAGAGTACATGAGAATACTAGGAAGAAAACAAGTATCAAAAATAAGAAAGGTGTGACTTGTATTGAAATTAACAAAGATATTACTAGCTTAAATAAATATTTAGCTAAGATTAAAGATGAATATGAGGCTTGGATGTAGTGGAATAGGCAATCATGGTTATGGCCAATGAAGAACAAGTTGAAATGGCCAATTGATCTCCTAATTAAGAGGAAATGGAGGTAAAAGAATAATGCCTTGAAGAATGGAACCCATAGAGGTAAGAAGTTAAGTAGGTTTCCAAGTGAGAAACAAGATGAGATAGAGGTTGATAAGAGAGTAATAATTGAAAAGAATAAATAGATTAAAGTGCCAAGAGGAGCACTTAAAAAGAGGATAATATCCATTAAGAGGATAGTCAAATAGACATTATGGTCTCTTGTATTTTTTTCTAACATTATGATTGGATGGATAAGTGTAGGTGTGAGTAGCCTAATGAAGAAGGTCAAGAGGAAGGCCTTGAAAGGTGAAGAGATTGGGTCAAGATTATTGCACATCAATAAGAAAGAAACTAGTATAGAAAGAAGGTAACTTTCAGCAGTTGGTATGATGAAGATAAAAGGTTCTCAACATGAATGGGAAGAAGAAGAATAATTTCATGATGAAATGACAAGTATGGTAGTTACACAAGTTGAAGATGTATTTAAATAAGATGTGGTGGCAAGCTATGAAGCCATGTGTGAAGATATGACCTTGAAATAGTCTTATAATGAGGTAAATGAGGTTTATGACTTGATTATGATTTCTCATATGAAGCAAAGGTTGTTGATGTGTAGGTGGATAAAGAGAAAAGAAAAGTATAGCCATTTAAAAAGGCCCAAGGACATGGTTATGTGGTGCCTAAGTGGAAAAAATAATCAACTATTGGAGAAAGAAAGGTGAACCTCAAGTAAGAGGTCAACAAAGTGAAGAGAACACATGAGAAGCAAACTAATATAAGGTAAAGTATGGGTCAAGAAGAATAAGGAGAAGATCATAAATATTAAGGTACAAGTACACTTTAAGATAACATAAGGAAAGAAGAAAGTTAAAAGTTCATGAAGTAAATTCTAGTCATGGATTCAAAAGAAGAAAAAGTGATGATAATAATGCAACCAAGTGATCAAGAGAAGAATCAAGTTGAATAACATGGACTAAGTAAATTTAAAGGTAAATAAATTATGAATGATTGATATGTTGATGAGTTATTTGAATCTTGGAATGTAGTCATTGAAAACAAAGAGGCATGATTAAGGATGTTAGAGAATACTAATGATAAGCTATGTGGAAGCTCATATACAAGCAAGCATCATAGGTTAAAAATGGATGAAGACTTCTTGTGGAATGAAGAAGAAGAAGATGCTCAAGTAGGTTAAAAGTTTGATGAGGATCAAAGTGAAGTGTATGCAATTACATTATAAGAAGAGTTGAAGAGGATCGAAGAGTTTTTGAATCCTCTAAGAGAGTTGCATAGAAACATACACCATGATGAGAATACCATTGCTGAGAGTGAAGTAATAAAATAGAAAACCTAAGAGGAAAAGGTAGTTTTAATTAAGGAGAAATAAAGTGGAGATAATCAAGGGGCTTCATGGCCTATAGTTTTTGATACTAAGGTTGATTTTGATGTTTTGAAGACATGTTTTGAAGTGGTGGAGATGAATTAAGTCCATAGCTTAATGGAAAAATGTTTGAAACAGGAAAAACAAGAAGATTTTAACACCATGTATGAGAGTGAATCATGGAGATAAGACATGGAAACTAAAATGGAGATGAGGAGAATAACCTACTAGAAGAGGAATAAAAGTAATAAAATGAAAGACAAAGACTATCAAAGACAAACACAAGTATTGGCATTAACAAAAATACCTTGGGATAGAGGCATGAAAGTGAAGAATAATGCATGGAGAAATCATTTTATTTAAATTAAGGTTAAAATCCTTTGTATTGGGAGAGTATGATGTAGAAACATCTTCACTTATCTTCATGCTAGACATGGTCAAGTTAAGATTATCCTTCAATAGGAATGCAAAGCCCCAATCATGTTTGAATTCAAATTCAAATCTTATTTCCCTCTAAAATGTTATTTTAGGGAGGAGTAAATGTAATTATCAAAAGTTAAAAGTGAAAAAGGTGAAGACAAGGTAAAAGAATCTCCACATTGGAAGCCAATCTTGGTTGTAGATCAATTAAGGAAAATGGTTTAGATCTTCAACCATAGGAAGTTTGTTAGGAAATCTTATCCAATTAGCATGTTGGTTTATAAAATATTCTTTAAACTATTTTAGATCCCAAGATGAACATAGGAGAGGGACAATAAGTTTTTTCCTTAAGAGTGTTATATGTATAATGTTTCAAATCATCTAAAAGAAGGAGAGGAGAGTTAGAGAGAGGAGGAGGGTTTTGAATTGAATGAGATATGTGAAATAACCCCAAGGAAGATAAAAAAAAATGAGAAGATTTTTATTTTGTTAAATAATTGAGTTATGGACATCATTTCATGGTTTTCCGTACTCTTGAAAGGAAGTGATATTGGGAGTTGAAAGATTGTGTATGTTTATACATCTAGTGGCAATATGATTGAGAATGGTAATGAATTAGAGTGATAGGTATGTTTTATTTGAAATAATGAACAAATAATTATATGGTTAAAACAAATCAAATGATAAACTCTTTATTTTGTATTCTATACTTCAAGGACTGAGTAACATCATATAGAAACAAAAATCTTTAGGAAAATGATTAGAATGCACTTGAGGTTGTTTAGTATATATATGTACATTTTAAATATTTATGTCTTCCATTATTTAATATCTCTAAATAATGATTCTTGATACTCTATCATTACCACTTATGTGAGAGGATAACAAGTCTGAGTAAGTGATGTGTTAGAGTTTTCTATGTGAAATGAGCTAACAGGGCATTTAAATATTGGGAAATAACATAAAGAATTTATATATGACATTTGAATCCATTAGTGATGTAATAATCTTGTTAAAAATATATTGTATCATTATTTTACTCTCAATTGAATACAATTTCAAATTGTCTACATAGTCAGTTCAAAAACCATTGAAAATGGTTAGTAAAATATATAAAAGGGCCATTCATTGAATGAAGTAGGCAAAGTATGAGGTTATAGAATGTGTTTAACTTCCACAAAAATTCTAGATATTCAAGGAACACGTATTTTCATTGTGACTTAGATTAAATGATAATGATAAATGTGAATTGTAAGTGTCTATTCTATTACACCATAAATGAATACATGAAAAGATATAGTGGAATTCTATTTGATAAAAAAAATATAAGATTGAATTAACAAAATCTATTTTTAGTGGTGAATTATTAGTGAATTTATTATATGATAACTAAGTCATTAATTATTCCTACCTATCTTGCATTCTAAGAATGAGCAAGTCAATTCATGTTTTTAGCAGGCATAATGAGTATAATCATTTGGAATAACATCTAAAATGAATTTGTATCTCCCAAATATAGATAGTTCATTACTTACATCAATAGTTGGATTTTATTTGAATAAAACATAGGTAACAAATGTGAGATGGCTCCCACAAAGAAATATGACCACAATAAATACACATGTCCTATCTAGACATTGAGATAATGCATATTTATAGTTTAATGAAAGTGTAGAGAGGTTTTCTAAGTCTAGAGAAATCCTTGAATAAAATGAAATGTAGTTCTAATTGAGTTTAAATAGATGAGATAAAAATAATGGTGGTGTTATAGCTCTTGGGATAAGTTAAAGAATAGAACTTGATATGGCAATAATTTTATTTTTATTAGATGAAAAGTCTGCTTTGGGAGGTTTGAAACCTAGACATGAGGATCAAGTATGAGATGGAATAAGAGTTGAATATTGTTGTTTTTCTTAGGCTTGTAGTTTATTTTGTTATGAATACTTATGCATAAAAAACTAAGGAAAAGAATTTTGGCTAAAAAAAAATATCATGTATCACCCATAAGGTTGTATATGGGTTACACTAAGTGCTTACAATGCTTATATAAATGAAAAAAAATCATTAGAATAGTCATATAAATGTCTAAGATAAAGTAGTCATCTTGATAGATAAAGCTAAGTAAGCAGATTGATGAGATCATATTTCACACATGTGAAGGTTTAGGATTATTTTGATACATGTATGGATTACCATATGAAATTTGATCATATGTTTCAAATTTTAGGTTTGAACATAGAGTATAACAAAAGTTAGTAAGGTGAAAATTTGGCTTCTAAGATAGAATTTGCTAAACTCCCATACTTAGCCAAGTTTTCATTATCAAAGATCTATGATGAATGTTAATCGGATCACAAAACTAATGGAAAGTATTTAATCTAACCCAATAAGGATCTTATAAAGCATGTGATCTTGTTAGATAGAGATACAATGTTGCACATGAAGTCAATATGTTAAAGGATTCTTAGAAGGCACATGCTAATGACATGTGTCCCAATCTCATTAACATGATAGAAGATCAATGGCATGATTTTTTTTGTATAAATGGAGATCAATAGATCACATTGAGTCAAATAATCAATGTTCACATAAGGCATGTAGAGATGCCAAGTTTCACAATCATGGAAGCATAGATCTAAGATCACCAATGAGAAATTATAAGTTAAATAATGGGCTACTCCTGAGGATATAGATGATGCATACGTATTTAAAAAATTTAGGGATCATTATATGATTACAATGTGTCTAATGTTTAGTTTTTGAATAGTGACCATTGGAATTTGAATTTTCAAATTTGTGAAGGAAAACCAATGATGGGATTTTGAGCTATAACTTTTAATATATGCAAAATTTCATGGTGGTGTAAAAATTAAAGTTGAAAAGGAATTCTAGGTATATCTAAATAATATATTTAAATGGTCTATTTAAAGTCAAATTTATGGATCTTCAAAGTTGACTATTTGTTCATTTATGGTGTTACTATGTATAGAATATTGTTTGAGTAAATTATGCTTTAGCATAAGAGTGTTCTGGCATGAGTAATCACTATAGATGTTTTAGAGATCATATAGAGTGGACTCATGTACTTAAGTGATCTTATTTTATTAATTTTCTTGATGAATTGATAATAGGTCTCCATAAGACCTATAAGGGCTACTAAAGCCTATTTGAAAGGTGTAGCTACTTAAGTGTGACCCATGGATGCTATTAATGACCTATTAGGATGAATTTGAGCTATGTGTTAGCATGTTATATGTCTTAAGGGTTAACATAATTATTATGGATGACTTATATTTTGATATTCATGAAGACTCTATAAAAGGTAAATACCAACGTAATAGTTTCTAGACTTGCATGTGAATGTGGTGAAATGGCAGAAGATAGAGTCAAAGGAAAGAAATTAGAGGGAGTGTGATCAGTGGATGAACTAAAGTATAAAGTAGATTGAAGATGATAAAATAACCTATAGTGATCCAAAAAGGGTGTTTGGATGCATTAACTATATGAGCAAGTTTGAGTGAGTGTGATGAGTTGAAATAGAGGTGTTATACATCATTTATCCATAAGATTGAAAGGCAATCAAAGTTATAGAGCTATTGATTTTATAGGTGTTGTGTGGGTTCTCCACATCTAGAACAAGTGGGTACTTGTTCATACTTAGGGTTAGGTACTCCTTATGAAGTGGGTGATTCACAAAAATGTCTCATGTTTGTGGCCATCTTATAGGATAATTATTCCATGTGTTTTTAGGCTTGAGAGTGGGTTTAATTCCCCATGAGGGTTTCCCATATAATTCATCTATTATGTGTATGATCTTTCATTATATCTCTTATTAATTATTATGAAGAACTTGTATGATTTATGAATGATTGTGGTCTTTGATTAAGGGTTTGAAATAATTACAATTAAAGTTTGAAATATCTTGCATAAATGATTTACATCCCCCTCATAGTGATTTTAACTCTAATAATTAGTATCAGAGTAGGACCTTCATTATAATTTTAACCACTTAAAGGTGATTTTAGGTACAATATGGCAAGTCAATAGAAGTAGGTTTTCTCTAAAAATTAACCACAATTATTCAATGGGTCAAATTACACTTTCTAGAGTGCAAGGATAAAGATATACATCATGTCTATAGGGTTTGATACTTGGAAATTTATCATAGAGATGGTTATACTACACTAGTAATTCCATCAACTAGTGATGTTAATAAGAAGTTGAGTGAGAATAATTCTAAAGATATGAATTATATCATTTATGGTTTATCCAAGGTTTGTTTCACCAAAGTGATCCATTACAAGTCTGTTAAGGAAATTTGGGGCAAATTATAAACTATATATGAAGGAGACTCAAAGGTAAAATTGGCTAAATTATAGACTTACCAAAGGCAATTTGGAGGTCTCAAAATGAATGAAGAAGATATTGTGGCATCATATCTTCTAAGGGTTGATGAGGTAGTAAATATGATCATAAGTCTTGGAGAGGTGACTGATGAAGCTATTATATTACAAAAGGTGTTGAGGACTCTTACACTCAAGTTTGATTCAAAAGTTTTTGATAAAGAATAAATTCATGATATCACTCAATTAAATATTGATGAACTACATGGCATCCTTACTACCTATGAGATGAGAGTTGATGAGGACAAACCACCAAAAAAGGAAGCAACATTCAAGATGGGAATGAAGCCAAAGAATAAGAGAACTCAAAGTAAGAAAGTCATCTATGATGATATTGATGGAGATGAATTAATTGATTTATTTAGAAGGAAATTTAAAATAGGTTCAGGCAAGTATAAAGGTAAATTACCCTTTAAATTCTTCAATTGTGGATAGGTAGGAAACTTTACCAATAAGTTCCATCAGAAGAATAATAAGTATGATGATGAAGGGCATGATGAAGACCAAGATAAAGGAAAAAATACATTCAAATATGATAAGAGGAAGAAAGGATTCAATAGGTATAATGATAATAAGATTCTATACACAAAAAAAATTGTAGCTCATCAGATGAGAGTGAAGAAAGTAATTTTGAGTTTGATAATGAAGATGACAGTCTTGTTGAGATGAAGTCCTCTACATGGTTGAGGAAGGAAGTTGCCCATATCAAAAGAAGAATACCTAGAGTGATACAAATAATGATGAAGATAAAGAGGACTACGAGATTAAGTTGTCAAATTCCCTTGAAGATCTAAATATTGAGAATAATAAGGCCAAGAAGTTGAATTTACATATGAAGGACTATGTAGATTAATTTAGTATGTATGATGCTAGAATGGTTGGTGACTCTAAGGAACATAAAGGTATATTAAATCATCTAAATAATCAATTGGAATTATTGTCTACAAGCCTAAAAGCTAAAGAAGATGAGTGTTCAAGGTATGTGATTAAAAGTGAGTCATTTAAAGCTAAGTTAGAAAAGGCATCTAGTAAGATGAATTCATTTATGATGTTTGAAAAGAGCTCAAGTGATCTAGATATTAATCTAACTAATCAAAAGAATGCTAGTGATAGAACTAGATTTGGTTACAAATAAGAATAAAATATTACAACTTAAGTTAAGGTGAACACTAATGTGAACAAAGGAAATCATACTTTGAGGATCAATAATCAGTCTTGGACTGAAGATGTTGGTAGAATGAGGACAAATCAAATTAAATAACCAAATCCCATGATGTAGCAAATTTTAATGTTTACTTCTATAATTTCAATAAATTTCATCATAGGGATAGAGAGTGTAGAAGAATTTATAAAAAAATGAGTGGAATCATCAGTCAAATAACATGAACAAAGTGGAGTGCTTCAGTTGTTATGACATATGACACATTGTAATATTTTGTCCAAATTAGGTAAGACAAGTTGAGTTCACTTCAAGAAGAATAGTTTGCTACAAATATAATAAAAAATGTCATATTTCCAAGAAGTACAAAAGATAATTTTGTAAAAAGGACATACAAGTCATTCAAACCATCAAATGGTTCAAGGAAACTTAGACTAACAAATAATAATAAAATAAACAAAAATCTTACAATACACCAAAGGAAGAATAAATGTTTATTCAAGCAATTTTTTACACTCAAGAAGATGCAAAAAAGAAGTGGTAAATAGATAGTGGGTGTTCAAGCTATATTATAGGATACAATATCAATTTTATCTCTCTCAATAAGACTAGTACAAGTTTAGTTAGATTTGGTGATAATAAATCTTCTAATATTGTTGGAAAAGGTATTGTGAGTCTTGACAATGCTCATACTAGAACTAAGAATGTATTATATAGAGGTCTGAAACATAATCTTTTAAGTGTAAGTCAAATGTGTGATCAAGTAAATATTATAACCTTTCATGTAATGGAATATGAAGTTAAAAGGGTAAATTTTGGAAAAATAATTGTAAACATTCATAAAGCAAAAAATAACCTGTATATCTTCCATGAACTTAATAAGGAGGAATGTTTCATAATTTAATTAGATGAAAGCTCGGTTTGGCATAGAAGACTTGGACATATAAATTTTGACAATATGGTAAGGATCCGTTCAAAGGAGTTATAAGACATATGCCAAAAATTACCAAAATTCCTCATTCTCTTTACAAAGCATGTCTTCATGGGAAATAAATCATGAAGAGATATATGTCTAAGGAACATTTCACTATAGGACCTTTAGAATTGATCCATACTATTCTGTTTAGACCTAGGATAACTCAAAGTATTCAAGGTAATAACTATTTCATGCTTCTCATTGATGATTTCACTAGGATGACTTGGATATGCTTTTTTAAAGAGAAATATAAATCTTTTACAAGATTTATAGCATTCAAATCACTTATGGAAAATGAAAAGAATATAAAATTAAGTGTGTAAGATCAGATAGAGGAGGTGAGTTTTGGTCTCATGAATTTAATGACTTCTTTTAAGAACATGGGAAAAGAAAATAATATTCTATTGCTAGAACACCATAATACAATGGTGTTGTTGAAAGGAAAAAATGGAATTGTTTAATAAATGAGTAGAACTATGTTTTAAGATGCTAAAATATCAGATGGTTCTTGGGAAGAGGCAATAAACACTTCAATTTACATTTTTAATAAGTGATAAATTAGAGTAAATGGTGATAAGACTCCATATGAGATATGGAACAATAGAGTTGTTAATGTCAAACATTTTATATTATTTGGAAGTAAGTGTTATATCAAAAAGGATGAAGAAAATCTTGGAAACTTTGATTTAAGATTTTATGAGGGCATCTTCTTAGACTACTCGTATATCATATTTAACTGTATATGCTCCAATAATAGTATTCACAAGATTGTTGAAAGCTCAAATGTGAGTGTAGATGAGACAAATAGAGTCAAGAAGTCAAACTTGGAAGTAAATTATACTATTCAAAAATTTATTTCAAACAAGGATGATTTATCTATTTAAATATATGATGAAGATGAGGAGGAAGAAGTAAGACTTAACACTAATTATCCATCTAAGAGAATACAAAAGTATAATCCTACCTCCTAAGTAATTGGTAATGTGAATTCAAGGTTGTAAATTAGAAGAAGAATGTTGATTAATCATAATAAATAAAACACTATCTTGTTGTCATTGATTAAACCTAAAACTTTATTGGAAGCTAGAAAATATAAAAGTTGGACTTCTGTTATAGATGAAGAACTTGATCAAATAGTAAATAATGAAACATGTGATCTGGTTCTTAGACTAAAAACAAAGAATATGATAGGCACTAAGTGGGTCTTTAGAAATAAGATGATTGAGAAAAGAGAGGTCATAAGAAATAAAGCTAGATTGGTATGTAAAGGATATGCTCAGGTTGAAGGAATAGATTTTGATGAGACTTTTACTCTACTGGCAAGGATGGAAGCAATTAGACTATTTTTGGCATATGTTAGTTTCAAATATTTTAAAGTATACCAGGTCGATGTGAAATTTCCCTTTTTAAATGACAAATTAGGAGTGTAAATTAAGTTACCTGAAGGATTCTTCTTATCAAGTGATCAAGACTATGTATGAAAATTGAAGAAAGACTTATATGGTTTTAAATAGTTTCCTAGATCTTTGTATGATAGACTATACAAGTATCTTCTAAGTTAAGATTTAAAAAGAGAGGTAGTTGATAGCAATTTGTACATTAAGATTGAAGGTAGTCATCAATTACTTGTAGTTGTCTATGTTGGTGACATAATATTTGGTTTTGACAATGATAATATGAGTAAAGAATTTTCAAATGTCATGAAGACTAAATTTGAGATGTCTATGTTTGGGGATCTTTCATTCTTTTTAGGATTGTAAATTAACCAAATAGACGTAGGGATATTAAGTCACAAGATAAATTCATCAATGATATGATAATTAAATTTTATATGATGGAGTGTAAGCTAATGAGTACTCTAATGATTATAGGTTTCAAGATGAGTAAGCAAGATGACTCACCACAGGTTGATCAAACCTTATATATATCCATGATTGGAAGTCTTTTATACTCCACTACCTTTATAACTGACATCATACAAGTAGTAGGACTTGTTGGTAGGTTTCAAGTTGATCTTAGAGAATCTCACTTTAAATCATTCAAAATAATCTTAAGGTATTTTAAGGGCACCATATAATATGGTTTACTATATCCTAGGAGCAAATAATTCACTCTAAAGACATACACTGATGCATATTGGGCTGATTGTGTGGATGATAGGAAAAGTACGAGTGGTGGTCTTTTCTTCTTGGTTGAATGCTTAGTATCTTAGATAAGCAATAAACAAGCCTTAGTATCCATATCCATTATAGAAGATGAGTATTTAGATATTTCCTCATGTTGCACTTAAGCTATATGGATGAAGTAAACCATGTAAGATTATAAGTTAAGGTAAAAAAATCTTGTCCAATATATTATGATAACACTATTGCAATCAATATCTCTAAGAATCATGGAATGCACTAAAAAACTAAACACATTCATATTACATATCATTTCTTGAGAAAACAAGTAACTAATCAATATGTTAAGTTGTAATATGTGCCTACAAAAGAACAACTTATAGACATTATGACCAAACCATTAACAAAAGCAACATTTGACTAAGATAAATATTGGGAGTCGTGTCTTGTCTAGAAATTATTATAAGGTTCTTGGTTGAGGGGGAGTAACTTGTTCATGAACTTACTCTAGTAGTCTATACTAAATTGCTTTATATATCATCATCCAGGTGGAGAGTGGAGTTAAGGGGGCTATCTCAGATCATTTGATAGGCTTGAAGATATGTGAATAATGTAAAGGAGAGTATCTATTAATGTTGTCAAGGTGATTTCAAGCATTTTTTGTTGCTCTTATATGTTTTTGTCTTCATAGAGCAAATAATTATCAAAGAAGAGTATAGTTTTGAATCATGTTTAAGAATCTCAAGGTAAGAATAGGTGTGCACAATGTTAGGGGGAGTTTGAAAAAGTTTCTAATGTTTAGTGTTTGAAAAGAGACTGTTGAAGTTTTAATTTTAAAATTTGTGAAGGAAAACTAGTGATGGGTTTTTGAGCTATAACTATTAATATATGTTAAATTTCATAGTGGTGTAAAAAGAAAAGGTTGAAGAGGACTTCAAGGTGCATCTAGAGAATCTAGTTATATAGTCTATATTTTTGAACAGTAAAATTTATGGAGATTAAAATTTGACTATTTTTTCATTCATGGTATTAATATGTACAAAAAATTATTTGAGTAATTGATGCTTAAGTAGAAGAGTGTTTTGGTGGGATTAATCCCCTATAGATGTCTTAGAGGTCATATGAGTGGACTCATGTACTTAAAAGTGATCTTGTGTTATTAATTTTATTTATGAAGTGATAATAGGTCTCCATGAGACCTATAAGGGCTACTAAGGCCTATTTGAAAGGAGTGGTTGCTTAAGTGTGACCCATGGATGCTATGGCTGACCTATGAGGATGAATTTAATATATGTTTTAGCATGTTAGATGTATTAAGGGTTAAGTCAATTATTATGGCTGACCTAGATGTTGATATTCAAGAAAAATCTATAAAATGTGAAGATCAATGTAATGGTTTCTAGACATTAACTTGAATGTGTTAAGAGAGAAGAAGATAGAGTTGAAGGAAATATATTAGAGGGAGTGTGATTAGTAGATGAACTGAAGAAAAAAGTATATTGAGGGTGAGTGAAGAATCCTAAAGTGATCTAAAAGGGGTGTTTGTATTAATTTATTAAATGGTCAAGTTTTATTGAGTATGATGAGTTGAAAGAGAGTTTTTATACATTATTTCTCCATCAAATTGAAAGGAAATCAATGTTTTGGAACTATTTATTTCAAAAGTGTTGTATGGGTGATCAACATTTAGAACAAGTGGGTGCATATTCTTACTTACACATGGGTGCTCCTTGTAAAGTGGGTTCTTCACTAAAAGGTCTCATGTTTGTGATAATATTATAGGATAATTAGTCCATGTGTTTACAAGATTAGAGTGGGTTTTTTCCTCATGAGTGTTTACCACAAAATTCATGTGTTTTGTGTATGATCTTGGATTATCTCTCTTATTCATTGTTATGAATAATGTGTATGATTTATAAATGCTTATGGTCTTTGATTAATAGTTTGAAATAATTAAAATTTATGTTAAAAATATCTAGCATCACTAATTCAACCCCCCCTCAATTATTGTACCTATAATAGAATTCTAAGAACCCAATTTTCCAAATTACAATCTAGGTCACTATTGTACCTTCTTTGCACGTATTAGATGATTTGCACAAAATCCAACATGTAGGGGATAACTACATCAATCTAAGGTGATCTTTAGATTATTTTATATGTATGTAATGCTAACTAAAAATGGGTATTTGGGGTCAATTATAAATCATGTGCCCACTAACCCATTTCCCCCAAGGTCACCATGAAGATGAAGAACTAGGTTTTTGAAAATTCATGAGTGACAATCCACGACCTAGATCTAAAGGCACTAGAGTGAAGGGGAAGACAAATGTAGAATCATCTAGGTGGTTACATCCATTTTTATAAGATATTATACTTAGGACACTTATGTTAAAACCATACAATAACATCGGCAAAATGATCCCAGGTTGATGTTAGCGTCCAAGCTCTAGAAGTGTTTGATTTAGAATTTGGATATTGTTCTAGAATTTCCTTCCAACCTGATTTTTGCCTATTCTAGATTTAACAATATGTCAAAATAAAAAATATTCAAGTATATTACTTATTTTTCACTATCATACATATATTATTTATACTTTATATATTTAGCATATACATAGCATAATAAGTTTAGTGTATGCTTATATCTTAGTTTATCATTTAATTCTACTATTGTAGATTTGATTATCACCCTTGTGTATTGTCATTTATATATTCCTAAACCTATTTATACCAAAAAGGAAAGATACCCTCATATCCATCTTAGGGTTAAACATTTGTTGAACCCATCCTTTGTTATTTAACCAAACCCCTAATTTTTATGTAGAGTTTTCTCCTAATTAATTTCATTTTAGATTCTTATATTTATTTCTAAGATATTATTGTATGGGCATATATTAAATTATTATTATTTATCTTATTTTTCTAGGCATTATGATTTATATATTTATGATTTTATTCATATTTATGGATGTCTTTAGGAAATGTCCTTCAAAATCATAAAAGTGTGTTAAATCCTCTTATATTTCTTATAGCTATGATAAATAAAAAACTAATGATGAAAATATAAGTTTAATTTATTATGTTGAAAATAATGTCATCTTATGTTTATAGTTATTATATTTAATGTTAATATGAGGAACCTCTCTCCCTTCTATTTCTAATAACAAAAAGCCTTAAAAGATAAAATTGATTCCTTTTATAGAAGGTGATAATATAGATATAGAAGAAGTTAACATTCAATATTATGAAGATGTTTCATGCATAAATTCTCAATATATATATAAAATTTAATGTCTTCCCTTTGTTTCACATGATGAAAATGTTCAAAAGGATGAGTGTTTACTTTCTTTCCAAAATAATGATGTTTTTTTCTTTCTTTCCTTGTTGCTATGGTATGTGATGAAATTGCATGAAATGTTTCACCTTAAAATGATAATGATATCAACGTTCATGATATTAAAACATATATACTTGTCTCTTTATACATGGGTGTCCCTTTAAAAAATATTTTAAAACCATTTAATGATCCTATTTTATAGGGTTGTAAAGAATCTATCATTCATATGTGTCATATAAATGGTACTTACAAACTCTAAGCAAAGATTCAACATCTTCTTATAAATTTTCATATATTATGATACCATAGGATATTTAAAATAATAATTCAACACTCTTAATCTTCAAATTTATTTTTATGAGCATAATTTTGAGTAGAATACATTATCAATACAACTTATTGCTAAGGGTGTATTTGAGCTTCTTTATCCTTATAAATTTATTATGCCTAAATTATCCTCATTTGATGTTCAAGAGGGTATTAATATTCATTAATAACAATATATAAACTCCTTTAAACATTGGGCCCAAAATGGAAGGTTTCTCTTAAGGATTTTCATCACACCTTAACCTAAGTGGCTCTTGATTGGTTTTATAATATTCTAACTAGGTCCTTACTATCTTTAAAAAAATCTGATGATGTATTCATATCTAATTTTTATTGTTATACATTACCTAAGTTACCATTTAAATACTTGTAAGAATTGACATAAAGATAAAATGAGTTTATGCAATACTATGTTATTCAGTTTAAGGATGATTTGTATTCCTTAAGTTATACACCCTCATATTTTGAAGTAAAATTTATGTTGAGTAGAAGTAATATTTATCTACTTACAGAAGTAGAATTACATAATCCATTTTATTCATTCAATACCTTATATTTTGATGTGCATAAATATACATTTTCTCTAATGCATACTCAAACCAAGTTGTAGATCTCTCCACCAAAAACAACACATGATAAGAAGCATGTTTCTAAGTAAAATAAACAAGTTGAAAATATCATGAAATAATTCAAAATCCTTCTATAGAACCAATGACATATGTATAAAACTAAATTATAAAGGTGTTGAACAAAATAAATGAACATTATTATAGAGTATCTCCCATAATTAGAAGATATACTTCTACCAAACAACAACCTCTTCAGTTTGATTGGTACTGAGATAGACCATGTGATATATTATGAATTTTTTTGGGTAAATGAATGATAACATTCCCTCATAATTCAAATTATCCATCACATTAATTTAAAAATCCAAAAGGACAACATTGTTTCACTTACCATGGTATTAACAGTCATCGAGATAATGAGTGGTTTACTCTTGAGCAAAAGCTTACACATTTAACTGATTGGGGAACCATTGAATGTCAAAAAGTCACATTTAGACCTGTTCCACATACTTATCTTAGAGGCTTGTCTAATAATGTTTATCCATCCCTTATTTCTCCTTGTGATGAACACATGCTCTATAAACCTTAACATAACATGACAACTAGTAAAAGTCCATTTCCTAGTGTAGTCTCTAACAAGACTAATCTCTCCCACACATATCCTACCAAGGAACCATTTTTTGATTAATTCCTTCATAAGGAGACACTAAAAGAGGGTAGATATAAAAAAGGATATGGTCACCTAGATAGATACATATAGATTCATAGGATACTTCTATAGATACTTTATATTTAGTTAAAAAATTAAAATTAGCAGTCACATTACCACATGATCATTATAGTCAAGCTTTCTTATTTTCATTAGGATTCCATTACATATGTTAATTACTCCATAACCACTAAATTTCAAGTTTCATTAAATTTAAATATTTTATAGTATGCACCATATTTAGACATCTACAAAAACTAATCATCTTTTTACTATTGTTATTTAAAATAAACGACATGGTACATAGAGATGGATCCCATAAACCCCTACTACTTCTACTATCCCTTCACAATCATAAAGTCCTATTATAAATACATAAAGTATCATAGGTACTACTATGACATATATTTCACCTACCCATGTTCTTTGTTAGAAACAAATATTCCTTACACCAGATTATGAGTGTTGAGATACCTATGACCATCATTTAGATCAGATAATATGATGATATTTCCTCTTAGTATATTTTAAAATACCAAAAAATAATAAAAAACATTCAAAAATACAAAAATATTTTCATCATTTACATATTTTATTAGCTCCTTGGCATATATGTTGTTGGTTCCATGATGGTACGTGAAATATCAATATTTTATATACATACATGTGTTTTGATCATCTTTTGAGTGTGATACATGTAAGTTTGGATGTTGGCATTTACCTATACTCACATCACCATGATGTTGGGGTCATTCACCTTATTTAATCCTGATAACACTAGGATATATCATTTTATGGTCACTTTACATTGTCATGTTTTGATCTCATACATATAATTACACATGTCTTTATCCATTATTATGTATTTCATAGGGTACTTGATATGCTATGCACATAACATTTTTTTTTATAATATTTTATCCATGGGTTGCTATGATATTTTTATAATGTTTTCTTATGCTTTCTTTTATGCACTTTCTTGAGTGTCTTGCCTTTTTATTATCTTCCTTATTTGAAAATTTAAATATGCTCCTTTGTTTATGGCCCCCATGCCTATGTATGATTTCATTTAAATCTGCATATGTCATTATTTATTGTATAGACATTATAATATGTCATCCTTACTTTTTTAGACATTTGACTAAGTCATGTTCCTTCAATTTCATGGCATTTGAACATGACCCTTATTTATGGTCTCCTTGGACCATTGAATTTTGACTTGCTTTTCATTACTTTTATGTGACTGCTTATTTTCTTATTTGTCTTGTATTATTACTATATAGACCTTTCCATGATCTTTATCATGCATCTTAAGCCTTCATGTGATCACATTGTTTTTATTTGCTTCAAAGTTATATATACTTAAACATGCCCCTTCTATATGTTACATGGTTATATTCACAAATTATATAGTCATCTTATCCTTTTGAGGTGAGGTAACTACTAGTTCCTATCTTCCCCTCACATAAAATGGGATATATTAGTGGTGGCATGTCATAGAGTCATGTTCTAAACACTTGACACATGTTTTAGATTTAATGAGGGCATGATTTGGAAGCATATCCTCTACACTTATTTAGTATGCTGTAATTATTTCAATTTTAAGATTTATTGGGGGAATGTCAAATGGGTATGGATTACACAAATTCATAGTTCTAAAATTAAACATGGGCATGCTTTCGAATCATGTTCTCTAGACCTAGTCAATATTCAATATCTCCATATTATAATGGGGGCATGTTTTAGAAAAATGTTCTCTACATTGGTAATTATATAAATTATCATATTTACCCATATACAGTGGGGCCATGTTTTTGAATCATGTTCTCCACACCTACATAAGTTTTTAAAATTTTCTAAAGCATACAATTATATTATTCATAATAATAGTTGTGATAGAATTTTTTACATTGATACCACTGTTATACATAGTTTCAACATGAGACATATCTAAAGTGCATATGTTATGTAATGAGAACCTAATATTACAAAATATAAATAAGTTTAATATTTTAGAACATTATTAGGGTATAGATAATATTTTTTTACTATATGTCACCTTAATCTTATATGCTTGATAGAGTCATGAACCTAGTTATTCCTCTTAGTCTTACACATGTTTTACTTCTACCAGCTTCACATCTTATCTATCTTGTGCCCCTTGGCATATATCTTAGTCAAAATAGATGACACAAAATCCCATATTTCCAATAATAATTAAAATTTACTTATTGTATACCTCTATAAGTTTTGAGTCTATGCATATTCTCTTTCTCCCTAGACACTAACATTTGGGTTAGATAGTAACATTGACATTATTATCCTGGCCTAACACAAGTGTATAAAACCCTATATTCGTCTAATTTTAAAATGAAACATATTAATATGGATGGAATAAGTTATTTAATGTGAGTTATCTCCCAATAGGATTGGTTTAAATATAATATCAGCCCTCACTCTTTCACTACCTAGTAAACAAACCAAAAGATCAATCAAGAAGTACTCAAGTTACCAAAAGTAATCCTATTATGCCCTATTTTGATATCAATCAAAGGAATAACCAAACTACAAGTCTAAATAACTAAAGTATTGGTCATAAGGTCAAGTTTTATAAGTTAAAAGTTAGGTCATTATTTTACTTATTTTATACATTACACGATTAAAAAAAATCCAACATGTAAGGGAGAACTACATTAGTCTAATGCCTATTATAGATTATTTTATATTTAGGTAGCAACCTTTAAGAGTGGGTTCATTACAGGTAAGTTAGATAGCATGTTCTCACCAACCCATTTTTTCCTAAGGTCACAATAAAGATGTAAAGTTAGGGTTTTTTTACATTTCACTAGGAGTGATAGTGCATGATCTAGATCTAAATGCACTAGAGAAAAGGTGAAAAAACCCATAAGAATATAGGTGGTCACATCCTATTTAATTGTATATTATGTATAAGACACAAATTTCTAACCTAGAAACTAGATTTGTCATAATTGTTCTAGGTTGATATAAGTGTCTAGAGAGCTAGAGGCACTATATATAGAATATAACAAATGTTTTATAACTATCTTCCTACCTGCTTCCCATTTAAACTATATCTAACAATGTATTAGAATTATAAAAAACTAAGTAATTTATTTTATGTCATTTTTATATCTAGCATAGGTGTACTTCCCATAAATATCCTATCTTAATTATATAAATTCAGCATATAATACATTTGAGTTTAGCACATTAATTGGCTTGTTATAGATATGATATTCACCCTTATGTCATATCATTTATGTATCTTTAACCATATCTACCCAAGTAAGGTATATTATTATTCAAATTAGCATGAAACATTTGGTGAACCCCATATTTAAACATCAACCCCTAGGATAGATAGGGTTTTTTATTTTTATAATTATGTACTATGTTTCAAATGTCAAACTTCTCATTTTTGAAGCAATTGAAAATGTTAGTGCAAAAACCTAATTCCAAATGGAAGATGAATAATAATTGATTACTCATCTAAAAAAAATAAGGGCCTAATAAATGCATTTTTTTAATGTTAAAAGACATGAAATAAGAAAACAAGATAACCAAGGCCACCTCACCTAGTAATAGTGAATCTATAAAACGTACCATAACTCATCCCATACTAAAAATTAATACATGTAATGGGGGCATGAATTATGTATTCTAAACTTTGTTCCCTAAAACTACTATTGATACATCTATTATGAACTTACATATTATTTCAACATAAATATTAGTTTTAATGTATATTAATACTTAAAACATGTATTCAACACTTATGGTGACTACTCAAATTGTTAATAAAAATACCACATGGCCTACAGTTCAATTCCTTGTTCAAGTTGTAAAAAATTTGTAGGATAAGGTTATGAAAAATGAACAAGAGGCTTCAAAGTATTCATATTTTATAGATTTTCAAGAGTTGTTGCATAACCCTATTTCACTTGATATCAATTTGCACAATTTTCCAACTACATTTATTGTACCTAAGTTCACATTTTATGATAGCAAGGGTGATATTGAGTAACATCTTCAGACCTTTTATATAACATGCCTTGATTATGATTTAAATAATAACATTTTGATTGAACTATTTCCAAGGATACTCAAGGACTATGCTTTGTGGTGGGTTTATGACTTACCTATCCAATCTATACAAACATTCAAACCTCTTTCAAATCAAGTTTTGGTGCACTTTTTTATTAAAATTACCAAAAAGGTTTCTTATTCTCAAATTTCAAATATATATATATATATATATATATATATATATTTAAAAAAAAACTAGTGAAGTACTCCATGAATATGTCTTGAGATATAAGACATTGTTAGCCAAAGTGACCAATACTATGGTAGACAGGGAGTTGTAAGACATATTCAAGTAAAGTTTACTTTCTCCATTACATGAGTCCATTTTTTTTAAAGTTATAATATTGTTGATAACTTATGCCATGTTTTACAAGAGAATGAAATGAAGCTTATGTCATTGAATAAGCTCAAGTATGTAATAAACAACCAACTACATCGACATCTAGTATGAAGTTTAGAATAAAACCAAGCTATAAGGTAAAACCTCCTGAGACTAAGAAAGAAACAACCATCATGGTTAACAAAGTTAAATGACATCCTAATTGGCTTGTCTTATCTAATTTACCAAGGAGACAATTTACACTTTTACCTAAGCCTCCTACTTCATTAAACCCACAATTTGTAGAGTGTCGTCTTATATATCTCTCCTCTTATAGAGGTTGATGTAAATAGATCTATACCAAAAGTATATGAATAAAAAGTTGTTTTGACTATCAACAAAGCCATAGGCATTCTATGAATAGATGTTTTACCTTGGATCATAAGATCTAGGACCTCATAGATGACCAAAATATTACATTTGATGATCTTTAAAATGAATCAAGTCCACAATCTAGTGATCACCATAAATAAAAAATATTTAATAATAATTTGTAGGACCATTACAAAAGGAACCAAAAGTTCAAATGGAATAGAGTGTGTATCATCCTCTATTATATTATAGACACCCACAAATGGGGTCATTTATACTTACATGGAATATATAACTACTATGGTTCAATAACCTACTATTTCTTTTGATGAAAATGAAATTAAAGATGATGACTCTAATCTTCATTAAATGTTCATTTGAGCATATCTAGATAAACATGCCATACATAGTGTTATGATTAATAATGGTGAAATTGAAAATGTTTTAAACATGACATTACTTATGCCTTTGGGTTATACTCATCATTATTTACACCCATTTATTAGATCAATAAAAGTATCTAATGGGACCTCCTAGAAGGTTCTTGGGAAGATTGATCTTACCTTAACAGTTTAATGACATACATGTGGTTACTAATTTATCAATTATACCTTATACAAGTGTCGTTAACATGTTATTTAAATGAAATTAGATACACACTCTTTGATCAATATCTTCCATAGTGTATGGGTGTGTTAAGTGCATTCATGTCAATCGAGTAATTTTAGTTTCTAATATTCCATATGAGCATCCTATTGAACAAGATAAATTCATGTCCATGAAGTTAATTATCAAGCCTATTAAGGTTAATACACTGAAAAAAGGTAAGAAATAAGCAATAGTATTTACTAAGTAGCTATTACTTGAGAGACATTTAAATCATTGATAGACAATGGGTTCCATATAATCCTCATCTTCTATGCACCATATTCTAATCCAAAGCACCTACACATGTTCTTACTATTTGTGTTCCAAAGAAACCACATACTACACAAAGATGGGTTCCAAGAAACCCTATTCCTTTTATTGGTATGTCACAACCTCAGAGTCCTATCATATATATGTTAAGCATCATAGATACTACATTGACCAATATTTCACCAATACATGCTCCTTGGAAGTACCATTAGTTTCTTTCATCAAGTTTTATGTAGGGAGATACCTATGATCACCCTTTGGATGAGTTCATTAAATGATCTTGTCTTTTCAAAAAATACTAAAAAAAAATATAAGAAAATTCAAAAAATTGATGCCTATATTTCTATTGGCTCCTTGGCATCTATGTGTTATTTCTATGTTGAGTTCTAGCATATAATTTACTCCTATAGACATATAGACACACACATATACATGATATGATTATGGGTGTTGGGCCTTACCTCTACTCACATCATCAACACATTAGGGGCATCCATCTTATATGATCTTGATATACCTAGGTTATATGATTTGATGATAACTCTAAATTATCATTTTTTATATTACATATATACTTACACATTCTTATTATCCATGATTATACATTATATGTGGTACCTCATATGTTATGTGCTTGACGTTTTTTACTAACACATTTAATACATGGTCCACTATGACATGTTTATGTTAGTTTCTTATTATTTATTTTATGCACTTCCTTGATTTTCTTGTCTTTCTTACTCAAAAATTTAAATATTATCCTTTGATTTTTCCCTATTATTAATTTGTCTTGTTAAGGTCAAATTACTACACCTATCAATTGAAACTTTCCTTAAACCATTCAATATCCCTTTAAAGCTAGGAATTGTGGACCAAAAGCACTAATTTTGGTAAAAATTGTCAAAAATGGATTGTAAATGGGTCATTATCATTTCAAAATACCATTGTCAAGTTCAAATATGTAGACAATCCATGCACAAGGATCAATTTTATGATAAAATTGAACTTTCTAGGAGCTACAAGTGGTTTCAAGACCTCAAATTTGGTACACAATGTCATCATGAATTGAGAAAACTTTTGAAAAAATTTAATAGCCATTTTATTAGTGGAGATACTCATTGATTTGTAGCAGTCCTCGGCATGTCTGTTAGAGATCACCATTAGAACAAGGATCATTTTGGAGTGCCACAAAGGTTTCTAATCATAGGTAAAAGTTTAAAAATAATAGGATGATTTTTTAACATCATAATAAAACATTTAAATATGTTATAAACTATAAATTTTAAGAAAACCATGCTCATATAAGCTTATGCAATCAAGTAGACATTTAGGCCAAAAAGGAGTTTATTGACTTTTCAAATAAAATATGATTTTAGAGTGTTTTGATAACATATTAAAGACACCATGATGATTTTTTCTAGAATTTTAAATTAGGTGAATATTTATTTTCATTTTGGCAAATTTTTTACTTTTTATAGTTTTAAGCACCCTTCCAAGCCTCTTGTTCAGATGCTCATATCTTTCACCACGTGTGGATTTTGATCGAATGATATTATTATGTTTTTATTAAAAATATTTAATTATAATTAATGAAAATTTGAGACTATTTGAGGGGATTTAATTTATGAATAATTGTTAACAGTGTAGGTAGCTCAGAATGTAGTCAAAACCCTACAGATAGATTTCTCCACATGATAACTTTTCATATATTTGGAATATGAACCTAATATTTTTATGGATGTTAGGGGGTAAAATTTATACACAAATCAAAATATTTTGGTATTTACAGTTCTATACTTCATGAATCATCATTTTGAAGATTCAACTTCAAAGCCCATTTAAACCCTAAAAAAACTAGTTTTGTAAAAAAATTATTTCATTGACATCAAATAATCTTGGATCAATATAAAAAAATTTAAAATGTCAATTAAACATAGAGAGGACTACATAAATGTAAATTTTATGTATGGATATGTATAGATGATAGAATAAATCATGTTTTTTGTGAAAAAAAGCATGTAAAATGAAGTACAAGATAGTTCAATAAAATATAATAAATGGAGATAAAATACTAAGACTTGTTATTAATCATTAAATTTTCATTTGGTTTTAAATAATCAGAGAAGTGTCCCAACCATCTCAATCAAAAAGGCCAGTCTATAGGAAAATGAAGCAAAATAGGACTTATCAACCTTGTTGACTGAATGGTGAAGATTTTTATATCAAAATCACATATTCAATGATGAAGAAAGTTACTATAGGTATAATTAATTTTTTTTCCAAGTTTCATTTCTTATTATTTTAGGTTTAATTGAGTCCAAATTCAATAAGATAGGCTAATTGGCCTAATAAGCTAATTAGTCAATCAAGCAAGTAAAGAATGGCATTGAAAAGCTATCAAATGAATTAATTTTGGAGTTACGACATGAAATATATGATATTATTATGGATATTAATATATATTTTAAATTTTAAATGTTATTTTATGCAAGGAGGAGCCAAGTGGAGTTAACTAGCCTTGAACTTCTAATCAAAGCATAAGTTGACTAGTTTACCAACATCATGCAATATTCCTTTGTTATCATTTAAAGAATGATATTAAAATACTTCAATATCAGTTCAAGTGGATATAGACACCAAGTAATATCATTGATTACATGCAAAGAGATTTGACCAAGTCAAAGGGGCCCACTATTTCTTGTTTCCATGCCAAAATGGATTTCTTACAAAACAAGAAAATTAAAAGATTTTTGAAGACTATTATATTAATTTTTGAACTCAACATATACTTGAATTGTTATCAACATGGGCCTGCCTATTTTACATGCCAAAGTTTGAGAGTGCATGCATGCTTTGAGATCAAAAGCTAATATTGTAAAAAGGAGTTTCTAAATATTATACAAGGGAGTTGATTAAATAATTATAAAAGGTTTTAGTCTTTATTTAATTAAAGAAGACTATTACTTATGTAAATCAACTATGCTTAGGATTTTATTAGTTTTTAAGACTTATATATAGGATTATTATTGCATAATTCTTGCAGTAGAAGAAGAAATTGTAATCTGGATCATCCATCAATAAAGAAGATTTTATTTTGCATATGATTTTTGGCAAATAACATTGTGTATTTGATTGTGTATCAACATATAAGAGAGATTATATCTCATTTTAATAGGTCCCTTCCTCACCTATTATTTTATATCTCACCTTATACAAGTCATTTGAAGAGGTAAAATAATTTTTTTGATCCAAAATCCTTTTAACCCTTCATCTAAAATATTTATGCTTAAGGGCAAAATGGGGATTTTATTGATTCATATGTATGCATCCATTTCAATAGTTTCTAGAGAATATAAGCTTAAATGATTAAATCAACCCCATTAGAGAGGATTTCCTTTCATTTTTCCCTTCTCTTTTTCATCCCAAAACTCACAGTAGATTATATTTAATTAATAAATCTTAAGGGAACCAACCCTCATTGGAGGTTCTTCTCAAGATAGAGTCACCCACACTCTAAGAAGTTCCAATTGTATCAGTTAGGGTGAGGGTGTGTTTTACACATCTTAAAATAGGTTTCTCTCTAGAGTGATAATAGTTTTTGGCACACTCAATGGGATAAGCTTGTAATATGTCATCTTTAGATATAGTTTTGAGTAGTCATGTGGCTCTCATCTCAAGGAAAAGGTACATTATTTAGCATAATTATAGTTATCTTCATGAATTTCTAGGCTATGGTAGCCTATAGAGAAGAATTTAATCATTCTTTTCCTTTTCAACATTTTTAGTATGATCCCCATGACCCATATCAGCCATGTGAAGAGTATACATATCCTTATCAGTAGTATGAAATCTCATATTAGTCCTATAACCATGATCTATATGAATCTCATCCTCATTCATATGAGCCTTACCCATTCTAAGATCAATCACCCTTCCAAAACACTCTAAATTTTCATGATGAGATAGATTAAATGAGGAGGGTAAGCCAAATGATTGCTAAAGAGTTGTTAGATTACAAATAAGAGTTATTAGATAAACAATCCTAGTCCCAAACATCAATACCTCTGGCTGCCCTATATCAATATCCATGGATTTTAGTCCAACTCAGAAAGAAATTTTCCTAATCATGCCTCAAGATGTAATATTTACAATACCAAAGGCTCCTAAACCCATGTTTTCAATTTGGATTCAAATACAACAACCCATCATAAGCTCAAATGTTGAAATCAACCCTAAAGTCACTGTTGACATTCATCCCTCACCCCTTCCCCCTCAAAATACCAAATCCTTTTCTTCATGAAAAATAATTAAAGAAATAGTATAGAGAGAGGATGTGATAGTTGTTCAGGTTCAGTAGCCTTAGGAGCAAAATCAGGTACCTATGGCACACCAATTGGATCATTCTCATCTTATTGAATATTTTTAGGGATCTATTGTGCCTCACCTGGAAAAGGAGCCTATCTTTTCTAAAGCAAAAGAAAAAGTTGTAGTTGATGTAGATGGAGATGAAAGAGTATTACATGATCATAAGGAGGATATCATCATTGACACACTTAGTGTCAAAGATGAAATTGATAAAGTCAAAGAGGTTGATACTATAATTAAAGATTAGCTAAGAGTAGATGATGAAAGTCAAGAAGAAAAAACTTTAATTGTTTAACTTCAAGGTGTTTTTCATGAGATTATTGATCCAACAAGGGCTTCCATCCATGATGAAGAACAAGAGATTGCATAAGTGACAAAAAAATGAGTACCAATTACCATAAGAAGTTGAATATAATTTGTAACTTTATGTTGTAATTGTACTTCAAATTCAGGAGAACAAGTCTTTTGATTTGTTTGATATCTTTTTTTTAGGGTATTCTTTACTATAATGTGGTCCATTATAGCATGAGAAGAGAGCTTTCACAAAGAAATATGTGGTTATTTTCATAGAAGATGACATGTTTGAACATTTTCAGCATGGTTATCAAACTTTTTAATCATTTTTAGATGCTTGTATACTTTTGGAAGTTGAGTATGAAAATAAATGGTCTAAAGAAGTCACAAAATTAGAATCATCTCTCTCAAAGGTCAGCCTTGAAGATATGACAAAGAAGACACAACATGATAGTCTACATGATCAAGATCATAAATTGAAGATGTTCTTGTAATGTGCATGGCTCTGGGAGCATGATGATTGGATATTAGATCCATAATTGTAATCAATGTACCTAAGGATAGAGGTTGGAATCCTAGCTGCACCATCAAGAAGACATGAGCATCCAATTGCTCCTAGTTGTAGAAAACAACTATCAAGAGATGGAAAATATATTTCAAGATTCTATGGGCCATTAAATAGCTTTCCTTTTGATCCAAGAGGACCAGAAAGGTGGAGGTTAGTTTCTAGACAATCAACTACCTTTAGTTTCATTCCTCTTAAGTTATGTTCCACACTTGTTTTAGTAGTTGTTTTTAATTTTTTGTTGTTTTTTTCCTTTCCTCCAAGTACATACGTACACATGTTTATTGTTGTTTATGTTAGTTTCTCTTATTATGTATTGGTCTACAAGATTTCCTAGTTTTAGTGTTTATCTTGGTATATCTAAGTTTGTCAATTTTATCTAGTGTTTCTGAGTTATTTGACCACCAGGCTTGTCAATCCCTAAAACCTAGCAAAATTGTTAGTAATTTGGCCTATCAAGGTAAAATTACTACCCATATCAATCAAAACTTTCCTAAAACCATTCAATAACCCTTTAAAACTAGAAAATATGGCATAAAAGCACTAATTTTGGTACAAAATGTCAAAAATACATTTTAAATAGGTCATTATCATTTCAAAAACCATTGTCAAGTTTAAATATGCAAATAATCCATGCATAAGGATCAATTTTGAGAGAAATTTTAATTTTATGGGAGCTACAAGTGGTTTTAAGATCTCAATTTTTTTTACACAAGTTCATCATGACCTTAGGAACCTTCTAACAAAGTTTCATGGCAATTACATTAGTGGAGATACTCACTATTTTGTAATAGTCCTCAACATGTCCGTTGGAGTTCATCATTAGATCATGTATCATTTTAGAATTCCATAGAGGTTTTTAATCCTAGGTAAAAGTTTCAAAATAATATTATGATGTTTTTACATCATATTTATACCTTTAAAAATTCCAAAAAGTCTAAATTTTAAGTAAAATGTGCTCATACAGGCTTATGTAATCAAATAGGCATATAAGCCAAAAGGGGTTTTTTGATTTTTCAAGAAAAATGTGATTTCAAAGTGTTTCAATAGCTTAGTATATAAAAAATGATGATTTTCTTAGGAATTAGGAAGTAGGTGAAGATTTATTTTCCTTTTGGTCAAATTTTCACTTTTTATAGTTCTAGGCACCTGTCCAAGCCTCATTTTCAGATGCTCATATCTTTCACCACATGTGAAATTTGAAAAAATAATTTTATTATGTTTTTATTAACCCTACTTAATTATATTCAATAAAAAATTAATACCATTTTAGGTGTTGTGATTTATGAACAATCATTAAGAGTGTAGGCAACTTAGAATGCAGTCAAAACCCTAGACGTAGATTTCTCCACATGATAGGTTTTCATATATTTATAATGAGATCATAATATTTTTAGGGATGTTATAGGGGTTTATTTTATACAAATAAATATAAATATTTTTTTATTTATAGGTATGTACTTCATGAATCATCATTTTGAAGATTTAGCTTCAAAGCCTATTTAAACCCTCAAAAAAGTAGTTTTGCAAAAAGTTGATTCTATTGACATAAAATAATATTGGATCAAGCTAAAACATTTTAAAATTCTATTTAAACTTATATAGGATTATATAAATGTTAATTTTATGTATGGAGATGTATGGATGAGGGAATAAATCATGCTTTTTGTGGAAAAAAATATAAAATGAAGTATAAGATAGTTCAATAAAATTTAATCAATGGAGATAAAATATTAAGACTTGTTATTAATCTTAAAATTTTCATTTGGTCAAAAATCATCTTATAAGTGTCCCAACTAGCTCGATCAAAATGGCTAGTCTGTAGGAAAATGGAGAAAAATAGGCCTAGCCAACCCTGTTGACTAAATAGCGAAGGTTTTCATATCAAAATCACATATTTGATTATGAAAAAGGTTATTATAAGTATAATTAATTTTTTATAGGTTAAATGGCTTATTATTATAGGTTTAATGAAGTCAAACACAAGAAAAACTATTAGGCCTAATTGGCCTAATAAGCTAATTGGTCAATCAAGTAAGTAAAGAATGGCATTGAAAATATATCAAATGAATTAATTTTAGAGTTACCACATTATATATATAATATTATTATGGATATTCATATATTTTTTAAATTTTTAATGTTATTTTATGCAAGGAGGATCCAAGTGGAGTTAACTAGCCCTGAACTTCTAATCAAAACTTCAATTGACTAGTTGACCAACATCATAAAGTATTCCTTTATTGTAATTTAAAGAAAGATATTAAAATACTTACAGATCAGTTTAAATGGAGATAAACACAAAATAACAGCATTTATTACATGCAAAGAGAGTTCACCAAGTCAATGGGGCCCATCATTTATTGTTTTAATGACAAAATGGATTTCTTGTAAAACAAGAAAATTAAAAGATTTTTGAAGACTATTGTATTTATTTTTGAACTCAAAATATACTTGAGTTGTTATCAACATGGGCCCACCTATTTTCCATTCCAAATTTTTAGAGTGCATGTATTCTTTGAGAGGGAAAGCTAATATTGTAAAAAGGAGTTTTCTAATTATTGTAAAAGGGAGTTGATTAAAAAAATGTAAAATGTTTTAGTCTTTATTTAATTAAAGAAGATTATTACTTATGTAAATAAACTCCACTTAGGCTTTTATTATCTTTTAAGACTTGTATATTGGATTTTCAAGCCATTATTTCATATTTCATTTAGTAGTAGAAGAAATTGTAATATGGACCATACATCAATAAAGAAGATTTTGTTTTGCATATGACCTTTGACTGATAATAGTGTGTATTTGATTATGTATCAACATATAAGATAGATTATATCTCCTTTACATAGGTCCCTTCCTCACCTATTATTTTCTATCTCACCTTTTGCATGTTATTTGGAAAGTTAAAATAAATATTTTTATCCAAAATCCTTTCATCCCTTCATCTAAAATAATTATGCTTAAGGGAAACATAGGAATTTTATTGAGTCATATGTGTGCATCAATTCTAATAGTTTATAGAGAATATAAGCTTAAATGATCAAATAAATCCCATTAGATAGGATTTAATTTTATTTTTCCCTTCCCCTTTTCATCCCAAAAATCATAGTAGATCATATTAAATTGGTAAATCTTAAGGGAACCAACCCTATATAGAGGTTATTCGCAACATAGATTCACCCACACTCTGAGAAGTTCTACTTGTATCAGCTAGAGTGAGGGTGTGTTTTACACATCTTCAAACATGATGTTGTCCAAAGTGATAACAATTTTTGGCATACCTAATGGGACAACCTTACATTACATCATCTTTAAATATAGTTTCTAGTACTCCTATGGCTCTCATCTTAAGGCAAAGGTAATTATTTATCATAATTCTAGTTATCTTCATGAATTTCTAAGTTCTAAGTTATGGTAGCCTATAGAGAAAAATTTAATCATTCTTATCCTTTTCAACATTTCTAGTATGATCCCCATGACCCATATCAACCATGTGAAGAGTATATATATCCTTATCAATAGTATAAAAGCTCATACCAGTCCTATAACCATGATCTATATGCATCTCATCCTCATCCATATGAGCCTTTCCCATTCCAAGATCAATCACCCTTCCAAAACTCTCTAAATTTTCATGATGAGATAGATGAAATGAGGAGGGTAAGCCAAATGATTATTAAAGATTTGTCAACTTAAAAACAAGATTTATTAGATAAACAACCCTAGTCCTAAACATCAATACTTCTTGCTTCCCCATATCAATATCCATGGATTTTGAGTTCATCTTAGCAAGAAATTTTCCCAATAATGCCTCAAGATGTAATGTTTACAATACCAAAAGCTCTTAAACACAAGTTTACAACATGGAGTTAAATAGAACAACCAAGAATAAGCTCAAATGATGAAATCAACCCTAAAGTCACTATTGACATTCAACTGTCACCTATTCCCTCTCAAAATCTCAAATCCTTTCCTTTCTAGGAAGCAATTTAAGAAATAGTGCTGAGAAAAGAGGTGACAGTTATTTAGGTTCAATAGCATTAGGAGCAAAATCAGGTACCTATGGCACAATAATTAGATCATTCTCATCTTGTTGAATATTTTTAAGGATATATTATGCCTCACCTAGAGAAGGAGCCTATCATTTTTGAAGTAAAAGAAGTTGCAACTGATGTAGATGGAGATGAAAGAGTATTGCATGATCATAAGGAGGACATCATCATTGACACACTCAGTGTCAAATATAAAATTGATGAAGTCAAAGAGGTTTTTACTCTAATTGAAGATCAAATTAGATTAGATGATGAAATTCAAGAAGAAAACACTTCAATTTATCAACTTGAACATGTTTTCCATGAGCTTATTGATCCAACAAGGGCTGTCATCCATCATGAAGAATAAGAGCTTGTAGAAGTGACAAAAAATGAGTACTGATTACAATAATAAGTTGATGATAATTTACATCCTTATGTTCTAATTGTTCTTCAAATTCAAGAGAATAAGTATTTAGATTTGTTTGATATATTTTATTAAAGGTATTATTTACTAGAATGTGGTCCATTAAAGGATGAGAAGAGTGCTTTCACCAAGTAAGAAGCAATTTTTTTCATTGAAGATGACATTTTAAAACATTTCAAGCATGGTTATCAACCTCTCTTATCATTTTCAGATGTTTGTATACTTTTGAATGCTGATTATGAACACAAATGGCCTCAATAAGTCACAAAATCAGAATCATCTCTCTTAGAGGTCAGCCTTGAAGATAAGACAAAGAAGATACATCATGCTAGTCTACATGATCAAGATCAGTAATTAAAGATGTTATTAAAAAGTACAAAGATCTAGGAGTATGATGATTGGGTCTTGAATCCATACCTATAATAAATGTACCTAAGGATGGAGGTTGGAATCACAACTACACCATCAAGAAGACATGAGTGTCCAAATACTCCTAGTTGTAGAAAAGAGCTATGAAGATATGGAAAATATATTTCAATATTTTGTGGGGCATCAAATAGCTTTCCTTTTGATCGAGAAGGACCAGCAAGGTGGAGGTTAGTTTTTACACAATAGATTACCTTTGTTTTCATTTCTCTAATTGTTTTTCTATACATGGTTTCAGTAGTTGTTTTTCCTTTTTTGGTGTTGTTTTCCTTTCCTCTAAGTGCATACATGCACATGTTTATTATTGTTTGTGTCAATTTCTCTTATTGTGTATTAGTCTGTAAGCTTTCCCAATTTTAGTGTTTGTCTTGGTATATCCATGTTTGTTAGTTTTAGCTAGTGTTTCTAAGTTCTTTGACCAGAAAGCTAGTCAATCCTTAAATTGTTAATAATTTGGCCTATCAAGATCAAATTACTACCCCTATCAATTGAAACTTTCCTCAAACCATTCATTAGCCCTATAAAGCTAGGAATTATGGATTAAAAGCACTATTTATTGTAAAAAATGTCAGCAATGGATTGTAAATGGGTAATTATTATTTAAAAATAGCATTGTCAAGTTTAAATATGTAGATAATCCATGCATAGGGATCAATTTTGAGAGAAAATAAAACTTTATGTGAGCTACATGTCATTTCAAGACCTCAAATTTTATACACAAGGTCATCACAACTTAAGGAAATTTATTAAAATGTTTTATGGCCACTAGATGAGTGGAGACACTTTTTGTTTTGTAACAGTCCTCAACATGTTTGTTGGAGATCATCATTAGAAAAGTCATCATTCTGGAGAGCCACAAAGGTTTTTAAGCCCAAGTAAAAGTTTAAAAATCATAATATGATGTTTTTATCTCATAATTATACCTTTAAATAGTGTAAAAACTCTAAACTTTAAGCAAACAATTTTTATACAAGCTTTTATAGTCAAATAGGCATATAGGCCAAAAAGGGTTTTTTGAATTTTCAAGAAAAAAGTTTTTTTAGAGTATTTTTATAGCATGGTACAGACCACATGATGATTTTTTAGGCATTGAGAACTAGGTGAATATTTATTTTCATTTTGTTCAATTTTTTAGTTTTTATATTTCTAAGCACCCTTCCAAGCCTCCTGTTCAGATGCTCGTATCTTTCAACACATGTGGAGTTTGACCAAATTCTATTAGTATGTTTTTATTAATCCTATGTAATTATAATTAATAAATAATTAAGACCATTTTATGGGATGTTCTTTATGAACAATTGTTAAGAGTGTAGACAACTCAAAATGCAGTTAAAACTTCATAGGTTATTTTCTCCACATGATAACTTTTCATATATTTGTAATGGGAACCTAATATTTTCATGGATGTTAGGGGGGTCAGTTTTATACAAATTAATGGAAATATTTTTGTATTTTTATTTATGTACTTCATGAATCATCATTTTGAAGATTCAGCTTCAAAGCCCATTTAAACCATCAAAAAACTAGTTTTGTAAAAAGTTGATTCGATTGACATCAAATCATCTTAGATAAACCTAAAACATTTTAAAATGTTAGTTACACTTAGATAGGATTATATAAATGTCAATTTTATGTATGGAGATGTATGGATGAGAGAGTAAATCATGTTCTTTGTGGAAAAAAGCATGTAAAATAAAGTACAAGATAGTTCAATAAAATATAATCAAGAGAGATAAAATAATAAGACTTTATTCATCTTAAAATTTTAATTTGGTCAGAAATAATACCATATGTGTCCTAACCAGCTCAATCAAAATGGCCAATCTACAAGAAAATGAAGCAAAATAGGCCTGGCCAACCCCGTTGACTGAATAACAAAGGTTTTCATATCAAAATCACAAATTTGATTATGAATAAAGTTATTAAAAATATAATTTATTTGTTTTACCAAGTTTAATGGCTTATTATTTGAGTTTAATGGAGTCCAAATGAAAGAAGATAGACTATTAGGCCTAATTGGCCTAATAAGCTAATTGGTCAATCAAGCAAGTAAAGAATGGTGTTGAGAATCTATAAAATGAAATAATTTTGTAGTTAACACATGAAATATATAATATTATTATTTATATTCATATATTTTTTAAATTTTAAATGTTATTTTATGCAAGGAGGAGCCAAGTGGAGTTAACTATCTTTGAACTTCAAATCAAAGCTTTAGTTGACTAGGTGACCAACATCATGCAACATTCCTTTGTTATCATTTAAAGAGTGATATTAAAATACTTAAATATCAGTTCAAGTGGAGATATACACCAAATAATGGCATTAATTACATGCAAAGAGAGTTGACCAAGTCAATGGGGCCCAATATTTCTTGTTTCAATGCCAAAATGGATTTTTTGCCAAACTAGAAAATTAAAAGATTTATGAAGACTATTGTATTTATTTTTGAACTCAAAATATAATTGAGTTTTTATAAACATGGGTCCAAATATTTTCCATGCCAAAGTTTGAGAGTGCATGCATGCTTTGAGAGGGAAAGCTAATATTTTAAAAAGGAGTTTTCTAAATATTGTATACAGGAGTTGATTAAATAACTATAAAAGGTTTTAGTCTTTATTTAATTAAAAAGTTATATTACTTATGTAAATAAACTCCACTTAGGATTTTATTATATTTTAAGACTTATATATTGTCTCTTCAATCCATTATTGCATAATTCCTGAAGTAGAGGAAGAAATTGTAATCTAAACCATACATCAATAAAGAAAATTTTGTTTTGCATATGAGTTTTGATAGATAATAGTGTGTATTTGATTGTGTGTTATTATATAAGAGAGATTATATCTCCTTTTAGCAGGTCCCTTTGTCACCTATTTTTTTCTATCTCACCTTCTATAGGTCATTTAAAGAGGTAAAAGAAATTTTGTGATCCAAATCCTTTCAACCCTTCATCTAAAATATTTATGCTTAAGGGAAAAATAGGAATTTTATTGATTCATATGTGTCCATCAGTTTTAATAGTTTATAGAGAATATAAGATTAATGATGAAATCAACCCCATTAGATAGGATTTTCTTTTAGTTTTCCCTTCCCCTTTTCATCCCAAAAATCATAGTAGATCATATTTAATTGTTAAATCTTAAGGGAACCATACCTCTTTGGAGGTTATTCTCAACACAAAGTCACCCAAACTTTGAGAAGTTCCAATTGTATCAGCTAGAGTGAGGGTGTATTTTACACATCTTCAAACAACATGCTCTCCAAAGTGATAACATTCCCCTTGTGACTATGATTGCCTTCATTAACATTTGAATATGTCATTGATTGAGATATGGACATTTTAATATGTCATTCCTTAATTTTTGGGAATTTTTATTAAGTCATAACCATTTGATTTTATGGAATTTGAACACACCCCTTATTTTTGATCTCCTTAGACCATTGAATTTTTACTTGATTTTGAGTGATCTTATGTGTGTGATTGTTTTCTTATTGAGATTATACTATTACTATCTACATGTTTCCATCATATTTATCATTAATATTAGGCCTACATGTGATCATGTTGGTTTTATACACTTTAATATTACATCTAGCTAGGCACATTTCCTTCTATATTCTAGATGGTTGCATTTGTATATTTATAGTTATCTCACCCTTTTGAGGTGAGCTAAATACCAAATATTTTTTCTCCCTCATGTCAAATGGGGGGATGTATTTAGTTTTAAAATGTCATGGTGATATAGATTACACATTTTCATAGTTGTCATATTTAGTGGGGGCATGTTTTAGATGTATATTGTACTTAAACTAGTTTGTAGATTCAATGGGGTCATGTCATGATGACATGGCTTCTACACATTCATAATTTTTATATTTAATGTGGGCATAATTTGGAAGCATGTTCTCCACATTCATTCAACATGGTACTTATAATTCATAGATTCAATGGAGGCATTCTTTGGAAGCATGTTTTCCACATCTATTGAGTTTTCTTCATCTTCAATTTATAGACAGGGCATGTTTTGTAAATATGTCCTCCACACTTATTCAATTTTATGAATTTTCCAAAACACATACTTATATGTTCTTGATACATGTTTATGGTAAAATTCTATAAAGTATACCATTGTTACACATAATTTTAGCATGATATAGTTATAAGGTGCATATGTTATGCAACATGTGCCTAATCTTGTAATATCCAAATTAAATTAAAATTCTAAAATAATTGCACATACTAATACCCAATAGACTTTTACAAATTTTTGTGAGCTAATATACTACAATAGTTGGTTAACTACTTGGTATGGTTTGAGTGATTAAGTAACTCAATATTTCCAAGTTTTTAGTTTAGAATTGATCATCCAAACTTAATAGGTTACAAGTATCATTGGTTTGCACAATTGAGACAATCTCTATTATCATATGTAAAATCAATTTTAATCCAAAGTTGGGGGCATCTATCTTCTATTATCTATTTTTGTCTCCATCTCCTTAGATATATGCACTTTAAATAATTTTATATATTTATCTTAATCTTAGTTTTAGATCCTTACAATGATACATATTTTGTAAAAAAAAACTGAAAATATCCAATGTGGTTACATTGATACATAGGTATACTCATAAACCTTATTATTTTAATATAAATTTATTTCAAGTAATTTTTATTGAGATTATATTCACTGATTATACACTATAATAGGTTCTTGGTTTTAGGCTAGTCACATGAAAATCACTCAAACCCAACTCCAACAAACCACTCAAATTCAATTCAAAAAAAGAGGTGTGTATACACACCTAGGTACTTATTTCTTTTCTTTATAATAGTAATTTAATTACTAGATTAAAGTGGGAATTTAGATGACAATTTTTTATTATGTATCACCTCTGACTTTTACTCTTGGAAAACATATGACCCTGGTTGTTCCTTTTAGTCTTACATATTCCTTAATTATACAAGCCTCACATCTACTCTATCTTTTGCCCCTTGTCCTATCTCTTATTTTTCTAGTATCATATTGATAACACATATATCCCATCTTACTAGAATAGTTAAAATGTACTTATCTTATACCTATGCATGTTCTGAGCCTATACCTACTCTCCTTCTCCTAAGACACTAATGTCTGGGTCAAATAGTAACATTGACATTACCATCCTAGCCTGACAAAAGTCTCTAGTAGCCTAAATTTATCTAATTTACAAATTAAATTTATTACAATAATTAGCTTAAGTACTTTAATATGATTTATATCCTAATAGTATTGGTATAAGTATAATATCAACCCACATTCTTTCACTACCAAGAAATCAGACCAAAAGAGCACTCAAGAATCAATCAAGTTACTAAAAGATTTCTTATTTTTCCTTACTCTAATATCAGTTAAAGGAAAATCCTAGCTACATGTCTGAAGTACTAAAGGATTAGTCAGAATGCCATATTTTCTATGTTATAATCTAGGTCACTACTGTACTTGATTTACACATTGCATGATTCATACACAACCCAATATGGAGGGAGAAATACATGAGTATGAGGCCCTCTTTTTGAGTATTGGGTATGCAAGCAAAACCCTTTAACATTGGGGTTATTATGGGTTAACTCAACATCATGTGCCCACTAACTCATTTCTATGCAAGTTTACATTAAAGATGTAAAGCTAGGGTTTAACCATTTCACCAAGAGAAACATTCTATGACCCAGATTTGAATGCAACAAAGAGAAGGTAAAGCTAAACCAAGAAGCATACAGGTGGTCACATCCTATTTGACTACATATTATTTATAGGAAACTAGCATTGAACCCAAATAATAATGTTGACACAGCTATCCCAATCAGATATAAGTGTCTAGAGAGTTAAAGGATCTAGATCTAGAATCCAAAAACTATTCCAAAATTTCTTTCATGCATGCTTCCCACCTATACAATATCTAAAATTATATTAACATTATAAATACTCAAGTACTTTATTTTATGTCATTTGTATATCTAGCATAGCTATACTTTCCATTAGTATTCTATTTGAGTTTTATAATTTCAGCATATTGTACATCAAAATTTATCACATTAATTAGCCTACTATAGATCTTCTATTCACCCTTGTACCCTATCATTTATATATCCCTAACCCTATTTACAAAATTAGGATAACCTATTATCTAAATTAGGGTTAAACACAAGGGATATCACCACACACAAATTGGACTTTTAAGAACTAACTATATTGAGTCAATCTACTTCAATAGTTGGTTCACATTTTGGTATGGTTGAGCTGATTAAATCACTTAATATTTCCATGTTTTTAGGTTACGCTTGATACTATCATATAACATCACTATTTTAATAGTGTGGGTTAATTGGTTCACTCATACTCACTAGGTTATAAGTATCATTGGGTTGAATTATTTAGATAATCTTAATTTCCAGGTGGTAACTCACTTTTATTCCAAAGTTGGGGGTGAGTACCTTCCACTATCTATCTTTATATCTATCTCCTTAGATATATGAAATTTCAATATTTTTATATATTTTTCTTAATCTTAGTTTCAAAGTCTTAAAAGGATACATATTTTTTAAATTAACTTGCCAATATGTAAGATTGATACATCAATACATAGGTGTACTCCTGAACCTTGCTATTTCAATTTCAATCTATTTAAAGTACTTTAAATCTAAGATTATATGCACTAATTATATACTGTAACAAGTTCCTTGATATAAGTTAGTCACTAGAAAAGATCTCAAGTTGGGCAAATACAAAGATAAAGTGTGTTAAACACACATAGGTACACATTCCTTTCTTTTAAACTAGCAATTTTATTAATATATTAAAGGAGGAAAAATGATATTTATGGATTATATATCACCTTAGTATTTTACACTTGGAAAACTCAGACCTTGATTTTTATTCTTAGTTCAAGACCTTTCCCTCTTCTACAAGTCTCACATCTACTTTATCTTATGTCCCTTAGTCTCTATCTCTTAGTCTAACCAATATTATATTGATGACCTAGGCCTTAATCTTTCATAAAATGCTTAAAATGTAATTATCCTCCATATCTACATGTTCTAAACATGTACCTACTTTCTTGTTCTTTAAACACTAGCTTATGAGATAGACAATAACATCAACATTAGTGTTCTGACTTGATGTAAGTGTCCAGTTCCTTAAATTCATCTATTTTATAAATAGAACATATCCTAATGGTCAACCTATGTTATTTAATGCAAGTTACTCATTAGAAGGTATTTATATAAATAAAAAATCAACCCTCATTCAATCCTTAGCTATAAACATAGAAATAATAATAACTATTATTACCAAATAGAATTCAAAGAGAGTTCAATTGAATAAAGGTGCCTTATTCCCATACTAGTCATAGGTAAAATACATCTAAATGTATGTGGTAATAAAAGAGTATCCCAAGACCTCAATTTTCTATGTTATAGTCTAGGTCACTATTATATTTTCTTTACACATATTGTATGATTCAAATATAAGAGAAAATATAAGGGAAAACTGCATCACTCTAAGGCCCTCTTTAGAGTATTGGATATGTATGTAGCACTCACTAATAGAGGTATATTGGGTTAGCTTAACATCATGTGACCACTGACCTATTTTTACCCAAGGTCACTATAAAGATGAAAAACTAGGGTTTTATAAATTCATGAGGAGTGACAGTTCATGACCCAAATATATATGCACTAGAGAGAAGGGTAAGATAAACTAATAAGCATCTAGGTGGCTACATCACTTTTTAGTAGGTGATTTAACATTTTTGAGAATATTGGTTTATTATTCCTAATTTAGTTAAAGGGTCTATGTAGTAAAATCAATAAATAAACAAACAATAATTAACCTACTAATTTGTGTAAATTAATTGCACTTTAGACTTTTCTAAAATAGTAATGAGATGGAAGAAATCAAACATAGGTGGAAACTAATTGATTTGACTAAGACAGAGGCTAGAATTCACTATGAAGGATTGGGACACTATCACAAATTAAGATCTAAAATTCATTTTATGATTGGATAGAAGTCCTAGAACTAGACAAGAGTGGCACCAATGCTATATTCCCCCTATGTCATTATTGTCTTGAAGATCTAAGTTTTCTAGTTTTTGTTTGCTATGTTTATGAGACACTATCTATGAAATTTTGGTAGCTACAAGTCTATACAGATCCTATAGAGAATATTATTTCTTCAAACCCTATCTTTTATTATGCTTTAACCAATTTTAACTAATTTGGGAGGTTAGTGTGTGTAATATTCATTGGATGTGGATCCACACCCCTTGTGTAGGAATGTTTCCTACATACCAATACTCTACAGAAAGATCAAGCCATATGTAGTTCTCCCACTTGATGTAATTTGTGCAATTACGTGTATGAAGATGTAGAATGCTAAACTGATGTGTTTGAGGTGGATAAAGAGTGGTGTAAATATTTGGATGAGATTGTAAGTTTGTTTGCTAATTTTATGTAGAGAAGAGGGAATATTGCTTGAGTAGTCTTACTTGTATTCTTGCTTGCTTAGTGATAATTTCTAACCTTTCCAAATGATCTTTGAATGGGATTTATTGGTCATGGGTTGAATGTACTCATGTTAGGCTAACAAGGATAATAATGGGGAACTAGAATAAATTTACCATTGGGGCCAAAAATGGGCATGGACAATAGCACCAAAAGTGGATGGGAGTGGCATTTGCACTATAATCCTAGTGTGTCACTATTATCCTAATGAGATGAGACCTAGAGGGTTTGATCTATCATGGAAAGTGGGTTTTCACTTAACTATGATCAATTCTAGAAGGCTATGGATGATTGGGAATTAGTGAAAATATGCCTATGAGGGTCATGAGAGCAAGTAAGAGGGACCTATGGGTTGGATGTCATTAATCACACTCAAATTACCAATTTTAAAATTTTATATGACTAAGTTTCTCCCCTTTATGCTACTGACGTAACAAATTAAAATACTAGGATAAAGAAAATAAAAAAGTGTACCTAAACTTACCTATAAGGGTGATGCTAGGTGTGAATAGAGAGAGCATGCTATGAAGTGTGAATCTATAACAAAAAAAAGAGTATATTAGTTCATATTAGATACACTATATCTAAAATAAGAATGTATTACGATAGGTAAGATAGAGGAGGAGAAAGGAATGAATACAACTCATCAGGTATGTGGACTAGCACAAAACCTATTATAATGATCTATCATATTGTACCAAGAGTAATATCATGAATGGATCTGAGTGCTCAATTTCTTAAAAGTGGCTCAAAAAAGTAAAGGCTGGTCCTTTTTCTCCATTTTTACCCACTAAGTGAATCTAGGTGATTATGTGTATGCTAATTGACGTCTAGACTATGTGTTTAATCCCTCTAAATAGGTGGCTCAAGAATACAAAGGCTAGCTAGTCCTTTGGCTCCATTATTACCCTGTGAAGTGTAGATATATATCAGTATGAAATGTGTCATATGAGATAGCTCATAAAGCCCATGAATGTACTATGATTTGAAAATTTTGGCATGGATATCCTAATGTATTCTAACAACTAGGCCACTTGGCCATATTGAAAGATGGATATTAGGCTTGTATGAAAGCCACTCTGAAACTAGTGCACTAAGATTGTATGAAAGTCACTTAGGAACTCTAAAACTCAAGAATGTGAAAGTTAGGCTTGTATGAAATCCATTCCAAAATGACGCCAACAACCTATAGATGGAATAGGGCATGTAGCTACTAAGAATACTTAGGTAATACTAAACATGGAAACAAAAGAAACAAATGTTTCACACACATTTCCCACAATCGCTAGTGTCTAAAACATGGATTCTAATCTAAAATTTATATCAAATATCATATGTAAAACTATAAGTCAGAGCCATCATGTTGTGCATGACGCCCCCTATATCTAGATTTTCTATGTTAAAGTGTATTGAAAACTATTGATTTTAAACTATTTTGGTTATATAAAATAATATTTGAACCTACTTTTCTACCTACTTTTGGAAACCCTAGCTTTTATGTTTTTTAGATAGGAGTAGTTAAAGTGGACACTAGTGGTAGTAGTGTTATAGTCTAGGTTGGGTGTTGTTTTCCTAGTCTAAATCTGATGATTATTCTAGTATTTTCACTATTTACTTGGTATATTATAACTATTTTGATGTTTAGTCACTATTTTTGGTGTGTTAAATGTTGCTTTTTTTACCGTTAAGAGCTTTGATCTACGTGACAAAACCTTTGTTTGTTTCCCCCTCTTTTGAGGATAGGAATGAAGATCCTACAATGACTACACTTAGAAGAAAGAGTCATGCAAGTGTGTTATGCTACAAAGATACAAGATATAGCAATAAAAATTGATAAGATATCTTAAGATATAGCATGATTTGTATTGAGAGATTTTTAGATCAATAGGGGTATGCCTAAATGGATATAAAAATGCAATAAAATATGCAATGTACTAGATTGGAAATAAAAGTTTGGTTAGTTATTAGTTTTTAGTTGGAAGGATGGAACATGATGTCCATCATGGCATCCAAGAAAGTAATATAGTACATGCCATGGATCATGGAATTGCAAACAAGCAATAATCACACAAGGAAATAAGTATAAAAGGGTGGCCAAGGGGCCATACAAACAAGTGATATGGGCACATGTCACTCAAAATAGAAAGCAAGCATACAAGGCATATTCAAACTCCACATACACATACAATTGAAATGAGCAAGGTTGGCATGAAATCCATAATCATATATAATATACTATGCAAAAGACATTGGAAAATATCCGTAGGCACACACAAGATAGGGAAGAAAATGACATTGGCAAATATCCTAAGGCACACACAAGATAGAGAAGTAAAGGACATTGGGAAATGTCCTAATGCACATACAAGAGACAAAAAGGAACTAAGAATTGAAATACCATTTATCTATGCTAAGTAAGAAAATAAAGCATGCAATAAATAGAAATAAAATTGCATCTAACTAATCGAAGAAACAGGGAAAGTATGCAAGACATGTTATTACAAAACTAGGTATATGCAAAGAAATACATAAGTGATATATACTAATGAGTGTTAATAGACTAATCTATGTAACCTAGTAAATAATGTACATTAGCATGATAAATAGAGTGTGTGGTGTAGGAATGATATAATGTAGATGGTGTAGTCATATAGAAGCTTCCCCTAATGGGTATTTATTTTGATGTGTGTCTTGATGTAGAATTAGGATGGCCCCTCAATGGGTAAATTGATGCAATCAAAGAGTTGGATGTCACTGCACACACTCAAATAAGATCAATTGAATCATGTTAATGTAGATGAATCGACAAACAATAACATAAAATAGCAAATCTAAGTCTAGCATTGTAGTAGAAATGTAAAGCATGAATTAATGTATATAATTTAAATTTTTTTGTTGTATTTGAGTTATTTGCATGTTTTTATATTTTGAACTATTTGAATGTTTTTGTATTTTTGAATATAAGATATATATAATCAAGCATAATAAACTATTTATAGGTAAGATAGGAAAAGATGATACTATTTGATGAGTCTCATGGGAGACTCCCTATCATGGAGTCCTGTATCAAGGAGATGAATCATGAATAATCATGAAACACAATGGAAATGATGAGATTATGGCTCAAAAAGCTATACATATTATAAATGATCTAAAATGTCTAAAGTATAAGCTAAGTGTAGGGTCTCCTTATAACTCTATGAATTGGATACAATTATAGGGCTCTTAGGGACCCATCTAGTAGTAGAAGTTATCTAAACATGTGATGTGTGAGTAGATGGATGAGATCTCAATGATACTACCCTAGGTATGAACATTATAATTAGAAGTTGTATAGAATCCTAAATATATGGAGGTGTATGAAATCTCTATGGTAGTGATGGATGTCTCAACTATGTTTGAATCAGAATTGATTAAGGAACTATAACTTGTGGCAAAACTAAAACTGGTGGAAAAAATGAAACTAATGACTACAAAGTAGAAGATGCTTCTGAAGTGGGGAGTAGTAACGCATATGAAACTCCAACAATAACCTAATTAGCATGAATTAATTTTATGCATATATGAAATGTATAATGTATTGTTTAATGTTTTTGAATCCATGGTCAACCAAGTAACATATAAAAACTCTTGCACTAGGAATAATAGTGAATGGTGTGGCCACATGTGTTGGACCGACTTGTAGAGGAAGTATAATCTCAACTAGTAAACTCCTTATGTGCCCACTAAATCCATTGATAACTATGTCCATCAAGGTAATATCCTACTTTGAATATCCCAAATGTTGTAGTAATGTCAAAGTGTACATGTTCACACTAGATCCATTATCTATGAGAACACTATGAATAAGATGATTATGAATGTAAGATCTATAAAAGAGTTCATGATAATCCATATCATCCTCACCAGTCTCCTTGTTTTAGAAGGTGATGTAAGGTCTAAATGAAACTCTAGAATTATATATACCAATCATGTTACTCAAAGGATGTTTCTCAACTAAAGGTGCCTTATATGTATTTGGTGGGAGATGTGCGTGATATGCATGGTAATCACTTGATGTGTCCCCTATCACCTTTTTAAATCTTGTGAAAAAGGATCTAAAAATATTTTCAAAGCTTTATCATATGTTTACTTTACTTGAGGAGGCTCAACTAAAGTTTCAAGATTAATATGATTACCATCTATCAAATCATGTACCTTATGTCTCAAATGGATGCATCTATTTGTTGTATGTCTTGATGCCCTGTAAAACTCATAAAATTCATGTTGATCAGATCCCTGTGGAAGAGGATTTATTTAGTCAACTTACAAAATAGGAGGGAGAGATATGATGTTACATTCTAATAGCTACTATAAAACTCTATTTGGAGAAACTAGTAAATTGGTGAAGGTTTGCTAAGGAGGTGATGATAAAACCGCTTGTTGAGGGGGCTCAAAAGCCATATTAACTATTGGTTGATTTTGAATCTTGTTATCATTGACTTTGAATTTGTATGAGACTTTTTGGTTTCTCTTATTTTTTGTGTCTAAGATACTTATGTACTTGAGTTTTCCCATTGAAATTAGTTTGACTTCTCATTCCTTTAGTGTGTGACACAATTAAATGAAGGAAGAGAATATTTTGAACATGATCGATTCATGCAAAGCTGGTATAAGAATCTATTTGAAGAGATCTTGTAACTCTTGATCAGCAATGGGGATAATCATCTTAGATAAAATAGTCTTACACTGGATAAGATAATCTATGAGATACTCATTTGACCTTTATTTATATTATTTAACTTGAGCATATGAAACCTTATCACTAATGTTAATGCTGAAATAAGCTAATAACATGTCAACTAAAGGATTAAATTCATTAAATGACTAATTTGGTAGAATATAGAACCATTATAAAGCATAATCCTTTAAGCTTCATGGAAATAACTTGGTAAGTAGCTAGTCATTGGGTACATAATCCAAGAATGCTACATGAAAAACTCTCAAATGTGTCTCTAGATCACCCTTGCCATCATATAGAGTAAGCTTGAGTTGAATAAAAGCTTGAGGTAAGGGTGTAGAATCAATGTGATGTGTCAATGGTGTATGCAATAGATAAAAATAATCCAAAGCCTATGTAGGTCTAGAGGCACCTTGTTTAAGATGTAGTACCTTGGGTTGAAGAGATTTTATCACTTACACAAGGGCTACCAAATAAAGAGACAAAGATGTACTAATTGTAGCTAGTGGCATAGAGGTAGGTTGGGCTGCTATAGGGGGTTGTTGAGACATAGTTGCCCCCAGAGTGTAATTTTTAATTTGTTGCTCTGAAGGAATGCAAGATTCAACTTGCTTAGCCTTTTTAATTTCCATGATAAATTGTAAGATAAGAGTATGATCTCAGGGCTGATCTCAGATTCTTTCTCAAAACATTTGTAGGATCAAATCTTTATTGAGGACAACTTCATTATCAAAAATTGGTGGAAGTGGATCAATAGTCCAATGTGGTAGATCATGACCATTGGTGTCTTAATTATCATTATTATTTTCATACTACTCATTATCATAGTTATCTTTATTTAAATTAGCATAATATAGATTTATATAATCTATATTAGGAACATGAGTTGGTTATTTATTTATGGTATATGGTCAAGTTGCAAGAATTTGGGTGAATTCAGGAGGATTGCCACTAAGTCTTGCACTTCATATCAAAGGAAGAGATGCAAGGAACTTAGGTGGCATATGGAAAACAACTTAGATGATTTTAGAATAGATTAAATAAATATAATCTAAACAAAGAATTAGAATATGTATAAAAGGATATGAAGTTCACACACATGTAAGGTGATACCTCAATAAGAAAATACGAACTAGTACATGCAACTAGGGTTTGAAAGATTAATATATGAGAAATTTACTATAAAAATTTGAAATTGAAAGTGAATTTTTGAGTTATATATGCAAGTTAAAAATCCAAAAATTATTGGAAATTAGTGATTTAATAGGACCTAGTAGACGTAACTAGGGTTTTGAAAAATAAATATTTTTAAAACTTACTATTTAATTCTAAATTTTGAATGGATTATTTTATTTAAATATGCTAGTAAAAATTTAAAAAATGATTGTAAAATTATTGGGACCTAGTATGGGCAATTAGGGTTTGAAATAAAATTATTTTAAAATTACTACAAAATTTTAAAATTTAATGTTAATTTCTGATTTTATTATATAGGTAGAAAATGAAAAAATAAAGTAAAAATAAATAAGAAATTTACCTTAGGGTTTCTAGGGGTTTTATGCACAAACAATGTAAGATTCATCAAATGACTTAAAATTTTTGGGAATATTGGTGTATTATTCCTAATTTAGTTAAAGGGTCTAAGTAGTAAAATTAGTAAATAAATAGACAATAACTAATCTATTAATTTGTGTAAATTAATTATAATTTAGACTTTTCTAAAAATATTAATGAGAGGGAAAAAATAAAACTTTACTAGAAATTGATTGATCTAACTACGATAGAGGTTGGAATTCACTATGCAGGACTGGGACACTATTGTAAACTAAGATCTAAAATTAATTTTTTGATTAGACAAGAGCATAAAAATTAAATAAGAGTGACACCAGTGCTATAATGCACCTCTATTGCTATTTTCATGAGGATCTAAGCTTTCTATGTTTTGTTCACTATGTCTATGTGACCTTGTTTGCAAAGTTTCAATAGTTGGAAGTCGGTATAGCTCTTTGTAGAGTAGATTCTTTCTTTACACCCTATCTTCCATTATTCTTTGACCAATTTTGAGCTATAATGGGGGTTAGTGTGTATAAGATTCATTGGATGTGGATCCATACCTCTCGTATGGGCACCCTGCCTACATACCAATACTCTGAAGAGGGATCAAGCCATATGCAATTCTCCCACTTGATGTGCTTTGTGTAATTATGTGTATGAAGATATAGAATGCTAAACTAGATGTGATTTAGGTGGCTAGGGACTGGTGTATGGATTTGGATGAGATTGTAAGTGTGCTAGTTTGTTTTATGTAGAGAATAGGAAGATTGCTAGAAGTTCTCTTGCTTGTATTCTTGATTTCTTGTTGATAATTGCCAACCTTTCCAAATGATCTTTGAATGGGATTTTATAGTGATATATTAGTCATGGGTTGAATTTAATCATGTAAGGATAAGGATGGGAAAATGGAAGAAATTAATCATTGGAGACATAAATACACTTGGGAAATAGCACTAAAAGTTGAAAAGAGTGGTACCCATGATATAGTCCTAGTGTGGTACTATTATCCTAAGAAGATAGGACTTGGGGGGTTGGATATGTCATGGAAAAAGGGGTTTAGCTTAGTTGGGATCAAGTCTGAAAGGCTATAAATGATTGGGAATTAGTGAAAATATTCCTATGATGGTCATGAGAACAAGAAATAGGGACCTATGGGTTGGGTGTCATTATCCACACTCAAGTTACCAATTTTCACATTTTATATGACTACATCAGGTATTACATACATGACACTTGCATCAAAGAAAGATAATACTATTGACATAACCATCCCAAGATGGCATTAGTGTTTAAATGTCCATAATCATCAAATCTATAAACTACTGACTATTATAGAATATCCTTGCATCCTAATTTATACCTATTGTAAATCTAAAATTATGCTAACATTAGAACTTTATGTAATGGGATATGCATTAGACCTATAAATCAATCCTAGTTTGCAGAAGATAGATCCTAATTACACTTTTGATTGGAAATACATTAGATAATCAGGATCATGACTAATATGGATTTGATAAACCTAATTAAGGGATATTTTACCACAATAATATAACTAGGGAGGGTTCCATAGCTTTTAATCAAGAAAATTTATGCAATAACTCTAAGTTGCATGTTTTCATATTCACTAAACTAATAACAGGTAAAGTAAAATATAATCTAGTGCTCACTAAAGCTTTTTACATAAAGTGGGAGAAATAAATAGTAAAATTGAATATGCATAGAAGACATATACTCATTTCAATTTATATATAATTTTAATACATAAAATATAAGTACAAATGCATATCTTTCTACTCTTACAAATGATAAATAAAGTTATGAATACTTACCTTTTAAGACAAAATCATCAAACCTAAATCTATAGGATACATAACCTATCAATGCATCTAAAATACTTCTCCACAAGACAAGATCCATATCTTCAAACAAAGTATGGAACCCTAATCTTTTTCCTCAAGTAGAATGGTGGATAAGTAGATGTGCAATATATCTTAATTATTCTTCTATTTATGATAAGTTATGGAAATGAATGTGTTTATATAGGTGGATTTAACTATAAAACCTTCTAAACATGTTGGCTTATAAGGTCGATACAGTTGACCTAGTATCATAATTGAGAAAAACTAACTAGGTTAAAGACTAGGTTGAATATGGGCTGACCTAGTCCCTAATAAGTTTTTTCAATAATGATACAAGGTAAATGTGGTTTATATAGTCATGTAAACTATCAAAAAAAATTTAGGTTAGGGAAAAGGTTAATGAAGTTGGGACAAGACTAGAGGAGAGTGTAAAATAGGAGGCAAAGCTTAGAGGAATGGTTTTTAAGAGACATGTGTGTAGATAACAAGTGACAAAAGGGACAAAAATATTATGAAGCACTAATGGTCTATCCACCCGTTCCCTAAAGCACCAATTAAGGAGTTCACTCAGAGAGGTTGAGACTCAATGGTTTCCTAAAATATAGAGAGCATCAATAATTGATAAAATTATGAAATTATTATGTGTATACGTATACCCCACTTAAATCTCATCACGTGCCATGTAGGTTAAACATGGGGTGGTGCTTCTAGAAAAGAACTTAGTGATAAATAATGTTTATAATAAATAAAGTTTAGTAGGGAAAAAATAAGATAAATGAAAGGACAAAATTGAAAAACACATACCTTTACTTACCATAGTGATGTCAATAAAGAAAGAGATGTGGGAAATGTGAAGGTGTTCAATGTGAAGTACATTAGGCAAACCTATAGAGATTAGTGAAAAAGAGAAAAAAATTGAAATTTTTGAAACATATACATGTAATAGTTAGAAATATTCTCTACAACATCAGCATTCTAGGATATTTTATTGTTTTGAAAAAGAGTTAGTAGAAACAAATATATTATCAAAACAAGGAATCTAATATTAAATTTTTAAAGGGTAAATAATTTTGAATAGTAAATATAAATATGTTGAAAAAGAATTAATTTACTATTATTTACTATTCTAAGAAAAATAGAGCTCTGAGTGATCTAGTGAGAGCATAGAGAGATAGGATGGTGAGGAGATGACAGTTGAGATGGGGAGGATGCATAGCATCCATAATCAATACATCACAGGTAAGTAACTATAAAAAACAAATATTATTTTTATTTGAAATTGAGTGTTTTATATAAATTTGACAATTAGTCAAAATCTATATATTGAAATGAATCCTAAGAAAATTTTAGGGACACTAAGGGTCAAACAAGATAATGGGTAGGAAAGAGTCAGAGTAATAAATGCTAAAGGTATTTATGGAAATTAATCAAAATGTCATCATAATGAATGAATAAGGTTGATTGTGTCAATTTCATTTTTTAAATATTAAAAAATAGTGGTCTGACATAGCACTATGTGACTGACTTAGTTATTTCTAAAGTGACTGATATAGTAATACTATTAGAAAGATGACCAAATTAGTTTTTTAAGTCAAAGGGTGATCGACTTAATATTATATGGTTAACAAAGTTGTTTCTTAAGTGGTTGATCTAGTACTATAATGTGGAAAGGGGTTGATATAGTACTATGAATCCATAGGGTGCATAACTTAGTACTAAAAAGGCTGATGTAGTTTAGAATAGGTCAATTTTGGTATAAAATGAATAAATTAAAGCAAACCAATTTATTATTTGTGAAATTTTTAAGAATGTATTTTGATTATGAGTGACATGGAGATTGAATACATCATTTATTATTTGATATTTTATAGATAAATTATATATTTTGGTGATTGGTTGATGAGTTATGGTTACCTATTATACTATAGCACTTGAAGGATATGAACAAAGCTATATTGGTTGTGTTGGAGTTAGGAGGCATCATGGAGATGATTTAGATCACACTGAGTGTTGATCTTATTATCATGTTCCTTAGAACATGGGAATGATTGACCAACACTTTTAAATGGGTGGTAGATGGGGATACCATAGAAGTAGGTATCATATTGGAAGATGTCCATGTGTTTCTTAGAATTCCTATAGGGGGGACATCAGTGATCATAGGGACACTATATGATTAGGGGGAGAGATGAGCACTAGCCTAGTGGGAAACATGCTTAGATAAGATCTACCTAGGATGAAATGTGAGATTTTTCAATGTGTATATTTCACACATTCTAGATATATGTATGTCTATGGTAGGACTTGTGGTAACATGAGTGTTATGTCACAATTTGAATAGAAAGGAATCAATTTATGTGATATCCTTATGTCAGTCTATTTTGGATCAAGGACACTCTATGAATTAGGATATGTCATATAGGTTTAGATCATGCATGATATTTATGGGATGTTGTCTAGAGGGTAGAAGACCATCAGACTAGTGGTATTACTAAGATCCTATATATATGAAAGGTTATAGAGGTATTGTCTAATGAGGTTGCCACAAGTGGTCGATGATCAATTACCTCGAGTTGTAATATGGAGATAGGATCAAGTGGTATAGGCCATGCCCCACATGTTAGCAATAAATATAGTCACATGAGGAGAGATCATGTGGTAGCCTTATGCACATATTATGACTATTTTGCTAAGATGCGTAATTGTAATGCTAGGTCAAGCATGGGTGTAGATCATAGACCATTATAATTGGTAGGTAAAGCCACATCTAGTGGTACACTTACCAGGATAGTTTAGACTCCCTCACCTAATTACACTTATAGTGGTGTCCACATTTTGGATACAATATGTGAGAGAGATGAGGGGGAGAGGAAGAGGATTTCTAGTTGAGAGAGTGGAGATTAGACCATGGCATGTGATACCATGGACTAGTAAAGAATGAAGGCCAAAAATGGGAGGGGAAAAGGGCATGGATGTGGATTCAATAGTATAATAGGTACCAAATTTGACAACATAATAGGAGGATCAATTATCACCTTGATCATACCACTTATGGAGACACCAATAATAAGATTGGGTACATAGGGTGGTTATCAAGGATAACCCATCAGTTAGTCTAGGGAAGAGATAATCAATAGAGGCACCATTGAGGAAAGGCCTGAGACATGCAGATGTGGTGACTCTAGGTTTTGATTTGATTGGGAGTCATCCTATAGATGAGGTGTTTAGTGGATGAGATAATGGAGAGATCATGTTTGGTGGATGAGTATATGGGGAGACAATGATTAGTGACATTGAGATAGGTAATAATTACTTATGATTTGTAATTTTTGTGATAGAGTACTAGTTTTATATGATGTTAGATAGATTTTAAGATATATGTGTGATATGATATCTATCTGGTTTAAAATTTGTAGATCCTATAACTGAGGAAATTAGATGGGGATCCCTAGTTATGGGATCACACCATGATATTCTATATGGGGTGATGACAACATATGACCCCACCACACTGGATGATCTTATGGTACCATTTACCATAGTTTAGATAATATAGTTTAGACTAGTGGGGGAGGCCATGAGGTAACTAGAGGAATATAGAGATGGATTGTGGCCACTAGTAGGGGTGGGATTAGGAGAGGGACATGCTTAGTAAGCTTTTCTTAGGATAGAGTTGTGTATGTATACCACTATCTAGTTAGGATGGGCACAAGACTAGGTGGCCAACCTGTAGGGATAGGTAGTAAGGTTGAGATCATGGAAAACCTCATTATAACATAATATGTAGAGGGGATAGTCTAAGGCATCTATGGGTAGTATGGATAAGCCATGAGATAGACATGATGGATCCAAATGATAGATCTGGAGCAATGTATTTTTTGTCTTATTTGTATTAAAACACATTATATATAGAGAGATATTTTGTTTTCATAGTTTGATGTTAATCTTATGGGTTATATTTTGGTTGTGGTTTTAAATTCATGGATATATTTTGTTATATCACATGTATTTTTATTTTTTTGTATATGTTATAGAAAGTATATGCGTGGTTTTTTCTTTTCTAGCAATATGTAAGACACATGCATTGTTAAAAATAAATAGGTGAAAATGACTTTGGAAAAGTATAATTAATCAAAAAAAATGCACTACACATTATATCACAATGGGAAATGTGTAATAACAAAAGATGACTAAGTATAATAAACCAAAAAAAGGTGTAAGTAAGAGGGAATTTTTATTAAACCATAAAAAATATTGGCATGACATTAAACAAGTAAAATAACACTAAATCACATTTGGAAGTATGAAAATAATTTAATAAAATGGAAATCATGTGAAAGACTAATGGTATAAAAACAAATAAATTAAGTCAATCAATCATACTAAATCATGTTGGGAAGTATAAAATAGAAACATAATTGGTAAATGGTCTTAAATTAATCGCATTAATTCAAGTTGATAAGTATGAAAAACTTAATAAAAATGGTCAGATATTTATATGCAATCAAAAATAAGAAGATAAAAGTGAAATATTAATTAATTAATCATAAAACATATTAAATCAAAATGGGAAGCATGTCAATGATGTGTAACTCATAATCAATGACATCTTATCTCTTATTTGAGATGTAATTTTGTTGTGACTTAAGTTTTGGATAATTTTGTGGAGAAGGCCAGGTCCTATCCATGGTCATACACTAAAAATAAAAAAGGGAACACTGATGAGGTGGAAATAATGTGAAAATATAGTAAAATGGGATCTTTAGAATGGTAATGTGAAAAATTTAGTAATTTGTGAGGAAGGCCTTATCCTATCCATGGTCTTACACTTCAAATCACAAATGGAATACCTAGGAGGAGTGATCAGTGAATAAAAAGATATTTCTCAAAGGAAAATATTTGGATTTTAGGGAGTGAAAAAGGCAATGTAATAAGCATAACATAGGCATCTTATGAGAAGACCTTAGGAGACATGAGGTACACTAAGGACATGAGAAGACACTAAGTGACCAGTGACCATCAATATATAAAGGATACATGTTTGATATAGGCATAAATATTTGTAAGAAAATAAGTTTATTACTAAGATTAACTCATGTTGGAGGTTTTTTAAAAATAAAATTATAAATGGACCTATCTTCCCACAATATGTTCCCCATTCATCAGGACCCCTTACAAAGTTATCGAGTCTACTACGAAGATTGGGTACTTGTATGAGAAAGTAGGTAGCACTAAAATATTTTGTAATCTCATTTTCTAATATAATAGCCTAACACACCCCAATGGACCTCATCTCTAACATGAATCCAACTATGGAGTTTTGGCTTTGATCTGAGAGAGGAGATGTGCTTAGAATCACATCTTTTAGTGTAATTTGACTTTTGAAATTTTTAAATATTACCTTTTATATCATTTCCTTTTATTAAATGATTTGGCTTTTGAATTTTTATGGATTTTAAGATTATTCCTCCATGTGGATTTCAAATAACTAATCATGAGAGATAAATTGATACACACGAATGAGCTTTAGGCTTAGGCTAGAGGAAGCTAAATATCTAAAGATATGACTGACTAGAATACTTAGGTTAACTATGAGCCAACATGTTATCTCAAGTCTCACCATGTGTATGATTATTTTGTGAAAGGTAATAAAGGGGATTAAGGGGAGATCTAAAGTAGACCATTAAAATGAGATTATAATGAGATGAATTGTTTGCTAAATGATCACATGGTAAATGAGGAATGACTAAAGGGAATAAGGTTTATAGCACTAAGTCATAAAAATAATTATCCATGTTTTTAGAGATAAGAAAGTAAATAATCATGAAAAATAATAAGGTAACCAAATAAATGAACTCAAGAAAAAAAATTATGTAATTATGAAAAATAATCCATAAGAGAAGATATGAATAATAATGACATCATAAACAATGTGTTGTGTGAAACAAAAGTCACCATGTAAGATAGATAATAATTTGACCTAATGTCAAATGATATAAAATATATAAATGAAAATTTGGAACACACACCCAATAAAAATGAGGAAATAAATGTCAGAACACCATGGTTTTTTTCATAAACACTAATATATTTGTCCACACACAATATCCATAACATTTGATAAGTATTTATAAATCTTAACTCATATTTCAGCCAAAGTCTCATCAATATTCAAGTAAAGTTGAGAAAATACTTTACATTAAATCTCATCAATGTAAAATGTGGGAATGCTTGAAGGATTATGCTAATGAGGCATATCATGTAAGGGATGCTCAGGAGAAGGAATGAAAGTGGACTCAAAGGGAGATGGAGTTACCAGTGGAGAAGGTGCCACCATGGAAGGAAGATCCAGGGGTGAGAGACTCATGGTAGAGAAATATTAGGTGGATAATGGACCATAGGTGGTGGCACCATGGGGGAAGAAGGGGGGTCCTTATTGTGAGAGTGACCTATTGGAGGAAGGGTAGTAGTAAAATGAATGGTTATGAGGTGATTCTTGAGATGTTGCTAAAGGGTGAAAAAATTATCAGTATGATGAGTACCACATTAGTGCCATAGATAATATACCTCTCCATATTTTGGAAGATATTTAGGTAATACTTTTACTGGAGGTATAACCTTATTTATGGGTTGAGGAGTAGTGGGATGTAAGGTGTTGATATATTTCCATAATTAATGTTTATGTCTGGATGAATGATTTTCTATGCCATAGAATCAATAGATATGCATATGAGTAGACTTGGTAGGTGTCCTCATAAGAGGAGTGGAAATGGAATCCAAGGAATATTGGTATAATTAATAGTATCTAGTCTAGTGATTAACAACTTTATGAATTTCACAATATGGATGATTGACCCATTTTGTGGGAAAATGATGAAGTTGTGGTAAAGGGATCAAACCATCACCGAGATAAGGGCAAGATATTTTATATACTAGGCAAGGCTTGACCAAAGGATAAATAGGATTAAAAATGGGAAAAGACTTAGCTATAGAGAGAATGGGGAAAGGATATAAATTGGGATCTACTGAGGGAGGGGAAACATACATAGAGTGATGAAGGATAATCACAAGCATCTCATGGATAATTCAGCTAGAGGGGTCTTGATATCTAGAAAAAAAATAAGGATAGTCATAGCATGATCAATAAACATACTCCTTATTATAGTGAAGTGTCATTTAAGTAGGCATGGTTCTCGATCATGGACACAACTCTAGTTATTAGGAATTTATAAGGTTAAACGAGTTAAGAACAAAGAGAGAAAGGTTTGGTGCACAAAATTTAAACATATTGGCATACTAGCATTAGTTTCACAAAAAGGCACAAACCTTATGTGCTCACCCAAAGCATGATAGTGAAGGGAGTAGGTCTGTGTTGTGTTATTTACATCATGATGTAGCCAAGGGATGTTTAGGGTGTAGTGATTCAAGGGATTGACTAGGCCTCTAGTACAAAGGCTCAAAGGGATATTTACATTAGTGTATGCTCAAATAAATGGGGTCAAGACATTATCAGTGCATACATGTAAGGGAGTCCACATGGGGATGTTTATTCATCCTAAGTTCATCATTCTACACTAGGATAGCTCAAGGGACTTTTGTAGTGGGTAAGAGGGAACCATTTAAGTAAAGGGTTGAGTCCTAGTTTGTCAACATTCTTCATGGTGAGATAAATTCACAACTCAAACAATCTACAACACCATAACATATAACACTAGAAATAAATATTCATCCATTAATATCTTGTATACATTACAATACCTAGTAGCAGACTTCCTTGCTCAATCCTATTTTACTAATGACAAAGGCTCATATATGAGCATGATTACATCAACTACATAGCACTCAAGAATTAATCCCTTTATCACTCTTTAATTTTCTATAGATTCACTGTAAATGGCCTCCTCCTCTTTCTCTTAGAGGTCACCTCCTTTATATAAGCACTAGCCACTCTTCTTAGAGATTAGATAGGCACATGTCGAAAGAGGGGTAGTTGAGAGCTTGTTGGCTCCATTATGCCATATAGGGCAACTATGGGATGTGCCAAGTGCTAGGATATTAATTAGGGATGTATGCCTACTTGTTCCACTACTCATATCTTTGTGTTACTCAAGCCTTAAACCACCATGTGTAAGACTAGGCAAGTATGCCTCAATAATCATGATGATATGTAGCCATCAGTCAGCTAGCATATGGACTCTATGAGTATATATAGTTAGAGCCAAGGTGTGTAAAATGGGTCCTTCACTTCTTATATGGGTCTCCATACATTAGAGTTGGTCTAGCTGGTATAGGATCAAGTATTGTCAAAGAGGGGCCCCAACATCACCACATACAAAATTTCTAGTCTACTTAAGACTAGCTCTGAAGCACCTTAGGTGCATAGAATTCAGGGTCACCCTACAATAGATCCTCCTTAAAATTTATAAAGGCATGGATGATGAATTTCAACTCTTCAATAGTTTCATCTAATTATATGGATTCTACTTCCAAAGTAAGTACATCTATGTTTTCCAATTCTATTTTGAAGGCTTACAGCCTTTCCTTCACCCTCCTCACTCCTCCAGCTAGCTATTTGCCCTACTCACTAGCCTTTGTCTAGAAGGTAAAAAATACTACCTCTAGGTCTTGCTCTTGTGTTTTTAGTTGGGTACTGAGGGAGTTAACTTGTGTCATCACTTGCATGCACTCAATCCCTGAAACCATGAAATAATTTTGAAGCAAGGCATCTTTTTCCTCCTTTATTTTCTTGAGGAATGAATTGATGACCTTCACCTAGTCCATAAAGTTGTACAAAAGATGTCTACTTCTTCAGTGCCTTATTAGATCTTGGTGAATAGGTCTCTAACCTCTTCCATCTTCTTTGTCGTCTCACCCCTTATAGCCTCATAGGGATCATCCTTCTCCTCTAGCATCAACTTTAGCCTGAGGATCATCTGCTCAATAAGCACATAGGTGTAGTCAACCACCTTCATGTTAGATTTGTCTATGTTGTCTCAGAGCGAGGGTTACACTTACTCAATTTTCTCAATTAGTTAATAGAGCTTGAGTTTGGTTTCTTCAAGCTCCTTTTCTATGTCTTTAGCAATTTTATTCCATCTGTTAGTGTGAACATCATTGATGATGTTCTTGAGTACCATAGAGTTTGCCATCTTGATCAAAGCATTGGTTGAGTGCATGGGATTCATGTCATATGGTTTCATTAGGTGGTAGTCATGGCCCTCTTTTGGCTTCTTAGCATGCTAGATGGCCTTTATAGAGACCTTAAACTTTGATTTGTCCATGTAGAATTTCATGGCCCATGAGACTTGGTGTGTAAGGGTTTTCGTAGTTCTTGGAGGCATCCACTCCATCATGTAGAAGCCATCATCTTCCTTGAACCACATCTACAATCTCTCATAGTTCCCATGTTCAACCTCTACTTATTTTGTAAGTTCTTCTACACTAGCACTAGCATCAGTCCTCATTTATTCAACTCTTTCTTCTTCTTCTTCCTCTCTTTCCTCTCCAACTATGTTCCTTAAGTGCCCCCTCAAATTTTGGGTGGGACTTATATGTAGCTTCTTCAACTATTTGGGTTTCAACACCAAGTACTACCTTAGCTTCTTCTTTCCTGGGCTCAGTGTCAATGGAAACCTTATTTCTTGCCCATTCTTCTAGCATGTGCACCCTTTCCTCTTAGGCCACTTTTGCTTCTTATTCTTTCTTCTGGGCACATTCTACCTTTGACTCTTCCATCCTTCCCTCTTTCTTGGCCTTTCTCTTTTTGGCCTTTCTTTGTGCTACTTATGTGGTACATTTTTCTTTTATATTTTAAATTTCTTTGACCTCAATCCAATCAATATCATCCTGGGCTAGGCCTGAGGCCCTCAACTCCTTACACCTCTAGTGTAAGGAAAGTGATACATTGATGTGGTCTTGGTCCAAGCCTATTCTTCTTCATTTATTTATCAACTCTTCTTATTCATTTCCTACACTAGAGGGAGTTGCTTATTTACGCACTTTTCCTACTTCACTTGTCTCTTCCTCCTATACCCTACACACTACTTATCTTTTCTTCTCCTCTACCTCAACCATTTCGATGACCTTAATAGCCAAACATGCCTTGGCCATCTCCTTATTCTGTACCCTTAAGTCTCATACTTCTTAGGTCTTAACCTCATAAGATCTATGTCTCCTTAGCCTGTGCCTTGGTCTTTCTATCTAGGTTTGTGGTGGAGGTGAAGGGTATTGTTCACTAAGGGATGATTCTACCTCTTCAAGCACAATATAGGTGCCTCATTCCCACTTTTCCTCTTCTAACCCTTCTTTCAATATGTCTTCTTCTAGTTTAAGGGAAAGGGAATTTTAATTATTTTACCCTTTGGGTTTGTGGGGGCTTTATAGGTGAAGTATACATTCTTTTGATATGATTCTATTATCGAGGCTTCTCATTTTGAAGCTATCTTTAGCTTTAGCCTCTCCTTGATCTCTTTTAGTGTCTCCCCCCTCTTATTTTTGGGGAGCTTGTACTTTTCCTAATGGGTGGGGGTTCTTTCCTCCCCAAATAATACTAGGATTCTGCTCATTTTTTGGTACTAGACCTCACACCATCACCCTTTCTTATAAGATTCATCACATAGTACAGTCTATGGATGAAGCTAATGATTGTTACCTTCTACATAGGATCAATGTCTATCTAATTCAAGGAATCTTATTTATCCTCTATCATGCCTCTATCTATGTGAGGGAATATATGCCTCCATCTACATGAGGGAATCTATGCATCATCCACCAGCTCTTTATGTCTAGCTCTTTGACTAGAATGTCAATGTTTTATGCATTGGGGATTTTACTGAGTACATATAAGAAGAACTCAGTTGAGAAGTCAAAGGGAAGAATCAATCATCCTAACTTATTTCCATCTTTGAGTTTTATATGGATGATGTAGTAGTGATACATGATGTTGAAGTTCATCATTCCAAACATGTTCACTAGGAGCCCTTATGGGATATGCCACTCTAACTCAAAGGCCTCTATGTATCACTCATACCAATTCAGTATGCAAGTCTTGTACTTGGCACCTAAGGACATAGGGTAGGTGAAGTCCTTATATTTCTACACTATGTTTTTGTGGTGTTCTAGGAACACCCACAAGTTGTATTATTCACCATCAAGGATCTTGATCTCTTTCATGACTATCAAGATGAGGACAGAGCCCTATCTGAACATCCCCTTCAAGTTGTGACACTCTAGTGCATTCTTGGTAATTTATATGGTGATGAACTATGTTGCATTCAACTTTACCCCCTATTCCATGTGATAGACTAAACATAGGTATGCCTTGGACACATTAGTCTATCTCCCTATTAGGCATAGCTTTGAGCTGAGAAGTCATGCCACCACCCTTGTGCCTAGGTCCTCACACTTGATTATGAGGAAAGTCTATCCCCCACTGAATTAACTAAGGGATTTTATGATGTGTTCCACCTTTTCATCATCACCCATCAATTGATGGATGTCTCCTTTAGAGTTTAGTAGTCTAATTATTCTATTGATCAAGTATACAAATATCTTCATGTATCACCCTATAAAGTACACATGGTTTTTGTATACATGTGAGACCAAGAACTGAACAAGTTACTCTAGATTTATGAAATAGGGAAACATATAGAGTTGAGTTGCACCTAAAGCCTTATATTTATCTCTTATTAGGAAATCAAATATTTTATCTCCCTCTAGGGTCTTGCACCTAGTGTCCACCATTTAGTCTTATGTCAAGTCTTGAAAGTTACTTGACAATTAATGGTTGTATTCCCTTAACTGACATACATGTGCAAATGAGCACAAAATTAAACCAACAAAATAATGGGTGAGAACTACATATGATGGTAGAACATCTTGGTCAGTGCCTTATCTTCCACTATAATAATGGTGACTACTTCCACTGCCTACACCCTTGTCTTGGTAATATTTACTTCTACTATTTGAACCCACTTGGGTTTGAGTCATGCCTCTTCATATCTCAATGCCTTCTACTTCTTTGTCATTCTAAATTTAATCTAATTTAAATGCAAGAGGTGTGGCTTGTTGAAATCCCTAATATTGGTTTGGCATGAGTTGCATATATGAGCTTCTTTGGCCATTAATGGTGGCTTGGTGTCTATTTTGGTTTACCTTATTTATTCTAGTTTTTTTACACCACTTCACTCTTGATGTAATTTGTATTTTAGTTTGTTACACCAATTTTCTCACTTGATGTGATATCTATTCTATGAAAATTTGCTCTCTTAAGGTTGTTTAATTTTGGTTCTTAGTTAGCTTCATGAGTTTTTAACCTTGTTCATTTGCCATTTACCATATTTATAAATTGATATGTCAACCACCATTATTAATGCTACCATATAGACTTGATTTATATTTTTTATGAGAGGTCATGAATCTATTCAAAAATACCATGTCTTATTTGCATTAAATGTGTATCTTTACTCAATTATCACATTAAATACTTCTAACAACTTTTTGGTGATTTGACATCCTTTTTCAAATGTTCACTTCTTTCTTTTCCTAGGTGGATGATAACTATCCTCAATGATATCTTTCCATGTATCTCCTTGGCATGACCTTCACCTCTCTTATGGTAACCTAGGTGCAACACCTCACACACACATAATTTAGCCTCCTTGATTCCACTTCTTCTAACTATGTTCCTCTTTCAGCATGCTCATTTATCTTAGTTGATTTCTCATGCATTATCTTGCCTTTGCCAATCTTACACAAAAAAAATTCTTTGCCCTAGCCCTCTAGTGCTTGGTATATTCATCTACTTTATGTACTTCATAGGAAGTGTGTCTTATCATCTATCTTTCACTCAATTGATTTCAGTATCTTCACTTCTTGCCTTGCATCCACTCAAGTTGAAAGTCTTCTCATCTATTTTTGTGCCCAATGTAGTTGAGAATATTATATTACATCATCCCTCTAGTGGTTCATCATTTTCAAGGGATATTCTTACCATCTCACCATGCACCTATTGAATAGATGTTTCTTTTTATGGTACTACTTGAGTTGAATACTTCATGCACCCACAACATAAGTTTCTAGTCTAATGTGCTTATGGCACAAGTACTCAACTCACTCAATTAGAGTTATGTGTGGATCGGTAAAACATAGGGATCTCAATGGCCATATCATGCCACCTATTATATATTTATACAATAAGAACCAAAAAAATTAAAGACCCACATGGATTGGCTTTCACCAAACATTATTTTGGTTAGCTCAATTCAAACTGACTATTAACCAAAGAGTCAAAGTACCCTTGGCATGAATACTACCCTATTGTTAGTATGGCCTCAATTAGTTTCCATTAAAATTCCTTTGAATCATTTTTCTTAATAACATGCATAGTTTGTAGGCACCAATTTCTAAAATATGATAGATGATATAGGGACCCATCCATCAGATCTATAGCTTGCTTGTGTGCAAAAAGTATTTAGATTCATACAACAATACTAAGGATCCTTTAGTCAACACATTACACTTGATATGATTCTCATGCCACCTCTTTTAGCATGCCTTCTCAACTTGATGATCCCACTTAGCTTAGGCATGCATCTCATCCAAGCATTCTAATTATTCTAACCTTGTGTTCAAAATTCTTGGTTATTAAGGTAGCTAATTTATGCAATGCACAAGGAAGGTACTAAAAACTCTATGGGTAGAACTACTTTTGTGCAAAACACTAGTTAAAATGGTGTAGCCTTGTTTAGGGACTTGTATGTCATGTAGTAGGCCCATAGTACTATAGAAACATGATCATAACAATCCTTACAACCTACATAGCATATTTTTTTGAGGTACATTACAAGGATCTTATTGAAGGCTTTAGTCATGCCATTGGCCTAGGGATGATATGGGGTGGTCTTATGGTATACGATCATGTATTACATTAGAAGGATGCACACCATATCATTAATGAAATGTGTATCCCTATCGTTATTTAGAATTAATAGGTACCCATATCAGTTATTGATGTTCTCTTAGATGAATCATGTGGTTGTTGTGGCTATGCAATTTTTGGTTGGTGTTAACTCAACCCACTTCATGAAATAGTTAATTGCTACAAGAATATAACTAGCTCATGTGTTCTATGCTATAGGTTTGATTAGCCCTAATAATTCAATGGCTCTTTTCTCAAATTATGCCTAAGCTACAATAAGGATGAGAGGTATCTCATCCTGATGGTTTGGATTTCTAATATACTCACATATATTTCAAGCCTACATATATTTCTTAGATTCATTTAATAGGCTTTACCACCACAACCCTGATTATAGAATCTTGTATACCATTATGTCTCTGGTGTAATGTCCTCTAGCTATCCATTCATTGAATTCCTAAAGGATGGAGACCTGTTCATGTTCCAAAACACATTGGTGCAAGACTTCATCCCTACTCATCTTGTATAACTCCCCTTCAATGAGTTGAAAGGGGGAGGTATGAATATCAAGTTACTTCTTCTCCTTGGAGAATAGTGTTTATAGTGCTAGCCGTGAGGTTAAGAAAGTGACAACCTCTACCATGTCTTTAGGAACATGATGAACCTAGTAAAGATGTGCATTTGGCATATCATCTTCAATTAACACTACCTCATTTCTAGAGTTGATGTAGGTCAAGTGGTCTGGCCCTAAATTTTACTTTCTAGGTTTAACCCTGACTAAAAATTGAAATTATTAGAAGAGGACAACCTATATACAAATTTACCCTTGAAAAATAGGTTTGTTTATGAGGTATTTTAGCACCTCATGATTATGAAGAAAGTGAATGGTGTTACTTGTAGATACTATCTAAACTTATGTAGATCTTACACCATTACCAATGCTTCATGCTTAATGCTGGTATAGTTCTACTCAACCTATGTCAACTTTCTACTTATGAAAGAAATGGGGTGGTCTATTTTGCCTTTGCTTGGTTACACCAAAATGGTGCTCATAGCTAATCCTAATGCATTGATGTGGATATTAAAATAAGTCATCTAGTTGGGAAATTATAGTATTGATGCACTCACCAACTTTAGCTTTAAAGTGTCAAATTCCTCCTCTTGCAGCTCACCCTAGTATAATAGGCCATCCTTGTACAAGAGCTCGTTTAGAGGCATAGTTATGTTTTGCATATATCCTTAGGCCATATAGCCATAGGGTGTTAAGAAGGAATGAACATCATTTTACATGGAAGGGGTTTAGAGATGGATGATTATTGCAATCTTCATTGGATCAACAAACAATCCATCCTTATAGATGATGTGCTTGAGCATTATGCCAAATGGGATTGTGAAGATGCACATATTCAAATTCAATGATATCTAGATCTATCTACACCTTTCAAACATAAGGTGTAGGTTTTCATGGTGGTCCCTTAAAATACCATACCCAATCCAATCATATAGATATAATTGGAGGAACTTGTGGATGAAGCACTTGAAAGTGGTGATTACCACTTTAAAGAATATAGTTGGCATGTTAATGAGCCCAAATGGCATCACATTGTAAGTGAAACAACCCCATTCACTCATGAAGGTTATTCTGGGGTTATCTTCATCCTCTATCTACACCTAATGGTAACCTAAGAACCCATTAGTGAAAGTGTAGATTTCATAACCTATGATGACATATAGGACTTCATCAGTGAATGGTGTTGGAAAGGGTCATTGATGTAAGTGATGCTTAACATCCTATAATCGACACAAATTCTTTTATACCCATCCTTATTGATGTTGATGACCATCAAACTCACCCACTTTGATTCTTACATTAGGTAGATGATAGTAGTGGCTAATATTCCATTGATCTCTACTTTCACCTTGGCACAGAGATTGGGGTCCATCTGATAAGGGTGCTTCTTGACTGGTCTTACACCATCTACTAGTTTTATTATCATCTTTCCTAATGAAGGGTGGGTGCCCTTCATTTCCTTGTATTTTCATGGGAAGAGATCTTAAAATTACCTTAGGAGGTTGATGATGTATATGAGCTCCACCTTAGTCTTGTATGCACCTATAGTGGCCATCTTGGGCTTACCTTTCATGTTGATGTCTACTTGGGTAGTCTTGAGGGGTGTATAGTAGAGTTCATCTCCTCCTAGTGGGAATCTTTGACCTACCTCATTTCCTTTCTCAACTCAACCCAAAGGTGCATTGGGTCTTTTCCATCTTGAAAGTTATCATCAATGAGGTGCATGAGCTTTTACTTACATACTAGGGCCCTCCAATTGTGCTCCTTCTAGGTCTCATCATCTTCTTCATTAGAGTCACTATGGAGTGTCATTTATTTGAATAGATTTAGAAGTGGTATTCCCTTCTATCCAAACATCTCTTTTAAGCACTCCTCTAAGATAGTTGTGTCCTTTAACATAGCTCAGTAGATGACTTGTAGCAGATCCAATAATTCAAGGTTTTGAAAAGAGAAGGAAAAAATGTGCACAAACTTATCCTTTAATGTATCCCAATTTACTATCTCTTCATGCATCTCATTCATGATGTACCATAGTCATGCCCATGTCTTTAATGTTATATATAATGCATACACCCATAGGCCTTATGGCACATTTTTGCATAGATCACCCAAGTCATTTCACAAAGCTATATGTGAATAATTGGGTTGGAGTTGCCATCATAGGGGTTATGCCTATATCCTTATTACTCCTACCAAATATAGTGCACATGGATAACTTCACATCATACTAAGTGGGTAAGCTAGGTTTTTGCATGGCCCACCAACATGTGGCAATATTTTTTATTGTATACACCAATGTGCCAAACTAATCAATTTCCTTTGGGATGAAAGCCTCAATATCCTATACATACCTCTAAAAAAGCTAGCTTCCATCACACTTAGGGAGTGTTATGAGCTTTCCCTTGGTAAGCCAAAGTAATATATTTCCTATCTTCTTAGTGTGAAGATTTAACTTCTTTTAGGGTCATGAAATTTTTACCAAGCCTATACCAAATAGTCTAGATCTAGCTTTGTGTACTACGTGACATATGTACCCAATGACCACATAGGCTTCTTCAACCTAACATTCATAGTCTACATCTATTATATTCAAGGTTGATTGGCCATCTTCCCAAGTGAGCACCCCTTATTCACTAGGATTGAGAGTCTTAGCACCTTATGTTATGATGTTATGAATGTGGTTGGCCTTATCCTCAAGGTTAACATTTTCAATGTAAGGTGGCCCTTGGTCACTTGAAAGAGGTATCACCACCCTCTCCTTGTCATTTTTAAAGTTCATATAGTGCTTCTTGAAGTGCATATTAGCATTGTTTACATAGCACCATGGCCTTCTTAAGAGTGCCAAGTAGTTGTCCTCCCTTGATAACTATATGACCTCAAAGTTAGCTTAGAACTTGATGCCCATGATGTCCACTATGGCACCTTTAAAGATCCCTATGGGCTATATTTGGGTCATATTCACCATGAAAAACATGTGTGGTAATGATCTCAATGGTGGCATCCCCATTTTCTCCTAGTAATTATTGGTTAAGATATTGACCTTTATGCTTGTGTTAACAAGCACTTCAAAAATTGACCACCCATTGATGATGGCATCTATTAACAATTCCTAGTCATACACAGTGTTTTGAGTATTCCTTACTTATTTTAGCCACTCTGTATGCAATGTTACAATTTTTATTACTTGGCAGATAGCTTTCCAAATTGGTACTTTATCTACATGCTTTATAATCAAGTCCTTTAGTAGGGGTAATAACCCTTCCATTTGTAGGAGGCACAAGATCTTGGTCAACTCCTAGAATTCATCCTCCTATTGGTCTTGATTTCTACATATCATAGCGGCCTATACCTCCAAGTCTTTGGCCAACTAGAGTTTGCCCTATAGGTCTTGTATCATGGTCATTACTTACTATAGGATGTCATTTTGGCATGTAGGATCGGGATATGACACTAATTTTGGATCTAGATGCACTAAGTGGTCAATGTAGCTTAAATCACCATATTTCAAGCATAGGTCTTGATTTGGTATGGTAGGTGGCTGAGTGGTGATCCCACTCTTCATCATGGTCTACACCTTTAGAGGCCCCTTACTAGTCTGTTATAGCTTGAGGGCCCATCTTCCTTCTTTGGAATCATGCCACACCATAACGGCTACTATATCCATTATAGGCTAAGCATGCATTAGCTTCTTCTAGATATTTGGGTAGTCTTCAACTATGTGTGGGCATTGGTATTACCCACATGTTGAGTATGTGGGAAAATTATGATGATAATACTCAATTGACCCACACTTATAATAATATCATGGTGGGAATATCCCTCCACCACATCCACCTCCTCGGCCATGCACTCCTCTGTGGTTGTTATAACCCATGTTGTTTTAGCCATAGCCCTCATTCCCTTGCTCTGCCTCACCACAACCTAAATTTGTAGCTTGCCTTATGCCTCTATCCATCTTTTGGTGCATCTCATTGATGAATCTATAATCCACTATCATGTGTGTGTAGGCATCAAACATCTTATAGTAAATTATAGTATTTACTTGACCATTGCACTACAATAGGGGATATTTTTGAGAGTTATGTGCTCCATGGCAAACCTTATAGTTGGTGACTATTATGCATACATTCCTACATAGGTATTTGTTCTTGTTGTGCCCCTCTATCTCATAGTTGTTGAACCATAGCTCACTATAAGAGTCATGTGCCTATCTAGTAGGAAGATTCTATAGTTGAAAAGCCATCAATGTAATATGCACCTTTATGAAGGGAGTAATCCCACTATTGACACTACCTACCACCTCAACCCACAACATAGCTTCAAGCACTTCATAGGGTTCTATTAAAGTTTTCATGGATAACACCCTTATAAATGGCACCAATAAGCCTCTAATAAACCATTGTGCATATTGGGAGTGGTGGATATCATAAGGAAGCTTAGAGAGGATATTTTTTCACCATACATCATACAAGTGCATGCTCTTAGATAACCATTGATTGATCTCATTAAGCACGACAATTATTTATTATTCAAGCTTAGGAATGTCAAACTATTTTAGGAATACTACCTTTAACATGTCATAGTCAACTATAGCCTAGTTTGGATCAAACTTTTAATACCAAGTATGGGCACAATCTGACAGGGTTATCACAAACTATGTTGACTTGCACTCAAGTTGATTAGTGCCCTAACCATGCCACTGTAACTAAAATTTTATCACATGTTCTATGGCATTTTCAACTTAGTGATACTCAAGAAGATACATGGAAATCTCATATTATATCTACTAAGGTGGTGGCATGGGATTTTGTGGTTGCTAACCTCCGTGTCTCTTCATAGTGGGTAGTCCTATAATACCCCCACTATTAGGGTTTAACATTAACCCTAATGGATTAGGGTACACTATAGAGCCTAATAGCATAAATCCACTAATTGGTGGCACTATAAGACTTCCTAAATACTATTGCCTAGCTGGTGTGGTTGACATTCCTTTCATGGGAATATTCATGCTTATGTTCATGGCACTTAGACTAGCACCTACTCAATTAGAAAACTATTGCTCAGCTACTCATTTGGGATCACTTATTCAATCATAAATCCTTTATCCAAAATCTTAGCTTAATCATAGTCTATTAGGGTAATAAGTTTAGTTACCATTTTTATATTCTTAAAGGGGGAATCTAGTGCATGGGCTTATATTTTAGGCTCAAAGGTTATAGTAGTGCATCCTGAAGTGCCTAATCTTGTAAGAATTTACTGCATCCCACACTTATCTATGAAATATAACCACTTGTTTCTTCCTTTGTATTAGCACAATATGGTCTTTCAAAATATCCTTCCCCATGCCCTTCTTTCCTGCTCTAGGTCCTCTTGGCACTTCTAGGTTTTAAGTCTTCCATCAGCCTTCATCTATGCTTACTATATTTCATCCTCTAGAGCTCCTAGGTGTTAGTTTTTTGTTCCTCTTCCATGGCACCTTTCCTACACTTCTCCCTCCTTCCCCTTGTGCTTGACCATATACACTATCCCATACTTAAACATGATATTATTTAGCTTGATGTAGATCCTCTAATGAATGCACCTCTTGGTTCTTAAAGATACTCATGATTTACTTATTTTAGGAACAAAAAGGTTGACACTAAAAAATCCAACATATAACTACTCAAAACACCATCCCACCACTTGTCTACGACATGAATCTATACTTCATCCAAGATTTACAACCTCTCTACATTCTCTACAATCCTCTTAAGACATTATCCATAAATTATTCATCTAGTACCAATATATCTATCCCACCATTTATATATGTGCTCAGGTAGCTCACAAAAGAACATTTCATATAATGGGTCTTTTAGATAAGTCTACACCCATTTATATGGCTTATATCTTTCACACATGGGATGATTCTATGTGAAGAAATCTTCAACTTAATCTAGCTAGTGCTCAACATTCTTGAGCAATATTCAAAGCATCACTCTACTACAACATCTTAGCAATGAAATTCAACACATCTCAATAATGGAACCAAAATGTTTTAGTGAAGTGTCATTTAAGTAGGCATGGTGATTGATCAAGCATGAAACTCTAGTTATCAATAATTTCTAAGGCTAATTGAGTTAGGTGCAAGGAGAGAAAGGTTGGACATATAATATTTAAAAACACTGGCATGTTGGCATCAGTTTCACATAAGGTGCAAACATTATGCACTCACTTGAAGCATGACAGTGAAGGGACCAAGTCCATGTTGGGCTAGTTACATCATGGTGCAACCAAGGGATATATAGGGTGTAGTGTTTCAAGGGATTCATTAGGTATCTAACATAGAGGATCAAATGGATATGTCCATCAATACATGCTCAAATAGAGGGGGTTGACACCTTATCAATGCATATAGGTAAGGGAGTCTACAAGGGGATGTATATTCATCCTAAGCTCACCATTTAGTGTTGGGTTAGCTCAAGGGACTTTTTTGGAGGGTTAGAGGGATAAGTGGTATGAGGAAATCACTTACTATCAGGTTTGAGTCCTAGTTCATCAACATTATTCATGGGGAGAGAACTTCACAACTCAAATAATCTATAAAACCATAACATATAACACTAGCACTCAATATTCGTCCATTAATATCTATATTCATTCATTAATCTCTTGTATATGTTATAATAACTAGTAGTAGACTTTGCTACTCAATCCTATTTTTCTAATGCCAAAGGATCATAGATAGTATGGATTATATCCACTGCTTATTAATCAAGAATTAAACCCTCTATCACTCTCAAATTTTCTAGAGTTTTGATGTAAATGGTCTCCTTATCTCTCTCTCAGAGGTTGCCTCCTTTATATAAGCACTAGCCACTTTTCTTGTTGATTGGATAGGTGCATGCTAGAGTATGGGTAGTTGAGATCTTGTCATCTCTATTATGTCATATAAGACAACAAAGTTGCATGTTAGGTGCCAAGTTATCAATCAGGGTTTTATGCCTACCTTCTCCACTACTCATATCTCCATGCTCTTTGATCCTTGAACCACCATGTACAGGACTAGGTAGGCATACCTTGAGAATCATGATGCTATGAAACCATTAACCAACTACCATAGGTATTCCAAGAGTCTATCTAGTCAGCACCAAGGTTTATAAAATGGGTCCTTTGCTTCCTTCATGGGTCTCCACATGCTAGGTTTGGTCTAGCTAACATATGATCAAGTCTTCTCAAAAAGGGGTCCCAACACTCCTATGAGACTCTTCATAAACTAGAAGTGTGCACACCATATCTACCCTATGATCAAGAGGTAAAATTAAAAAATTAGGAATGATATAGGATGGAATGCTAGAATATTTTCTAAAATATTGAAATGAGGAATGATAATAAATAATTTTAGCATATCAAGCCTGAGCAAGACTAACTAAGAATAGATCATTTAAGGTATAACCATCATCATAATCAGGTGTATGAAGATCAATGGCATAGGTAGGGATGACTTGGTATTTTGATGTGGTGTGATGAATGGACTGCAAAGTCTTATTTAAGATAATAGGTATATCATCATTGATTGGTTGATGGGAACAAGTTTACAAAGAAGGGGGAAGTTGAGAAATGAGATGAGGTGAGAGATCCAAGGTTTTAATCCTTATATTAATCTCATCAAGCTCATCATCATTAGAATTTATGAGGTTAGGGGGTATACTCATGATGATTTTGGGGTGACCATTGTAACCTTAGGTGGAATTGATAGGAAAGTTAGACAATTGAGATTCATCAAATGGAACATTAGGAAAGGGTTTAAGGGTAGGAATCTTGAATACACCATGGTATTGGAATTGTTCAAAATTATAAGGGTTAGTGTCAGCTTCAATCATATATATGATCCATTATGATGAAATTTGACATATTCTAAAGTGGAAGAGGCAACTGCTCTCATGCGATGAGTCCATGGCCTACCAAGAAAAATGTTATAAGATAGCTGAAAGTTGAAAATAATCACCTTCACATGAATGGTAATAGGTGGGATGGTAATGTGGAGCCAAACACAACCTAAAGGAATAATTTCCCTTTATTCATATCCTTGACATGTGATGCATGTGGATTTAGTATTATATTTAAAACATCTAAGGGTTTTGATAAAATTGAGAGAAGTAATACAAGTGCCATAACCCTCATCAATCAAAGCATGCTTGACTTGGATATCACCAATATAAATAATAAAAAATAGATGAGTATCATCCACATGAATTATAATTTCATCAAGGATCATATAAGCAATGGGAAATTTGAGGGAAAGATAAGTGTTCATTATTTCATCAACATGTATGGACATCTCTTGATAGTATTGTAAAATGTTATCTTTTGAGTCTTGATAAGGTGGATTTGCATCTTGCCAGGGGATGACAAGGGATGTTGATTTTGAAGAAAATATTCATAAAATGATTATGATGATGTGGAAAAATTTTCATAAGTCAAGAAATGGGATTTAAGATGGGAGATTAGTAAGATTTGTGAAATGATCCCATTCATCACAATCCATAAGAGGATTGTTAGAAAGAGATGCATAATGTTGAAGGAGATCCTCAAAAGAAGGAGCCAAAGTTCATTTGGATTTATGTTGATAAGAGGTGTAAGGTTTAATTGGAAGATAATTTTGTTGATTATCTTTAGAAGATGGGGTGGTAGATGCAGGTTTGGTTTTAGATAGATTAGAATAATTATTGATATAAGTTTGAGTATCATTAGTGATAGGTATAAAAGTTAGAGAAATGGTATGAGAATTTTTTACCAAGGGAGGTGTTGGAATTGGTTCATCAAAAGATATAAGGTCTTCTTTCCCAAAATTTATTAAGTGAGCTAGAGAAGAATCTTGGATAACAAGAAATGTGTGAGGAAATTAAGGGGTGTGGATGGGATGAGGATCAATGAAATAAACCACCCTTTTCATATTGGTCATATTGACCACATTATCTTTAGGAGTGGGGTCAATAATACTATCAACATTATTTTTAGAAGAGGTAGGCTTATCTATGTTATCTTGGTGATTTTAAAGAGAATTTTTATAGATGGCTAAATGAGCATTACCCCAGTTCAAAGTTTGAGATTTAGTTTGTGTTTTATGGTTTTTTAAGAAAATTTCATAGGATTGTTGAAATTTATGAATGATATAATCATGATTAAAATTGGGACTGGGAAGTAATTCCATAGCTAAGTTATGAAGTTACCTACAAGTCTCATGAGAATGACCCTAACTAGTATGAAACCAACAATATTTGTTGGGATCATACCAGGATTTCATGGGATGAGTGGATTTAAGTTCCCATGGAAGAGGATTTGGTATATGTTTTTCTTATTATACTAAGGATAAAGGTTTATGTTCATTGATGTTATTATTTGAAGATGAATGATGGTTGGTGATGTAGTTAGGAGGGGAAGCTTGTTCTAGAGTTTGGTTGGGAACAATAGTTTGAATAGTATGAATGATATCATAAGAGTCAGTGACACCGTCATTAGTATCATGTTGATTCTTATAATTTATTAACATGTGAGTACCCATAAGAGGTTGGGATGGCTCAAATTGATGCATGAGGAAATCTTGATGCTTGTCTTGTTCAATGGCTTCTTCCAAAATATGTGGAGAGAGAGTCCAGACCTGATATTACAACTTAGGAAAAAGAGCATTGGTAAAACTATGAGAGATTTTATCATATTCCATATTATGGTAAAAATTATTTGACAAGGTCTTCCATAATTTTATGAAAGCTTATGTGGTTTCAGTCTCAAGTTGATTATAATTGATAAAATGGGTCAAGGTATTTTTAGGGACATCATTAGTTTGGAACTCTTTACTAGACAATTAACTAAATATTCCATACTAGTGATGGAATGAGATTTGAGTTTTTTATACCAATCAAAATCATCACTTGTGAGAGTATTTTCTAATATTTTGGTAGTGGTAAAGGTATTTAACTTGACCTAGTCTTTATATGGATTTATAAATGTTTTTAAGTGGAGAGTAGGATTGGTTAACCCATTACAAGTAATGGTAGGGGTGATACATCATATATCAATATTAGCAATTTGAGATTTAAGAGGATCATTTTGAATATTCTTGATTGTTTTTTTAATAATCTAATATTGAGGGATAATATTTCCATGGGAATCTCGAAAAGGAGGTGGGGAAACATTTTGGTTATGAATGCCCCATGGAATCTATTGAGGGTGGGTTTGAAGATAAATAATATTATTTACATTTTCATCATTTGTTTGCATTGTTAGTTAGGAAATCATTCATTTGATTAAGATTTTGTAATATAATTTGATGGGTTTTAGTTGTATCATTGTCATTCTGTGAAGCATTAGAATTTGTAGAGGCAGTTTGGGTACCACTATGGGTGTTAGTAGTAGGTTGAGAATAATTGTTGGTAAGTGAGGCACTAGTATAATAGTTTTATTATGTGGAAAAATATTTAATAGTAGAGTGATGAGAATAAGTGGCACTAGAGGCATTATTACCATGGGTAGGAAATGATGCACTAGTGGAGGAATTGAGAAGGGTGGGTCTTGAAAGAGGCCCAATAGATGTAGAACCTACCATTTTAGTATAGATACTAGGCATGGAGGTAGAGTAAATCAAAGGAGGAATATATCATGGTATGAGAAGTGGTCAAAAGAGAGGGAATAGGTTGAGAAGAAAATAATATAGTGTCCCTAAATCTGTATGAGGATGTGGGAGAAGGTGAATGGGACTCATCAACTTAACCACTTATCATGAGATGGTAAATAGTAGAAGGATAATTTCCTTAATGTTGAGGAAATTCATTTATGAAGAAGATCATTTCTAGGGTATAATATAATTTAGGTTTATCTTAAAATGATAAGAGTGGATTGCAAAGTCAACAGCAATGAGGAAGGATCCCATAGTTTATAGTATGAGTGGCTACATGAACATTATGTTCATCTAGGGTAGGAGTTATAAATTTCTTATGGGAGAACCTATTAGGGTTGGTAAAACTCATCATATTTGGTGAATTAAACACAGTATTATCTTCAAACAAGATGTTCATGATAAAGGAAAGAGATTCAAGAAGACAAAGCTGATGTAAAAGAAAAGGGAAAAATAGACAGATAAGAGTACAGAGTCAACTAGGTTGACTTAGTAATGTAAATAGGGTATGGAAACTAAGCCTAATAAGATACAGAGTTAACTAGGTCAATCAACTCAGTAATATTAGACAAAAATCTAAAGAGTACAAAGCTAACTAGGTTGATTGAGTACTATAGATAAGAAATAAGATAGTCTAATAAGGATATAAAATTAACCAAATCAACTTAGTACCATAACATGATTAATAGAAAAGAGTATTGGGTTGACCAATTTGTCTTAGTACTACAAGAAGGGGAAAAGATAGTTTATAATAACTATGTTGAACAAAATGATAATGTGCTTAAAATAGGGAAATAATTTGTAATGTAATTTGAATTAATAAATGCAATCCAACACACAAATAATTAGATCAACGAGAATGATCCAATTATCACACAACACAAAACCTTACTCCGATGCTAGCTAATTCAAGTTTTTACATTACAACACATAATGAACAAAGAACAAGTAGTCAAGTGAAAATTAAATGCTAACTAAGTGGTCATATTTAGTGTTAGATTATTATGAAATGTTATTTTAAGTGTGATAGGGAAGTTGACTAAGAATAGGGGACTATAAAGAAATCTATGGATGATTTTAGGGAGTTTAGGTTGAAAGGGATCTATGTTAAAAATGGTACTATCTTGGTATTGGGGCCTATCCCCTCACTTCATCATTTCATAGTGATAAGGGTGTTAGGTTACTTAAAAATATATACCATTAACCATGTGTTTATACATGGTCAAGATACCAAGTTGACTTCCCCCTTGGTGATGAAATCCAAGTAGGTAGGCCTTGGGAAAATAAATGTTAAATGCATTTTGAAATTGTGTGATTTGGTAGTGTGTGTTAAAAAGATAGAAACTAATTAGAAATTTTAAAAACCTCCTAATTAGACTATGTGAGATACTATAAGCATGTAAATAGATAAAAATGAAATTCTGAATTAAATACTAGCATATAGTTGTTAATTCCTAAATTAAGAGTGGTACAAAGTTGATTTAGATGAAACTGTATGTAAACATTAAAAAAAAGTTGATTGAATCACTACTATATTTTAGATGTAAGAGTCTTTATGAACTGAGGTCAACCAGGGCAACTTAGTCTTTTGGATATAAAATAGTCTATAAAACTAAGTCAACTAGGCCAACTTAGTTTATTGTAGGATTATAGTTTTAAAGACTGTAAACTTGTATAAAATAAAACTATAATGAAATATTTAATAGAGAGAGAGAGAGAGAGAGGAGGAGAGAGAGAGAGAGATGAGAGAGGAGAGAGAGAGAGAGAGAGAGAGAGAGAGAGGAGAGAGAGAGGAGAGAGAGAGAGAGAGAGAGAGAGAGAACATTGCTAGGTTGGAAGATAATGAGGATTTAAAATTTTTATATTGAAGTGCCTTGAATTTCTCTTATTAATTCTACTAACTAAGTTTATTGTAGGATTATAGTTTTAAAGACTGCAAACTTGTATAAAATAAAACTATAATGAAATATTGAATTGAGAGAGAGAGAGAGAGAGAGAGAGAGAGAGAGAGAGAGAGAGAGAGAGAGAGAGAGAGAGAGAGAGAGAGAAGGAGAGAGAGAGAGAGAGAGAGAAGAACATTGGTAGGTTGGAAGATATTAAGGATTACAATTTTTATATTGAAGTACCTTGAATTTTGCTTATTAATTCTGCTAAGTCCACTAGGTTGACCTAGTTATATAAATCCTTATTTATTGAAGCCTATTAAGATGACTAAGTTAACCAAGCTGACTTAGTTTGTTATCCACATGTTGATTGTAAGACTAAGTCAACCTATGTGACATAATCTATTATCTAGGATTGAATAAGAGTACTATGTTAACCTACTTGATCTAGTAAATTGTATATGATAAAAACCTACAAAAATATAACATAGTCATTTTGATGTGAGTGTGTGTTAAGCATTTGTGTAAAATTTAGAAATATACTAGCCTAGTGTTGATGCTAAAAATTGCATTGTTTCCAACACCAATAATGAGAAGTTTTAGGAATGTGGGACTTGCAACCTGAAATGACCTCCAAATTTTAAATATGTTGTCTCTTATTTATCTCAAGTTTATAATGAGGAAAGGGATAGGAATTAAATAGAAACAAAAAATGCAACAAAATAAAATATAACTATGGTGATGCACCTAAATTTAATTTGACCCTTAATTCTAAGTACAGTGAAGCTATCTTTAGGATTCAATTACATTAAAGAGCAAACAAGGCATGATCAATGTAAAAGTTGAAAATAGATAGGATCAAAGGCTCACAACTTAGATTATTTTGTAGTAACATAGAAAATATCAACAAAGGCACAAAACTCAGTCTTCTTATTTATTTTCTAGTCACATAAAAGGCACAAAAGTATGCACAATTATACAAACTTTCTAATTCAAGAAAATAGAATAAAGGCAAATGACATTACTGGCTACAGCAAGAAAATCTAAAACTTCTTGATAATAATCTCTTGCAAAAAAATCTCTCTCTTCTGATCTTTTTTTAATGATCTATGGACCCATATTTATAGCATCAAACTAGCTCTAGATTACCAGCACATTCCCATTCCAACTGTCTAACTGAACTTTAACTAAACTGGAAGTGTTTAACAAAGATATTTTTTGGATCTAAAATGTTTAGTCTCCCTGCAAGTTCATTGGCTGAATTAGATACATGTGACACTTTTCACTATAAAATAGGTGAGGACTTTCAGCATGATTCACTTAATCTACTTGAGAACCATCTCATTATTCATGATGCACCACAAAATGACACTTGGCAACTTCCACAACACTTACAAGAGACACACAACACTTTTTGATACATTATACTCTTTAATATGTCTTGGTATTAGGAATGCTCCATCTTTGACATATGTCATAGTCTACTACTCCAAAACTTTACCAACTTATAGAAAATATGACCCATAACACTTCTTTCTTGAGTAGCTTCGAAAGGGGAAAGAGAACAAGTGTCAATTTCCACATATATTTAACAAGGGACACGTGATAGCTTTTGCTTGACTATAGAAGATTTTAGATACTTTTTGAGAATCTTGCTAAAGGTGACATGTGGTAGTCTCCATGAGGCTCTAGATATACTATAGAAACATTCAAGCTTCATTTTAGATTTACATGGATGGTGACACTTGGCAGCTTCCACTAACTTTAGAAACAAAATTTAGGGCCCACCACAATCTTTACTTAACAATGAAATAAAATGAAGAAACTGTGGATATTGACACTTGGTAGCTTCTATCAAATTTTAGCATAAGGACACGTGGTGACTTGCATTAAGCTTTATCTAGGGACATGTGGTGGCTTCCACTATTTTTAGAAAAACATATTGCAACCTTCCAAAGTTGCCACTTGGCACCTTCTGCTTGACCTTGAGAGAATCTTATTGAAATAAGCTTTTGAATGCATAAAAAACATGAAACATGGATGCTGACACTTGTCACAATCCACTAAATTACTATGAGACATGTGGCACATTCTAATGCTTTTAGAAACAAAGTATAATGTGTCCCAAATGATGACACTTGGCATGTTTTGCATAACTTTGATACTTAGACAAAATTTAGAAAAAAATGAAACTCAGGCCCATACTCTGTGTCAAAACTTCACTGCATCAAAACTGAAATGCATAGGGACAAAACTTGGAGTGCACAACTAAAACTCAAAAATAAAATGTAGAGTATTTTTTCCTCTATAGTTCTTGGTGACCCCAAGGAATTTTGAGCCTGCTCAAAAAGAATCCAAAGAATGTATAAAAAAATGTGACAAAAATCACAACTTCATTAAGGCTGTCTAATAAATAGACCACTCAACATCAGGTAATCCATGCTTATTTTGCAATTCATGGAAGGCTAAATCAAGGTAGATGATATACTTATGTGAAAAAATCTACAAAATATGAACTATAGCCTTCAATTAGAATTCAAGCTGGGACATTGGAATCAAACTAGCTTCCACTTCTGGTAATGATGAATCATCTGTTAAACCCTAGACAACTAATTGTCATTTTGCTTGGCTAGCAACAAAGGTTTAATCTCATCAACCATCAACACAGTGTTGCTATAGGGAAAAGGGGATGTAATTCCCAATTTCAATGAATATTCAATATGTTGCTTCATGTCTTTGATTCCCTCTTTCACCACATCTAGAAGCTCTTCACATTTAGTTGTTACAAAGTTGCAATTGATAACTTCATTCACCCGTTTAGCAGCACTCATTCTGTCACCAGTCCTTGCTACTGATAACATTCCATTTGTTACATCATATCAATTTTGTAGTATCATTTGAGAATGAAAAACTCTCAAAGATATAGTGGATAGAGTGGCTTTAACTGAAGTCTCCACCCTTTTGCATAATTTCTATGCATTTAGCAGAAAGGTTAGAGAGGGTCTGAGATGAATAATCTCCTCAGAGATTCTTTTCCATATTGATACATAAAGCTCCTTCATAAGATTCAAAATCCCTACATTTTTTAGCCTATTACCCAACTCAAGTGTCAATCATTTTGTTATTTGTCATTCAGCTTGAAGTTGGACCTATATGGCAGCAGTATTGTTCTGCTCATTTAGCATCTTCTATTGAAGTTGAGTGACCTGTTGCAGGCTTTCCTCACATTTTTCCTATAATGTTGCCTTTTCTTGCCTAAAGGCTATCACTGTAGCTTTCTCCTATGTCAGTTCCTCTTTCAAGTAATCATTTTGGGCTTGAATAGCCTGGTGAATCTTAAAAGAAATAGTATCTTGCAATTGTTTATTAAGACTCTCTATTTCATTATTCTTGGTTTTGATCTCTTTATTCAAATCGCTATAGTTTGCCTTCTCCTAAGGTAAATTAACCTCTATCTTCTATAGCTTCTTTGATACTTTCAAATAATAATTTTCTACTATAGAAGTGTATTCATTTAGCAACTCAACCCTATCTTTTGGTCCGAAAAGGGACATATCTATAGCCACTGCATTGATTATATAATCTTCAGGTTGCATCTGCTCATTTGGCTTGACTATATTAGGTGACAAATGGGTCACCATTAGTTGCTACTAGATTGGGTCAAATTATGACCTCATATGTGGTGTAGCCAGGGATTTATTATCTTTGATCCTCTTTTTCTCCATTTAGGCTTCCCTTGCCTTCTTAGCAACATCTACTTATGTTTTAGGAAGGTAGAAGGAGAGGCACTATGTTCCCCCACAAAATGATAACCTTATGGAAAGCCATATCGAATATCCAAATGTTGGCTAGGGGAAATTTGAGGAGGTACTCTCTTTGGGATAGAGAGGGAAAAATGAGGTAATGATGTGGCCTAAGTATGAATAGATGGGGCAAAATGAGAAATGGGTACAACAGAGGTGGTAGGGTTTATTATTTGGCCAAAAGGGATTATCACCCCAATAGAGGAAGAGAGAGACTGAGAAGAAGGAGAAACAACACTTACCTAAGGACCAACCAAAATACTCTATGGTTGGTGTTGTGAGGGTTCTACCCCCTCCTCTAAATCAAGCTGAAACCTCAGCCTCTTATGTTTCCTTGGCATTTCTTCTTCTGGCTGTGTTTCCTTCTCTTTAATATTTATCACTAATGCTAGTGGTAAATGTACAGAGCTTGGAACCCCAAAGGTTGACATTGATCGAGAAGATTTTGGTGGTGAGGATACCACACTCTTTTGTTTTTAAATGGCACTAAGAGATTGGTGCCAAACAATTATAGCGACTGTAGCTGAGGTTTGCCCTAGGGTCTACAATGTTTGACTGGATTCTACTCTAGCTTTTGACTCTCCACCCCGTGCCTACAAATATTTTGTATTAGGGATAGAGACAAGAGATAGATGACATTCATCCTAGAGTTCATCCCATTTCTCATTTAAATCCACATTTCTAAAAGAGTGAGTTGTCTCACAAATCTCTTGCCTATATTTTCAATAGGCTTATATTTTCTTAGAGTTCCAGTCTTTGTTCTTTAATGCACTTCTTAAACCAAAAGTCATTTTGATTTTAGGATCAAAATCCTTTTGCTTAGCATAAAAATTTTCCTATGGTCTATCCTCTTAAAGAGGCAAATTCATCAATTCTACATAAAAATTAGGAATATCTTCCTTAGGATTTATTCTATTTTCCTAAAAAGGATGACCCTCATGCACAATTTTGGTAGCAACCTTATTATTCTTGACAAATGAAGTTATGAAACCATTTGGGTCATATCCCCATTTATCTTCAATTATAAAGAATCCTAGGAAGTCTAGCTTTCTCAGCAACATGAGCTCAGCATCTCTAACCTCTAGGGCAATATTTTTTTGTTACCCATGGAACATCATACATTTTCTTCTTTTTCTTCCTAGTTCCATATTCATTATCCACCACAGACACTTGCCTAGTGACCTCTAAGAATGCTAACAAAAGGGTCAAAATAATAGGTAGCAACACTGGTTCTCCACTAAAACCATGGAATCTAATAATAGTATGATGGTATCTAAAAAATTAATCACACGGAATAGTGAAATTGGTCATAAGGCCTGAGACACTTGGAGTCAATCTATTTACAACTAGCTCTGGGCTTAGATGAAAAAAATTAGGGGTAATAAAAAGTTCCCAAAATTCATATGGGTCATTGGTTTTGGATAAGATATGTGTCCATGCAGACACAGGAATGGTCCTATATAGACCGAAGCTTGGGTCATACATATTTAGATGCATGTGTTGGGAAAAGATGCCAGAGTTTTGATGCAACATAAGGTGAAACTAATAAAAAGAATACCTAAAAATCCCTTTAGATTTGAACTAGGTGAGTTGTTTAACCATTGAATATGCAATCTACTCAAAAAAATCTAGTTGATATTCCTAAGACTTGTCAATAGTTTTCAATCTAAATAGAATGGCCATTTGTTCTTCATATTATCATCTTTCATTCCAAAAATGAATGCCATCATGGAAGGTGCCTCTTGACTGGCCTATGTAAATTGTCCTCTTACTATTAGTAGTACTAGCATAGTGGTATCATCTTCCCCTAATTTCAACTCTAATCTTAGAAACCTTAACTGATCATTGACATTTGCCCACATTTTTTACGTCTTGGCAATAGTAGGAAATGTGGCTATCTTATCATGATACAGGGCCAACATGTCCCTAATAGCCTTTGGTGTAATTTACACCACAAATGGACCCTATTATATGGTATTTAATGGAGCATGAAACAATTTGGTGCATATTTCAACCAAGCTAGGGCATGGATGTAAACTTGGGACAATGAATTGTGCAAGTTGGGAAGTCCATATCCTCATTATGAATGTTTCATATTGTCTAGGCTTGGCCCTCTGAATACATCTTTGATGTGCCCCTTCTCTTAGATTTTTGCTATGCTTTTGAAGGATTGGGTCCATGATTCCATCTGTAAAATCTTTCACCTTTGATCGGTCATTTTCATAACCAACTTCAGGGACTCTAGTCTATGGATGGGTCTTTAAGGGTTATGTAGGGGCCGAAGCATATGATTTGCTTGTGAGAAACTTATCAAGGTATTCATAAATCCCAGACCCTTGTTTCAAAGACTGTGCTTCCTCCATATCTATATCTATACTTGGAAATAGTAAACTATGGTAATAGGTATGGAGCTTTGCAATAGGGAAGGCACTTTCACTAAGCAACTTTTGTTATGAACTAAAAATGTAGGTAACAGGGATTTTCTAGTAGATGCAGGAATGTTTGAGACACTATTAAGCTTTAAATCTTGTTATGGGGTATTTAATGACCTATCAAGTCTTGAAAATGGCATTATAAATAGATAACTATTAGTAAATATTTATTGAATCTGCATGGAACAACGAGTCAGACACATCATGAAAGTGGCTATGTAAGGTACCTTGGGGAAATTTAAGGATTTGGGAGAGATTTAATGTGTCAAGAGTTTTTTGAAATTTTTGAAAAGACTCTAAGCCATAAACATGTGTTCAAATAACACTTATTAAAAAAAAGAAAAAGTGGGAAAGAAAAATGAGAAAATAGAGTAACAAGGAAAGGGAAACTATCTAACTATGATACAACTAGTTAGGTATATTTACCTACCTCCTAAATCAAAGGGAAAATTTTTGAAGTCTCTTCATGGCAAGGAGACTTATGGTGCTAGACAAGTGATCAAATGGGATGGAGCTCTAGTGACTTGGTCTTTTTGTTTTCCACCTTGATTGGCTTGGGTTTGAGTGGATCAGAGTTAAACATGCTTCCAACATATACGTACTCTTCTTGTTCTTAGAAGCTTGTCAAATGTTGGTTCTTCATGTTGGCATGTCTCATGAAGAAATTGATGGTTGTTGGCTCATCACCATAAGACCTTTGATATACATCATTGTTTGGCTTATTTCCTTTTGTCTCATGCTTGAGTTTCATTACATGATCATCCTCCTTGATGACTTCAAAAATATCATCTCCAGATTTATCAACCTCTTGAAAGGATAATCTTAACAGTTTGTAGCAATTTTGCATATTTATTTGAGTCTCAATGCTACCTTCTCCACCTATAGCCAGCTCATAGCCTCCTTGAAGAATAGTGTAACTTGACCCAATGACTTCAAACAAGTCATTCAAAACATGATCAAGGAAGTGTGCTTACTCCTCCATGATGTCTTGAAAAGTGACAAAAAGATTAGAAATTATCTCTTCCTCATCATAGATAGAGGTAAAAGCTTGTGACTTGTCCTATGGTTCATCAAAAGGTGTATTTATGGTGATCTCTTTCTCATCTACACTTATGAAATCTCCTTGACTAGTCAAGGAAGTCCAAGAACAAACACACCTCTGTTCTGATTCCTCTTGTTGGATCTTGCTCCTCAGAAAGAGCACAGTATGATTACCAAATATAAGCAATTATAAATGCGGAAATAACCAGAAACACAAGTAGCTAGAATTCACCAATAGCACAGAATATGGAGACAATACACTATCTTGTATTAACACTTTACAGAAAAGAATACAACAAAGAGCTGCCACACTCTTTCACCTTACAGAGGTTTGCCACACCTCAAGTGTACATCAATTCTTCTCACACAACACTCTCCTACACAAAAAATGGTCCCAACAACCAACTCACAAACAAAATTGGTGCTCACCTCTCTAACTAGTCAGTAATAACCCTGCCAGTTCACCAAGCACTCAAAAGTACTTCAAGTTGATCTCCCATGAACCTGCAACCTGCAATTCAACAGACCATACTCACATGTAGATCCCCTATGAGCTTGCAACAACCTATAACTCAATGATCTTACAATGGAAGCAACTTACTTGCCTTCCTTTCTATCTCATGCCTTAATTACAATACATGCCAATGGGTCTATAAATAAATCCCTAACTCAAACACTAACTTAGACTCTTAATTTAGACAATTATCCTCGCAACCAAAGACTCTAACTGGCCTTTACATGCAAACACTTCATTCACTGAACTAACTGTCTGTGTAATGAGCAATTCTGGAACACACAGGTGACCGATGTCGGTCCCTGCTAGTCTGGTTCTACCGACGTCGATCGGCTCCGTGCCGTCGCCGGTGGCCTTCTGCACTGGGTCACGACCGACATCGGTCCTGCTGTCGACGCCAGTGCTCCTGGATCTCAGCAACCTTCTAGTTCCACCTATTTACAAAGAGTTGAAGCTTTTAGCTCCACAACTCAATAATCTCCCACTTGGAGATAAATAGCTGCAACTTGTACCTATACCTGTACTTAGTCTAGTTTGTTCCCTTGGCTTTGTATCCCTCCTCAAGACCACTCTTGAAGACCAACCACCACAAACTTGTAGTGTAAAACCTGTCATCCAAATCACCTGCCACATCCACATCTACAACCATGTAGAAATTAACCTGAACTTGCATAGCATGTGGACCTACTGTTAGTCCCTATAAGAATCCACTGAACTATCCTCCAATGGTTCTCTCCTAGATTGGCTCCAACTTGTGACAACTCCCACTACTTGGGAAAACTCAAGTTTAGTACATACCATGCACTCAACCTCATTATGTGAATCAAAACACCTGTTCATAGAACTGTCCAACCATTAGCGTGCTAACTAGTTTCACACAATCATCCTGAAACAAAGTCAACATATGACCTACCATGTCTCTAGAACACACTCATGCCAAAGAATCTTGCTGCTCCCAGATTCTCCATGACAAACCCCTAAACTAGATTTACCTTTAGTTTAGCAATACCTGTATATGTAACCCTGCAACAAGCACATCATACAGAAATAGGATAGTGTATCTAATACTATCCAACCTGGTAAAGAGAAACACAATGATCAAACCTCCATTGCCCTGTAGCTAATACAAGACCATATACCCTGATCTTTCATCTCATGTATCCATTTTTGCTCTTTTTTATCCTAAACATCCATTCATCTCTCAGTGCTTACTACTAGCTAGCCACTCTACCCAAAACACCTGTTTGGTTCTCCTCCAAGGAATCACATCCTCATCCATGCCTAGCTCCCACTATTTCCTGGATCTACCTGTTATGCTTCTTCAACAACTTCCTGGTCCTATGCCATAAGTGAGCAATAAGTAGTGTAAAGAAGGGAAATGATGAATTTAAGAACTTACTTACACCTTCAGTCCTCCATATGGGCGCTTGAGACTCCATGACAGCTTGCTATCCACCCAAAATTCATCTCAGTAACCGATGCCAGTCACATCTCAGTCTGTAGATGACCGAAGTCAGTTTCCTATGACTGCCACCTTGCCGACGTTGGTTTCCCCTGGCCGACGTTGGTCAATATCTACCCTGAGTCACCGACGTCGGTCTGCACATAGCCGACGTCAGTCCTTGTCTGGATGCCAACGCCAATTTTCTTGCCGACATCGGTCTCTATGTTTTTCTTGTGAGACCTAACTTTTTCCTGCGAGCTCTTTTTGGATTGAATCCTTGTCCAAATCACCCTTGCTCTGCTCAGAATTCTTCTGCATCTTGTGCTGAACTCTGTCTGTCACCTTCTCCTTAAAAACCAAGGCTTTCTTATTCTTGTCACTAACATCGGGTTCCTCAAGAAATGTTACCTTCTTCTTCTGCATACAGAAACCACGATCCATGCCTTCCAAATCTGAAAGCATATCCTTTGACTCAAGAACAAGCATCTCTTTCTTATCTATGTGACAAAGCCTATCAAGCCACATCTCTGAATCTACAGCTGAAGTAGAAAACCCAGAAAGAGAATTAGTAGTACAAGTAGATAGATAAAGTGTACCTACTTTCTTACCTCTAGCTACAATAAGTGTACCCTTGGTAACCTTCCAAGAGTCCGCTGTGAGAGTTACTGTGCAACCCTCATCACCCAAACTTCTAACAAAAATTAAATTCTGCTCCAGAACTAGGACATGCATGACTTCTTTTAACACCCATGTGTTACCTGTCTACAGTTTCAGCTTCACTTTCCCTTTGCCAACAATTTGACAAGGCTTACCATCCCTTACATAAGTTTCTCCAAAATCTCCCTGGACATACTCATGAAAAAATTCCCTATGTGGGGATGCATGAAAAGAGGCACCAGAATCTAAAACCCAAGATTCTAATTTATCCAAAGAACATACCAGAGCATCTCGTGTAGCATAATCTACAACGTCTGCTTCTTCTTCATGTTCTTCATGCTGATCTGTACCTAATCTACAATCTCTCTTTAAGTGCCCTTGCTTTCCACACTTCCAGCAGGTTATTTTGCCATACCTGGACTTGGATCTTCTTCCTATCTTGGACCTTGATCTCCCATGCTCTATCCTTTCTCTTTGCCTTCCTCTGCCTTCGACACTCAAAGCATTTCCTGATGATTCACCTATGCTATTCCTGTGTATCTCTTCATTCAAGATCACACTTACAACATCGTCCACTTTTAAGACTTTTGAAGGAGACACAGTATTAGAAACTACCATTACCAAACCTTCCCAACTTTTAGGTAATGAACACAAGATTAAGAGAGCTCTAATTTCAAAATCAAATACAATATTGACTGAACTTAGCTGGTTTACTAAACCATGGCAATCACTAAGATGGCTATGAACAGATCCACCTTCCAACATTTGCAAATTAAATAAACGCTTCATAAGAAATACCTTATTAGAAGCTGATGGTTTTTCATATAAATTTGCCAAAGATTCCATCAACTCCACCGTTGTCTTACACTGTGATAAGCTGGAAATCACAGAGGATGCAAGACTCAATCTAATAGATCCCAGAGCCTTCTGATCAAGAACCTCCCATTCTTCATCTTTCATATCTAAGGGTTTGCAAGTAACCCCTCCCAACGGTAAGTACAAATCTTTTTGATACAGATAATTCTCAATCTGCATCCTCCACAATTGGTAGTTCTTGCCATTAAACTTTTCCATCCGTAGCTTATTGTCTTCTGTCATTACTCAACTCCCACTCAAATAGAAACCCTGTGAGTACCTGTAATCAAAACACACTAACCAGATCTAATCCAATCTGTTAGTATCCCAACCAAAAGCTCTGATACCACTTGTTAGGGAAGTCCAAGAACAAACACACCTCTATTCTGATTCCTCTTGTTGGATCATGCTCCTCAGAAAGAGCACAGTATGATTACCAAATATAAATAATTATAAATGTGGAAATAACCAGAAACACAAGTAGCTAGAATTCACCAATAGCACAAAATATGAGAGACAATACACTATCTTGTATTAACACTTTACAGAAAAGAATACAACAAAGAGCCGCCACACTCTTTCACCTTACAGAGGTTTGCCACACCTCAAGTGTACAGTAATTCTTCTCACATAACACTCTCCTACACAAAAAATGGTCCCAACAACCAACTCACAAACAGAATTGGTGTTCACCTCTCCAACTAGTCAGTAATAACCCTACCAATTCACCAAGCACTCAAAAGTACTTCAAGTTGATCTCCCATGAACCTGCAACCTGCAATTCAACAGACCATACTCACATGTAGATCCCCTATGAGCTTGCAACAACCTGCAACTCAATGATCTTACAATGGAAGCAACTTACTTGCCTTCCTTTCTATCTCATGCCTTAATTACAATACATGCCAATGGGTCTATAAATAGATCCCTAACTCAAACACTAACTTAGACTCTTAATTTAGACATTTATCCTTGCAACCAAAGACTCTAATTGGCCTTTACATGTAAACACTTCGTTCACTTAACTAACTGTCCATGTAACGAGCAGTTCTGGAACACACAGGGGACCGACGTCGGTCCTTGCTAATCTGGTTCTGTCGACGTCGGCTGACTCCCTACCATCACCGGTGGCCTTCTGCACTGGGTCACGACTGACGTCGGTCCTGCTGCTGATGTCGATGCTCTTGGATCTTAGCAGCCTTCCAGTTCCACCTGTTTGTAAAGAGTTAAAGCTTTTAGCTCCACAACTCAACACTATGATACAACTAGTTAGGTATATTTGCCTACCTCCTAAATCAAAGGGAAAATTTTTGAAGTCTCCTTCATGGCAAGGAGACTTATGGTGCCAGACAAGTGATCAAATGGGATGGAGCTCTGGTGACTTGGTATTTTTGTTTTCCACCTTGATTGGCTTGGGTTTGAGTGGATCAGAGTTAAACATGCTTCTAACATATAAGTACTCTTCTTGTTCTTAGAAGCTTGTCAAATTTTGGTTCTTCATGTTGGCATGTCTCATCAAGAAATTGATGGTTGTTGGCTCATCACCATAAGACCTTTGATATACATCATTGTTTGGCTTATTTCCTTCTGTCTCATGCTTGAGTTTCATTACATGATCATCCTCCTTGATGACTTCAAAAATATCATCTCCAGATTTATCAACCTCTTGAAAGGATAATCTTAACAGTTTGTAGCAATTTTGCATATTTATTTGAGTCTCAATGCTACCTTCTCCACCTGCAGCCAGCTCATAGCCTCCTTGAAGAATAGTGTAACTTGACCCAATGACTTCAAACAAGTCATTCAAAACATGATCAAGGAAGTGTGCTTACTCCTCCATGATGTCTTGAAAAGTGACAAAAAGGTTAGAAATTATCTCTTCCTCATCATAGATAGAGGTAAAAGCTTGTGACTTGTCCTATGGTTCATCAAAAGGTGTATTTATGGTGATCTCTTTCTCATCTACACTTATGAAATCTCCATGACCAGTCATGAACTGAGCACACTATTCCTTACTTGCTTCCTCCAAAGAAGGTTCCTCTTTGAGGAGGGATGAAGTGGAAGATTGATGGTTATACATATGCGAGAGAGGAGGCAATCCTTGAGCTAGAATCAAATTATTCTCCTCTTTCCCTTTGGCCATTACTTCATCTATATTAGACATGACTTGATAGCTCTCCTGGAGGGGTGTAGATGGGGTGTGTTTAAATGTAGGATCTTTTGCTTGATCATCACCATGAGTAGGAGCAGCCTTGACTTCTTCAAGGCTTTGAGAAAAACTTTTTTCCTCCTTTCTACTCCATGATTCCATTATTTGTTTCCAACTCATGACCCTGGGTTTATAACTTTTCCCCTGGGAAGAGTCAGCAATTTTATCTTCTTCAAGGTCCTGAGCTGGTTCATGATTTTCCCTCTTCCAACTTGGAATCTTGACATCATGCTAAGAGACCTAAAGATTGGTAGAAGAGGTATCTTTTGGCGTAGGCTCCCCTCTAAGGTCTAAAAGCTCTATCTCTCTCTCACTAAACAATCTCACCTTTGCCTCTAATTCCTCAATTTGCTTAGCTAGATTTTCTTGAAAAATTCTTTCTTGGAGTTCATAGGTATCATCATAGAAGTGGGGAGTGCATGAAGGCTGCAATGAAAAATAAGAAGATTCTTGAGGAAGGGTAGGAGGGACTTGAAAGGGACCAACCTCATTTTTTACCTCACACTCTTGGACAATATCTTTCTCCTCCTTACTATTCCATGGTTCCATTATTTTTTTCCAACTCATGACCTTTGGATTAGAACTTTTCTTTTGAGGGGATGGGGCTGCAAAGTGGGGGGGAGTGAAAGATTGGATTCCACTTTTCTTGCTCTTCTTTCTAACATAGACTACTACATTTGAAGATTTGTCAATTCAATTTGTTTATCAAGATTGGCCTTAAACACCTAATTTACTATTTCAAAACTTTCCTCAACATGATTGAGGAAAGGACCTTGACAAGCTTGACTTGGCTCATGAGCAGGGGCTACGTATGTCTGATATGAAACTTGTGGCAATGGATATGCATGTTGATAGACTTGGTAAGGCTGCTTCTCATGAATACTCAGCTTCTCTTCCAAATATGCAATCAAGCCACTCACATCCAACATTTCATTTGTAAGCCTTTGCCAATTAGCTCTTTCAATGGGAGTCCATTCACTCCTAACCAGATCTAGTGAATTTCGCACTTAATAGATGACATGATTAGGGATTTCTTGGTTGTATTTCCTTCTGGTGTCAAGATCTACTAAATGATTTTCATATCCCAGTAGTGCTTGTTTGAAGGTGGAAATGAGTAGATTGGCAAAGAGATTAGGTTGAGTATGAGATGTGACATATTGGGAAGACTGGGCATAAGAATGATATAGCTCATGATAGGGCTGATATTGGTCACATTGGACTTGTGAAGGACAAAACTCATAACTATATGCATCCTTGTTGCTTGAGATGATTCTATGGGAAACTTGAGCTTGATCAAAAATATATGAAGGAGCATAATACCCTTGATTCTAAGTAATAGAATTATACATACCAATGATGATTTCTTGATGGCACCAGGACTACTTAACCAGCTGATTTAACTCAGAGTCACCATTGGTGTTGCTATAAACTAATTGACCCTTTTTCTTGAATTAGTTATCAATGGTGGTAAAAGAATACCTAGATTCATAGTAGATTGAGCTCTTGTTACTAGTCGACAACTCTAATTCCTTGTAGCTTTCTAGTTCGTATGGTCTTGAAAGAAACTTCAAGATTATCCCACTGGGCATGCCAAAAAGTGTTGATGCTTAAAATTGCATTGTTTCCAACACCAACAATGGGAAGTTTCAAGAATGTGGGACTTGCGACTTAAAATGACCTCTATATTTTAAAGAAGTTGGCTCTTCTTTATCTCAAGTGTATAATGAGGAAATGGATAGGAATTAAATAGAAACACAAAATGCAACAAAAGAAAATCTAACTATGGCGATGCGCCTAAATTTAATTTGACCCTTAATTCTAAGTACAATGAAGCTATCTTTAGGATTCAATTACATTAAAGAGAAAGCAAGGCATGATCAATGTAAAATATGAAAATAGATAGGATCAAAGGCACATAACTTAGATTATTTTGTAGTAACATATAAAATATCAACAAAGGCACAAAACTCAGTCTTCTTATTTATTTTCTAGTCACATAAAAGGCATAGAAACATGCATAGTTATACAAACTTTCTAATTTAAGAAAATAGAACAAAGGCAAATGACATTACTGGTTACAATAAGAAAATCTAAAACTTCTTGATAACAATCTCTTATAGAAAATTCTTTCTTTTGATCTTTTGTTTAATGATCTCTACACCCATATTTATAGCATCAGACTAGCTCTAGATTGCCCACACATTCTAAATCAAACTGTCTAACTAAACTTTAACTAAAATAGAAGTGTTTAATAGAGATATTTTTTGGATCTAAAACATTTAGTCTCCCTACATGTTCATTGGCTGAATTAGATACACGTGACACTTTTCACTTTGAAATAGGCAAGGACAGTTGACGTGCTCTGCTTACTCTACTTTAGAATCATCTCATTATTTAGGATGCACCAGAAAATGACACTTGGTAGCTTCCACAACACTTACAGGAGACACACAACACTTTCCATTGCATTATACTCTTTACTATGTCTTGGTATCGGGAATGCTCTGTCTTTGACATCTGTCATAGTCTGCTACTCTGAAACCTTACCAACTTACATAAAATAAGACCCACAACACTTCTTGCTCAAGAAACTTTGAAAGGGGAATAGTAATAGATGTCACTTTCCACATATATTTAACAAGGGACACATGTTGGCTTTCACTTGACTATAAAAGCTTTTAGATACTTTTTGAGAATCATGCTAAAGGTGACATGTGGTGGTCTCTGTGGGGCTCTGGCTATACTATAGAAACATTCAAGCTTCATTTTAGATTTACACAGATGGTGACACTTGGAAGCTTTTGCTAACTTTAGAAACAAAACTTAGGGCCCACCACAGTCTTTACTTAAAAATGAAACAAAAAGAAGAAATTGTGGATCTTGACACTTGGCAGCTTCTATTGAATTTTAGCATAAGGACACATGGTAGCTTCTGTTGAATTTTAGCTAGGGACACATGGCGGCTTTTGCTATTTTTAGAAAAACATATTTCAACCTTTCTTAGTTACTACTTGGCACCTTCCGCTTGACCTTGAGATAATCTTATTGAAATAAGCTTTTGAATGCATAAGAAACATAAAACATGGATGTTAACACTTGTCGCGCTCTGTTGAATTACTACGAGACACATGGCATGTTCTGATGCTTTTAGAAAGAAAGTACAATTTGTCTCGGATGATGAAACTTGCCATGTTCTATGTAAATTCAATACTTAGACAAAATCTAGGCAAAAATGAAACTTGCACCTGCACTCTGTGTCAAAACTTCACTACATCAAAACTAAAACATGCTGAGACAAAACTTGGAGTGCACAACTGAAACTTAAAAATAAAATGTAGAGTATTTTTTACTCTACACCTGGTTGACCTAGTATTGTAAATGTACAAAAATAATTAAATGATAGAAATTAAAGGAATGAAAGAAAACCTATAAGGGTTATATTCATGTTAGATTCACTAGAATGTATGCAATGGAAAATGCATTAGATATACAAATCAATCCTTGCTCAGAGAAGATAGATCATACTTACACTTGCGATTTGGAATACATTATATAATTGGGTTCATGACCAATATGGATCAACTAGAGCTAATTAATGGATCTCTTACCATAATAATATCACTAGGTAGGGTTCCAAAGTAACCAATCAAGCAAAACTATGAAATAAACCTAAAAAAAGTCCTATGTTTTCATATTCACTAAAGTAATAACAAGTAAATCAAAATTTAATCTAGTGATCATCAAATATTATGACATAAATTGGGCATAATAAAAATTAAAATTAAAAATGCATAGAAGACATATACTCATGTCAATGTATATAGAATCCTAATGCATGAAATAAAAGCACAAATTCATATTTATATACTCTTACAAAGGAAGAATAAAGTTATGAATATTTACCTTTGAAGATGAACCCACCGAGCCTCAGTCTCTCCCTTGGCCAAGGTTCTTCACAAAAGGTTATTGTGGTATGTAAGGATGACAAGGATAAATAATCTCTATGCTACACAACCTATCAATGCATCTAAAAGACTTCTCTACAATACAAGATATATATCTCCAAAGAAAATATGGAACCCAAAACTTGTTCTTCAAGTAGAATGGTGGATAAGAAGATGCACAATATATCTTGCTTCTTCTTATCTTCATGATAAATGACATAAATAAATGTGTTTATATAGGTGGATTTAACCCTAAGCCTTTCTAAAAGTTTCTGTTGATAATGTTGACCTGATAGACCTAGTATTGTAATTGAAAAAAAAATAGATTATGGACTAGGTCTTCCATGGGCTGACCTAGTCCCTAATAAGTTTTGTCAAGAAGGATAAAAGGTCAATGTAGATGACATAGTCATGTGAACTATCAAAAATAGGTTTAGGCTAGGGAAATGGCTAATGAAGGTGGTAAAACATTAGAGGAGTGTGCAAAATAGGAGGCAAAGCTTAGGGGAATAGTTTATAAGAGATAGGTGTGTAGATAGCAAGTGGAAAAAGGGAAAACAATCTTACAAATAACCAATGGTCTTCTGACCCCTTTACCAATGCACCCCTTAGGGTGTGCACTTAGAGATATTGAGACTCAATGGGTTCCTACAAGATAGAAAACATCTATAATTGATTAAAGTTTTAAAATATTATGTGTATACAAGAACTGACTGAGTATATTACTTATTTGTCATTTCCATACATAAATTAGTTTAATTTTATATATTTATCCTATAAACAACATAGTAAATGAATTATCTATTTATATTTATGTTTAGCATTTAATTATCCTACTATATATATGATTATCACCCTTATGAATTTTCATTTCAATATTCTTAAGCCTAATTATAACACCAAGGTAGGAAAGCCTCATATCCATTTTAGGGTTTAACATATACCAAACCTTCCTCAATCACCTCCACCTATAATAAATAAAACCAAAGGGTATGATATTATAGATCAACTATAACATACCCATGCCAATATTTCTTTTATAGATTTACCTCACATAATTCCTATATATATATATATAAATATAATTTATGTGGATGTAGAAATTATTTATAGATTATATAACACCTAAATTTTGTATATTTGGAAACTCAGACGTTTAATGTTCCTCTTATTTTTAGACCCTTTTCCAATTTATGAAGTCTTGCATCGAACCTATGTGGTGTCGTTTATCCTATCTCTTAGTCTAACTAGTCTTATGTTGATGATCTTGACCTTTTGTCTAGCCCATAATAATTAAAACCTACTTATCTTCCACATCTATAAGTTCTTATTATGTATATACTTTCCTTGTCCCTAAGCACTAATGTTCAATATAGACATCTACATCGATGCTAGTGACCTAACCTAACATAAGATGCTAGTGACCTAAAGTCATATAATTTACAAATGAAATGTATTTTAATGGTCATCCTAAGTTATTTAATGTAAGTTACATCTCCAAATGGATTGATATAAATACAAAATCAACCTTCCTATAAAAGACAAAAAGAGATGAAGACAACTTATCAAAAGCATTTAATGAAGCATTTAATTGAGTAAAGCTTCCCTTAATTCATATCAGTCATAGGGACAACACATATATATGTCTAAATTACTAAAGTATCATTCCAAGAGATATAGTTTACAAGTTACAAGATATGTCACTATTGTACTAGGTTATCACATATTGAATAATTCACACACAATCCTACACGTAGGGTAGATTTACATTAGTTTGAGGCCCTCTTCAGACTACTACCTATGTAGTTAGTTCTCTCTAATATATGGGTCTTTAGGGTCAACTAAGCATTATATTCCCACTAACCCTTTTTTTCCTAAGGTCACTATGAATATGGAGAACTAGGGTTTTACAAATTCATGAGTGATAGTCCATGACCCAAATATAAATGCACCAGAGTAGAGGTGAAGTCAAACCCATAAGCATATAGGTGGTCATATCCTTTTTAAGAAAGTATTTTATACAAGACACTTGTGTCAAGTTTAGATAATAATATTGGTATAATCATCTGAGGATGACGTTAGTGTTTACAATTTTAGAATCATCCAAATATGAATATGAATATGATGACTATTCCAAAACCATATTCTAGTTTTCTTCCTACTTTTTTCATATCTAGAACTATATTAGCATTAAATAAATATAATTACATTACTTCTTTTTCATTTATATATCTAGCATAATTTTACTTACTATTCTTAGCATAACTCAATATAATAAATTCAGTGTATATTTACATTTGATTTTAGCACCCAATTGTCATGATATAGATATAATTATCACACTTATGCTTATTCATTTATATATAAGCACATGAAACCCTAGGTTATTTAGGTTTTTCTAGTTTTTATGTTGTTAATCCCTGATTACTATAAATTTTGTAATCATATTTATTATAATATATATAATTTATTTCATGATCCAATATCTTATCATGATTATTACTTGTTATATCTCATGCTTGATTAAATCAGACCTCTATATAATGGATTCAAAACATAAATTTCTCCATACTCCTTAGTTTTCTAATGTTTACAATAACTTATAGCTATCACTACAAAGCACCAAAATATATTACTAAAAAAACCTCACTCTTGGACTTGATACACCATCCATCCCATTACAAGGATGTCCTTTTAGATGCATTACATTCCACTACACTCTCTTTTAATTTTGAACCACCTTACGTGGCCTATATCTTAAATTATATTATATGGATTGAGCATAATATATCTTTTGAAAAGGAGGATTTACCACCTTGACATCTTATAAATAGATGGTTACCACTCTACATATAGGTGTGTATTTAAAAAAAATGGTAAAATGTGTTCTTATGGATAATGGTTCAAGAATGAGCATTTGTAACATATCCTTTATCTCCTTAATTGACATTGGACCTTTAGATTTAGAACTATTTAATATGAGCATAAATGTATTAGATAATATTTCATGATGAGTATTGTGATAAATAATATTAAACATCACCATCAGTCCACATACATTACCCACTTCTTGTTAAGTTATGTCAAATGAATCTAACTATAACATTCTCTTAGGATGACCTTGGATAAATGAGATGTATGTGATTCCCTATATGTTGAAAACATGTTTTAAATTTAGTGATTAATATTATGTTTAAACATGTCTAGTGAATACAAATCCTTTTAAACATTGTACAATGGTCCAATAACCCAATAATACTACACCACAATCCTATAATATTCATTTTAGTTCTCAATATTTACTTAAATATGGGTACAAGAGGTAAGGGTTGGATAAAAAATGATCAAGGCATAGCTTATCCTATTATTCCTATAAATAATAAAAATTGACAAGTTTTGGGTTTTTTCAGAAAAGTTACATGACACAAATATAACTTTTATAGTATAATTTATTTTGGAAAGAAGAAAAGAGAATGTATGCATACCTCTACCATTAAACTCTAATTGGTTAACTATCATGTAATCAATGAGGGTGATTCCATACAAATTTTGACACTGGATGAAAATTCCAATGATGAATCATTATTAGTGTACTTGGGGTATATGAGGACCTTCCTTCCTTATATCATAAGGATATGTTTTCCCATGCCACCTATTCTCATGCTTAATTTGGTGAGAGTGATGATACCATTATCCACCATGGCAAGTCAATAATTATTCCTAACACACCATTTATCACATAGAGATATATGTTATTAAATGAATAAATAGTAAAATATAACTTTAGAATGGATAAGGACCCTTGACCAATTTTACTTTTTTAAATGATTCATGATGATGAAGGAAAACCCTATAGATGGGTCCTTCATGAGTTTCCTAAACTTTCTACTTGGGATTATTCAAATATTTCTAAGATTGATCCATTGATCACAATGCATAACATATATTGTACCCAAATTAAAAATTGGTAAAGAAAAAATTCAAAAAATGCATCCTAAAGTGGAGTTATTAGTAAAAAATTAAATATAAAAGCTTTTAGATTATGGATTTATAAGAGCCATTACACATTTTGACTAAGTTTCATACATTGTCCCTATTACCAAACCTAATGTTGATATTCATTGTTACATGAATTACCAGGATTTAAACAAGACATTCACTAAATATTATTTTACATTACCTAATATAGACATGATTATAGATTATATAACTAGATATGAGACATTTTTATTTATGGAAGAATTTTCAGGATATAACTAAATCAAAATAAACCCCATATATTTTTTTTTAAAAAAAAAAATAGACCACATTTAATGATACTTAGTGTATGTTTTGTTATAAATTCATGTCTTTTGGATTAAAAATGAAGGATCCACATATCAAAGGGACATGTCTCATGTATTACATGATTTTATAAAGAAAACTATTAATGATTTTGTTGATTATTTACTCATGAAATATAAACATCTCTAGGACCATGCTACTGATTTACAAAAATATTTAAGTGCTTTTGAAAGTTTAATGTTTGATTAAATCCAAAAAAAATTGTCTTCAGGGTATATTCAGGGATGATACTAACATTCTTTCTTAGCATGGCATTGAGTTTGATCTAAAAAATGTAAGATCCATTGTATAAATTCTAATACCAACCAATATAAAAAAGTTGTGGTGTTTTTAGGGATTAATTTAGGCTATTTAACATTTCATTGCTCAGTTTATTGATAAAATAATTCATCTCACACATTTTTTAAATAAGGACATAATATTCATGTGGGATGATATGTGTCAACAAAGTTATTATAAAATGAAAGAATATTTATCAAACCCACTTGTACTTATGCATCCTATTATAGATAAAACACTACTTATTTACATATCATTCACCCATGAAGCCCTTAGGTCCATCTTAGAAAAATTTAATGATAATCACAAAGAGTGTGAAATCTATTATATCAATCAACAACTAGTCTATTATGAAAAAAAATAGAACAATGAAAAACTATGTTTATCATTAGTTTTTTCTACTCAAAAAATATGAAATTATTTTCACTATAATGAGGTTTATATTATAATTAAATAAGATACATTAAGTTTCCTTATGAATAAAACACACCTAACTAGATGCATCATAAAATGAGTGATGCAGCTTATAGAGTTTGATATCAAATTTTTATCCAAAAATTCAATAAAAGGTCAAGTCATAGCTAACAAATTGGCTATGTCTCCCTTACTAGATTATTTATTTTTCACCAAATATTCTCATGACAAGTTTAATGCATATAATATATCTTCTAATCCATGGACAATGTTATTCGATAAATCAATATTTAGAGTAGGTACGGGTGCTCATATTTTAATTTTAAACCATGATGGAAAATACATTCCTTTATCTTATATATTAGCCTTTTATTTCCCCAATGATATCTCTGACTAAGAAGCCTTGATCATTAGATTATCCATAATGCATAAACTTCATATAGAGATCCAAATTTTTGGAAATTTCCAATTTATTGTTAATTAAGTTACCAATCATTACCAAACCAAAGAAGAGAATCTTTGGCCATATAAAAAAATGGTGGATAAAATCATAGAGACATTTGATACATTTTATATTTAAAGTATTCCACATAAAGATAACCACCATGTAGATGCCATGGCAAATGTAACATCCATAATGTTTTTTGATGTTAATTATAATCATATAGACTTTACCATATAATAGTTATGAGATCCTTTCATTTCTTCTAATAAGATTAATACCTTGGTCATTCTTACTATTGCTCATAGTACTATAAACACTTAATGGTATATTTATATGTATAAATTTCCCTACCGATCTTACATAATAGACCATTTTTCATGAAATGATAAATATAAATTACACCAAAAGGTAATTCACTTTTTTATTATTAGAAATGATTTATTAAACAAATATGAAGCTTGCACTACACTCTCGTAAATGCATGAAAATGAGTGTGGTGATAATTTTAATAGATGTGTCATGTATAAAACATTAGTATGTTAAGGTTATTATTGGAATACCATAGAAAAATAATGTATTGAAAATGAAAAAATATTTTTACAATTCCAAAAATATAGAAATTTAAATCATGTGTCATCACATAAGTTACAACCAATTGTTTCACCATGGCCTTTTTCCTTATAAGGTTTTAAATTAATTAGAAAGGTAAATATGTTATCTATTTGTGGACACAGATTCATTATTATAGATTAAAAATATTTTACAAAATAAGTTTGATAAATTCCACTTGATTTTAGCACAAAATATGACATGTGCAAATTTCACATGAAAAATATTATTTCATTTTTTGGCATACCTTCAAATATTATTTTTGATAGTAGACAATCATTGAGAAATTAAATTGTAAAACACTTTTACATTAAATAGAAAACTAAGCATGCATTTTTTTACAGATTATTTCCCATATGGAAATGCTAGGTAGAGGAAAACCAATAAGACAATTGTCAGAATACTTGGCAAAATAGTTGAATGATACAACATTGATTGGCACAAATAGATGGTATATACTTTATGTGCTTACCAAAATAGTGTATTCACACCAACTCATGCTACACCTTATTATTTGTTCTATGGTACATAGGTCATTTTACTAATTGAACTTGAGATCTTATCTTTGTGATTTTCTCTTAAAGACATTGTCAAAGATAATGAATACCATGAAAAGATATTGCATTAGTTAGAGTAGTTGAGTGTCAAATTCATACAAGCTATTGAGAACTTACATGTCTATCAAGATCATGTAAAAATAGAATATAAAAAAAAGGTTTATCCATGTGAATTTGATGTGGATGACCTGGTAGTCAAACAAAATCAAAGAATACCGATGTAAAAATAGACAAAAAAGGAAAGTTATAGCCAAATTACTTGGGACCATTCACCATTACATTATTTTGGTAAAAGCCATATATCACCTTGATTCACTTGAATGAAAACTTTTAAAAATTAACATGAATATTAATACCTTTTGAAACTATACTATGTAATAACTCTTTGAACATTCCAAAAAATAAAATAAAAAAACCATTCAAAATCATTTTCAACACCAACATGTTCTATTGGCTCATTGGAATCTATGTGTTTATCTCATGTTAATGGATGGCATATTAGTTACTCATACATAAAATGCATGCCATGATTATACTTGAGTGTGATACAGTCATACATGGATACATGATCTATTCCTATTTTAGATGTTGGTCCTTTCCTCTACCCATGTCATATGGACATTGGGGGGCTCCACCTATATGATCAAGATACTTCTAGGTTAAATTATTCTATGGCCACTCTACATTATCATGTTTTGATATCATATATGTACTTACACATGTCTTTATATATGATTATATCTTTCATAGGGTATTGCAAGTACTAGGATTTCACACAATAATATTTGCTCTAGTCTAGGTCTTAGGTCCCCTTTATTCTCCATTACTATTTCACCTTGTGTAAATAAACAATTACCATTTTATCATTTACCTAGAATAATTGGTTTTATTAATTAATTTAACTTAAGTAAATTAATTTAACTAATTGCCTAACATAAAATATAAATAAATCTACCCAAATCATAATAAAAGTAAGTTATTTTTACCACCAACAACCCCCTCATTATCCTAAATTCATATAAATAACTTAAGGAATAATTTAAATTCATATTTGAATGGTTTTAACATATTTGGTAAGTTTATCCTTGAATTATTTTTGATCCCCACTATTGATGTTGATTTAACCATAGGTCACCCTAGACCAAAGGATTGATTTTGTACACTCATAATTGTAATATGTTGCTGAAGAATTTTTATGGAATATCAGTTAGTGAATTGCTCAATTATTGTAAAATACATCCCTACATCAATCCATCAACATCCATCCATATATTAGGAATACTTACATCAAATTTATAGTCCACCATAGGTTGGAAGAGTTGTAAAGGTTAGTATGTCATTTGTTTTAGAATCCATTATCTTTCATTCTATTTTAAATTCCATTTTACATTAGTTTTATATCTATAATCAATGTTAGAATAACCTAAGATATCTTGAGTTATATTAATCCATATTAAAACCATCTAAAATTTCATAAATCCATATTTTAGATCTCTATCCTTATATCCTTGTTTAAATCAACAAAATCAACATTGATTCTTTGAATTGAAATTGATCTCACATATCGACATTGATCTCTATTAAAATCTTATTCTGTCTACAACCTAAATCCTTTTAGTTAGCAATCTAATTTAAATTTTAAGTCCCTATTTCTTAAATCTATAATTTTATTGCAGATGACTATAGCTAGAGTTATTCATGATGTGATTACTATTCAATATCTTCCCATAGTCCCACATCCTCTTTTCTCATACTAAAGGGATAATTCTTTCAAAATAGGAATTTGTGCAATTATGTTCACCCCCACCTTAGAATCCATTGCTGATCATATAGAAGTAATTCAAGCTGAATAAGACATAAATAAATATTATTATAATGTCGACTTTACTAATATTTAGGTAATTAAGGTAGATTAAATCTTAATCATTTAATTATTTTATCTATATTATTACATGTTTTATTATAATTTTATCTAATATATTTATCCACTTGAGTGATAAGAAAGTGGGATGACATCCTTATTAGGAAGTGTACCACTTCTTAGGATTGGTATAGTACCAGGTAACCCACTCATATATCCTATTAATTTATCTTTGTTTGAGTTATCTATTATGTGCAAGTAATCCTTCCAAGACAAAAAGGAGTTCTCACATTGCTAGATAAAATTATACACAACCATTTCCATTCACAAGTAATCTTATAACCCTATACATCACTTTACATTTTTATTAATTTATTTTATATAAATAATGAACAAAAATACTTAAATATTCTGGCACACTTGGTGGGACTTGTTAAAGGGCCTCACTATTCTTGATTCTTTATTTTTTTGTTTTGTTTTTTATTTCATTTAGTAAAATTTATTGTTTATTAAAAACAATAAAAATCTAGAGAAAAGATATTAATTTCAATTTTAAACAAGTTATCTTCTTTTAGTTTGCCTCTTTCAGAAATACATCTAGTATAAGTAAGTGAATTAATTTATTTGTTTAGTCACACTCTATTCACACATAAACTAAATCAAAATAATCATAAAAATTACAATCAAAACAAATCCCAACCAAGTATACCCACTTGGATTTCATCACCAAGGGGAAATCCAAATTAGTGTTCTTACTGAGTATAAACAATTCTATAGTGGTATATAGGATAAGTACTCAACACCCTTATCATTGTGGGGTCATGAAGAGAGAGGGTAGTCTCCAATACCAAGCCATATAATACTACCAACACAAATTAGGCCTCACTATAATTTTATGTGTATCGACGTTCTCAACCTTAAATAAAACACAAAACCAACCTTAGATTTGTTAGGTTGTGGAGCTAAAAGCTTCACTGATGCAGACACAGAGGAGGTTGCAAGAGAGTTGCTGAGTGTCAGAGACACCGGCGTCAGTCAGGCCAACCGACGTCGGCAGGATAGGGCAGGAAGGCAACTGACGTCGGTCAGAGATCGGCCGGCGTCGGTGACCCCCAAGCGGATAGGGACCGGCGTCGGTCGCCTGTGTGGTTTGGACTGCATTTATTACGGGCAGTTACCTAACGAACCAAGTGTTTGCATGATGAGTGCTAATTTTAGACTCATAGCTGTGGATCTAATTATTGTAATTAGATGTCTAATTATTATTTGGATGAGATCTATATAATAGACTCATGGTTGTATTGGAAAAGTGTGCTAGGGAGTAAGAGAGCATAATTATAAGCTCCTTCTGTGTGTGAGGTAGAGCAATGGTGTGTTCCTCCTAGTGCCTCAGTAACAGGTGTGTTGGTGCTGGATTGGAGAGCCAACTGGGTTCTTCAAGAGTGTAGGATCTTGGTCATAGCTGCATGGCCTATATAGGAGATCTACATGGTAAGTAAGATCATTGATCTATAGGTGTATGTGTGTGCAAGGTCGAGGTTCACAGGTGAGTAGAACCGTTGTTTGATTTGCAGGTGTGCAAGGTCATATAGATAGCAACACAACAAGGAGCAGTATCAGGCAGGATCTACTTGGAGTATAGGTGTGTACTCAGATAGAGCAAAGAGGAAGGCAAGGGAGTTCCTTCCATAAGTATGGTCTGTTGAAGTGCAGGTTATTGCAGGTTCATGGGAGATCTACTTGAAGTACCTTGAGTACTTGTGGAGCACGTGGAGTGCTTGTGGAGTGCGTGGAGCACTTGTGTTGTGCGTGGAGCATGGGAGGTGAACACCAACTCTGTATTTGAGTTGGGTGTTGGGACCTGTGAGAGGGAGAGCTTTGGGGAGAAGATTTACTGTTCACTTGAGGTGTGGGAAACCTCTGTAAGGTGGTGGAGAAAATGTGGCATATTCTCTATTGTAATCTTTTCTGTATAAAGTGTTAATACAATTTGTGTATTGTCTCTCATATGCTGTGTTATTCTGAATTCTAGTTAATTGGTGAATCTGGTTATTTCCACATATTATAGTTGCTTGGTATTTGGTAATCAATTGTATGCTTCCGGTGTTTCGCACCCTGACAAGTGGTATCAGAGCCTAGGTTGTAGGTTCTTGAGCTTGATACCAACAAGTGGTATCAGAGCTAAGGTTGTAGGAAGCAGGGTTTGTGTTTGGTTACAGGTCACTCTCAGGGATTTCTGATTGAGTGGGAGTAGAGCAATGGTAGATAAAAGTAAGCTAAGAATGGAGGAGTTGAAAAGCATAGACGGTTACTCACGGTCCTATGGAAAGAAAGAGCAGGTAAAAGAACATTGTTGGTTGGTAGCAGATCAGCATGAAGAAACTGAAGATACAAATGTAGCAGGTGTTGTTGCACAAGATGTGTTTGCAGGTTTCTTGGATAAAGTTGAATCTTGGATAAAAGATTCGGTTGCCTCTTTCCATGCAGCCCCAGGTAGAGGAGCTGGTAAGCCTTGCCAAAGAATTGGCAAAGGGGAAGTGAAGCTGAAATTGCAGGCGGCCAACACACAGGTGTTGATGAAGGTCATGCAGGTCCCAGGTTTGGAGATATGGCTAATTTTTTTAGATTGGGTGATGAGAGATGCACAAGAACTCTCACAGTGGTAGCACTTGAATTAGCTGGTGGTAAGAAAATAGGTATACTTTATCTACTTGTTTATATTACTGATTCTTCTTCTATTGTGGAGACGTGGCTTCGTAGGCTTGGTCACATGAGTAGGAAGGAGATGCATGTTCTTAAGCAGAAGACAGATATATTTGACAGGCTTAAGAACTGGAAAGCCTTGGTGTTCTTGGAGGAGATGGCAGACAGAACCCAGTGGATGGTGCTGGATACTTCTAAGCAGAGCAGTTTAGACATGGGTTTTGATTCAAAGAAGCTCACGGGTAAAAAGTCATCACTCACACGCAAACACAGGTACCGGCGTCGGTCAGGAGGAACCGGCGTCGAACAGACAGGTGCTGATGTCGGTCATGTGCAGATCGAAGCCAACAATGTCAGGTAGAGTAAGACCGACGTCAGTCATGGGACTGATGTTGGCAGTATGTAAGACCGATTTCGGTCAGGAGGATTGACATCGGCAGTAGGGACACTAGCGCTGGCAGGTTGGTAGTCAGGTACAGATGCATGGAACCGACGTCGATCGGATGCAGACTGTGGGGTGGCTGAGGTCGGTCACTGTAACAAATTTTGGGTGGACAACATGTTGTCAAGGAGTCTCAAACACCCATACGGAGGACTGAAGGTGTAAGTAGGCCCTCAAATTCATTGTTCCTCTTCTTTATACTTGTTGTTGATTGTAAAGCAGGAAGGATCCAGGAAATAGGTGGGAGCTAGGCAGGATTATGATGCAGAACCAGATGGGTGTTTTGGTAGGTTTGCCAGCTGGATGAAAGCACAGAGATGAATGGATTCCTTAGTAGAAGAATAGAGAGAATGGATATGTGAGATGAAAGACCAGGCATATGGTCTTGAGGAGCTACAGGACAGTGGTACAGGTTTTGACAGGTGGAGGATGAAGCATGGCTTCAGTGAATGTCAGGTTAACTACTGTGGTTTGACTTACCAGGGGGATGATGATTGCAACATCATTCTATTGCTGTATGTGGATAGTATGCTAGCTAGCAGGGGTGTACATACAGGGTTTTATTGAGCTAAGGGTAAGATTAGTTCAGTGGCATGTCATGAGGTGTTTGGAGTAGCGGAATTCTTTGACATGGGAGGCATGGAGATCACAGGTTGATTTTGTCTCGAGTGGGAGCTGATGTGAATCAGGTGTTGGTGAGGTTTGGGATGCAGAACTGGAGCACACTAAGGGCTAGACAGGTACAGTGTTTGAAATCACATGAGTTCTGGTATAGACCTGAGTTTTCCCATGTAGTGGGAGCTGTCAGAGAGTTAGGAGCCAATTCGGGGAAGTGGGCTCTCAGGGATTTGAGAGGGACCAGCAGCAGGTATACATGCAGGGTCAGGACTTCACTATAGGTGTTATAGGTTCAGATGTGGCAGGGTACTCAGATGATAGGTGGTACACCATGGGTGTGTGGTGGGTTGTCTTCAGGTGGGAGCTTGAAGAGGGATACAAACCAGGAAACAAATTAGACGGGGTACAGGTATAGGTACAGTGTAGATGTTTATCTCCAAGTGGGAGATTGTTAGGTTGTGGAGCTAAAAGCTTCACTGATGCAGACACGGAGGAGGTTGCAGGAGAGTTGTTGAGTGTCAGAGACACTTGCATCAGTCAGGCCAACCGACGTCGATAGGATAGGGCAGGAAGGCAACCGACGTCAGTCAGAGATCGGCCGGCGTCGGTGACCCCCAGGCAGACAGGGACCGGCATCGGTCGCCTGTGTGGTTCAGACTGCATTTATTACGGGCAGTTAGCTAACGAACCAAGTGTTTGCATGATGAGTGCTAATTTTAGACTCATAGCTGTGGATCTAATTATTGTAATTAGATGTCTAATTATTGTTTGGATGAGATCTATATAATAGACTCATGGTTGTATTGGAAAAGTGTGCTAGGGAGTAAGAGAGCATAATTATAAGCTCCTTCTGTGTGTGAGGTAGAGCAATGGTGTGTTCCTCCTAGTGCCTTAGTACCAGGTGTGTTAGTGCTAGATTGGAGAGCCAGCTGGGTTCTTCAAGAGTGTAGGATCTTGGTCACAGTTGCATGGCCTATATAGGAGATCTACATGGTAAGTAAGATCGTTGATCTGCAGGTGTATGTGTGTGCAAGGTCGAGGTTCGCAGGTGAGCAGAACTGTTGTTTGATTTATAGGTGTGCAAGGTCATATAGACAGCAACACAATAGGGAGCAGTATCAGGCAGGATCTACTTGGAGTACAGGTGTGTACTCGGATAGAGCAAAGAGGAAGGCAAGGGAGTTCCTTCCATAAGTATGGTCTGTTGAAGTGCAGGTTATTGCAGGTTCATGGGAGATCTACTTGAAGTACCTTGAGTACTTGTGGATCACGTGGAGTGCTTGTGGAGTGTGTGGAGCACTTGTGTTGTGCGTGGAGCATGGGAGGTGAACACCAACTCTGTATTTGAGTTGGGTGTTGGGACCTGTGAGAGGGAGAGCTTTGGGGAGAAGATTTACTATTCACTTGAGGTGTGGGAAACCTCTGTAAGGTAGTGGAGAAGATGTGGGATATTCTCTATTGTATTCTTTTCTGTATAAAGTGTTAATACAAGTTGTGTATTGTCTCTCATATGCTGTGTTATTCTGAATTCTAGTTACTTGGTGAATCTGGTTATTTCTGCATATTATAGTTGCTTGGTATTTGGTAATCAATTATATGCTTCCGTTGTTTCGCACCCTGACAAGATTGTCATTTCTTAGGACCTTAATTAACCTATCACCCCTCCACATTCTTAAATTTATTTCTTTAAAAGTAGGAAAATTAAGTTATGTATAATAGAGTGTGTATTTCCTTTCACTAAAAATGAGATTAAAAAAAGGAATTGTGCGTTTTGTGTTTATTCTTTGTTTTCATTACTCTAACACTACATGGTTCTGATATTACAATAGTCTTTCAAACAAATAGAATCCCCACACTCATCTTCCTCCTTAATGGAATAGTCATCAAGTCCTTATACCTTTAAAAAATTTATTAGGGATGGTCTCCCTCAGTTTTATCATTAGGGTGATTTAGATTTAACTATGACCTTATCAAATGATCCATAAGGATACCAATTTCCCCTCATGGCCAAAATTACCACTCTTTATATGGTATGCCACTATAAATATTTTATGGGTATACCATGTGTATGGTCTCCTCATCCACTAACCCACTACCACTTTTAGGTTTAAATACCAACACAACATAACCTATAGATATCTAAACACCCTTAGTGTCCAGTAATCTATCCATAATCAGCATTATAACATAAAGCATTAAAATACTATAACCAACCACCCTCTCTTACCCTCCAAAATTTAGTAGTGTCCATTATATCAACCCTCCATCCTATTAAAACCTATGTGACCTTGAGTCCTTAACATACCACCCAACCTCCACCATCCACATAATAAATCCTTGTAATTCAAAATCCTCAACAAAAAATACATCTAACTACCTAATACCAAATTCCTCCTCAAACCCTTATGAGTACCTATCCTAACCCATCCAAAAAACAAATATTACCTTTATAATTCCCTTAATATGTGTATGTGCCTCAGCTAATTATCAACACATCTATTGGCTGTCCACTTACACAATCTTTCACAACATTTCTTCCTCCTTGTAGACACCTAAGTTTCATTTAGTGTTTTAATACACCTAAAACTATTTAATAATTCTTCTTAAATTAATTCATCACATTTCTTCCAAATTTAAATAATTGAATAAGTCAAATTAGTCAATTATGAACACTTAAATCCTTATTTTATATAATAAAAATCTAGATTTTACATCTCATCCAAACAACTCCCAGCTTATTCTCCCTCATCTCAAGGAAATCCACAAAATTTTCAGCCTCTTATGACTCATCCCCTAAGTTGTTAATAAAATTGACTTATTCTTGTTGACTTAGGTAACCAACTCCATGCTTTTCTCAACCATTTTAAAATAGTTTTCATCCTCATGGGTGGGGACTTATTATCCACCTTTGATCATTTGGATCATTTAAAAATGCCAAATAATCCTCCACAATTGGATTCTTCTCCAAACATCTATAAATCAAATTGAAAATATTTATTGTTAAAAATCTTAGAATCCTATCACATCATAAATATTTATATCTCAATAAGTAAATCATAGATCTACACACAAGCAAATCAAAATGAATAAAGGATAATCAAATACTTCCTTTCTCACCCAAAACATTGTCCATTCTCTTTTTCATTAGAGGAGTGAGCACTACATATTTTAAAAGAGAAAATTGAATGTTTATCACAATGGAAAAAGCTTATACATTCAAAAGAATAATGTTTATGATTATTGTTTTATATATTTATTTCTCTACCATAGTTTGAATTTACCTTATATCAAAATTATTTTGCTTTCTTATCATGTCTAAATTTAATTCATACATTTTCGACACATATATTGGGACCATTTTCCTCATTTTTTATCTTTTGATAATCATTTTTGAAATTAGATAACATTTCTCTTTCTATTTTTATTTTTTATGCTTAAATTTATAGTTAATCTTGCCCTTTTTAGTGTTGTTACATTTTATAGGTTTCTATCAGGTATTTTCTATTCAACTATGTGTGCTTCACTATGTAACATTGAATTAGAAGCAAAAATAGTGAAATTGTAGACCATAACAATGAAATTGTATTGTTTTTTACATTTTTCTATGTTTTCTATTATATCTGTAATGTTAACATCATTTTTGTTAGGAAACTATGATTTCACCATTATCTGTAGTGATTTCATCATTATCAGTAGTGAATTTGTCATTATCCACAATGAAATTGTCTTTTTCCACATTCAATTCATCTATGCAAGTAGCGAATTCATCTTTGTTAGCAGTGAATCCTCTCTGCAGGTAATAAAATTGTTATTCTTGGTAGTGAAATCATTATGTAATCATGGTTTTCTTATTTTTAACTTTCTATCTTTTTCCTACAATGATTTTATTACAATTTCATTTTTCTTATCTATTTGTGTAATAATGATTTCATAATAGAGCGGTTTTTTTTGTTTTATTTTCATGTTTTTCACTTGAAACATTATAGGTTACCTTAATCAAATATTAATAAAATATTCTAACAACTTGTTTATAGAAAGCTTGCCCAAGATAATCAGCAGAAAAATAAAGTAAAAACTAATTTATTTTTACTAATGCTCTTAATTTTTTTTTAAGTTCTTATTAATTACATCACTTTTTGTTTTGGTATTTTTGTTTGTGGTTGTGTAAATAGTGTATGTTATTTCCTTGGAATTACATTGGTAACAATACTCAAAAATAAAAAAATGTTTCCATAATTATTTGTGTTCCCCAAGTAGTACCCACATATTCTCTTTTCTTATTATTACATTGGTGATGATACTCAAAAAATATAAATGGATACTTACTTTTATTTTCTTAAGGGCTATATTGACTGTAGATTTCACCACCATGCAATAGGCCAAAAATCATTTATCGATGGGATATATAAATCAAGATACATATATTTAAATTACCTAAGTAGTTGTGTGTTATAAGCACACCATGGTGTGAGTGGATTTCATGTTCCAACATCTAGGGCTTCAATAGATGCCTCAAAATAAAATATCATCAATTTTCAACACAATGAGACACCTACGACAATGTTCAAAACTTTGAGACAAGACCCAGTAGTGTGTATCCATTTTATCTATTTCTTTCATGGTATTCCCCCTTTAGATAATATTATTTAAACCTTAAACCTAGGATAACCTCTTTTTCCATTCAACTTTGGTACATTAGTTAGTGGTTAACACTAAGAAGCTACCTTCCACACACCCTTAAAAATAAACTCATTGGTCCATGAGAATGGCATGATCCTCCTTGGTTAGTGACTTGAAATATTAGGTCACAATTGAGATTACACTAAGTTAGTGACATCAAAAGGCCCAATAATTATTCATGACCCATATCCTAGTTTTTCACCTTTTTGTGCAATTTCTTGACTTTTTAGAATAGAATTTTGTTTGTTGGTTCCTTGTGTTTACCATGTCTTGCATTATTATTGATTGAAAAAAAATTCCTTTTGAATCTTAAAGGCTCCAAAAATATTAAATCCAAATTTTTCTAAAAATTCAAAAGCATTTAGTTGAAAATAAAACTCTTAGTCACTTTGGTATTCTGCTTTAGTTTCAAGTATTTTCTATTTATTGAGTTAAGTTTTTCCCTTAGTAAATGTCACACATTACAAGATACATGGCTATGTTTAAAAATAACTCAATTAATTCAAACATAAATTCAAATATAAATAATCCTTATCTTCTCCTAAGATTATATCCAACCAATTTTTATTAAAACACATATTTGAATCAACATCAAATCAATCATCCAACAAATCTCAATCAAAGTTTTAATGTCATTACAAATTAAAAAATCAATCATGTAACAAATCCAAATCTTAGTTTTAATATGTATTCATCCTCATCAATTAATCAATTAAATCCAAACTTGAATACTAATTAAATATTACCAACTAATGAATTCAACCCAAACCATAACCAATAGATTTCAAACTTGAATTCTTATTCATGTTTACCTATAGATCAACATCCAAATTTTAATTTAAGAACAACATGGGATCAATTTTTCAGCTTTGATAGTCAAAATTCTTAAATTATTTTACAAGTAACACCTCATCCACAAACCAAAAGTCACCAATCATAGATCAAAATGCGTTCACCAATCCATTTAATTCCAACCTTAGAATTAACTAAAATCAAACTTTTGATTCACCTTCACCACCACTTTCAAATCTATATTTGAACCAAAATCCATTTACAAATCAAACTTGAATTTAATCAACTACAAATATCTTCCAACCAAATAAATACTTCAACTTCTACACCCATTGAAACCAAACTTTCCAAATTCATCAAAATCAACCATTTAGTTTTACATCTAACCCATTCCCAAAATTAAACCAAACTACATCAAATTCAAATTTGGTCATAAACCCAATATATTCAAGTCCACCAACCTTTAAAAATCCACCAAATCCTAATACTTTTAACTTCAACACAAATCCAATAAATTTATCCTTCTAAGATCAAGCTACCTCTCTAACCTACTTCATTATTAAATAATCCCAAAACATTAGACATCAACATCACCTTACCACTAGTAAATATATTCTATAAAATCAACCAAGTCTCCCCTCCACTAGTTATAGCCTTGATTCTAACATCCCCTATCACAATAACAAAGGGAATCTAATTCTAGTACCCCTACCATCTAATATCACTCCACCCCCAAAGTTACAAAAATCCCAACCTATCAAAAACATTATCATGCATATTAATAAAAAAAATTAACTCATTTATGGGAATCTTATGATGTATTATTTCAAAAATTGGTCACTATAAACTTAGTCATATTTCTAAACACCAAATAATTTGAGCTAAATATCCCAAAACTAGAGTGGTATAGACCTACTAATATTATCATTATCAAAAAGTTTAAGGTCATTCTATAAACCATTGTATAATACTAAAACATTAAACCCAAGATTTGATTAATAATAGGTACATTAAGGTAGATCTAAGTGTATCCATGTATAAAAATTATAGCTTGGGGATATCCCAAGATGTCTTTCCTAAGCCTAATCAAAGCACACCACTTCCAAGTCAAGGTCATAACCTTCCATCCATTTCTCAAGATCCCATTTTCGACACGTCCATTTTCAACCAATCCATATTCAATCAACCTACCTTTGATAACAATGGTTTATCATCAATTTTTGATGAAGATCCCATTTTTATTGAAGAGCCTATCTTTGACAAAAAAACTTATCTTTGATCAAGACCATATATTTTATCAAGATCCCATTTTCGACAAAGATCCCATTTCTAATCAAGACCCTATCTTGGACAAAACCTCCTTTAACCAACATAGCCTATCACCCATTAACTAAACACCCAAATCTTTATCATCTATTGAATATCCCATCATCCCAACACATTCACCTAAGCTAATAGAGGTAATTATAGACAAAACAATCCATGAGTAATAAATTATCAAACCCATCCTTTTAAAAGTAAATACTAGACCCAATAACATTAAATATAAACCATTTGAAAGTCAACGTAAAGATGTTAGTGATAATTTGGTGGTTTCTAAGGCAATTTCATCCATAATCCAAACAAGATCCATTCATAGTCTCTAAGAGGACTATGATGCCATCATTCCTTTCATCAACCTCACCAATCCTACCTTTCATCTTACAAGCCAATATCCTGAAACTTCTGATTAGGACCAATGATCTTAAAATTAACTTTCTTCTATGATAATTAAATAATTTTAGCTTCTTAGTCGGTCTCTCTCTAGAAGAGCATCAAGAAACATCTACATATTCTAAGGAACAAGTATACCTCAATCAAAATGAATCATAGAATTCAAGTCTAAAATTAACTCCCCATAGTGAAAACCTCTTTTAGGCACTGTCAGATGATCAAAATGCAAATCAAAATATATAAAATCAAAAATATGAGTCCCTTAGGGAAAACTTCTTTGAGGCATTATTTGATAATCCAAATATAAATCCCATAAAAATAATTAAGAAAAATCCTTTGGTGAAAATATTTATATGACACCAATGGATGAGAAAATTAAAATATCCTCTACATTAGCACAATTGGAGGATGGATCCCCATCAAAAATTGAAGATACCATTGATACAACATTAAATTCTCAAATCATACAACTTGCAATTACTCCTAGTCTTATTGAATGTAAGATTAGTTGTACCATTCACTATACATCATGACATATGTACTTATCCCCAAAGTAATTCCATCACTCCAAATCTTTCATGTACTCAACACTCATCCTTCGTCTAACATATTTCTACTTTACCCTATTTGGCAGTACCCTCTATTATAGGGGTTATGACTATATCCTAATAAATTTGGAAGACTCCAACATTAAAATCATTGAATTTATTGAAGACATCTCTGGAGGCCATACCTAAAATATCAATAGTGGTAATCATCATGCATCTTGAATCTTTTTATAATTGAGATACCCAAAAAAAATTTAAAAAAAAAGCAAACAAAAAAAAAATTAAAAAAAATCAGAAAGAGAAAGAGAAATAAATTCATCCAAAGGTGAAAACCATTTATATTATTCCTTGGGAAAGTACCATGATGAAAAATAATTTTTGGCATCATGTGCAATATAATCAGTTGTCTACAAGTACCCTACACTTGGGGCCAAATCATTCCATTTCAATATTATACATTTTAAATCATCCCTCCATCCTTACCCATCCTACAACTCTTTTAATCCCATCCTTGACCATCATACACTTACCCTAAACCATCCTTATTTATCTTAATTTATCCTAAATTATGTTTACCCATCCTAAACTCAACCTCAACCATCCTACACCATTATTCACTACCCTTATCTATCCAAACCCATCCTTTTCAATTTAACCCCAAACACATCAAAACCCATCCAATCCTTGACATCATAAAACCATCATTCTTCTCATTTTTACCTTGATATGGAAGTAGAACTATCTTGATACATGTTCTTAGAAACATCTTGATGTATTCTTGAAATGTTATTTTGATGACTAGATACTCAGTTATTATGTCATGTGTTCCCTAGAGTTATCATGTTGATTCCAGTCCATTCCTATCCATCAATACTCCATATATAATGTATTCCTTCCATCCCCTACCATTCACTCTTTGGTTATAGAATATGGTTTTACATTTGTTGGTATTCCTTGTATTTACACCTATAAATCCAAAAAAACCAAAAATATTACAAAACCCAATAAAACAAAACATTAGAGAATCCAATAAAATAAGAAAAAAATCCAAAAGATAATAAAAATTTCCCTTTTCCTTAGTTATGTACCATATTCATCCCTTATATATATTACTCAACGAATAGTTCAACATTGTCAAAAATTGCATATGTTAAATAGTTCTATTATATCCAAGAACATCCAAAAAAGTAATTTGCTTACTTTTTTTAGTTATTTTCTTACCTATTTGTATAGTCATTTACTTTATTTTACATCATAGGTCTTTAATTACGTCCACAATTTCCATTTATTTCAATTTTTGTTTTACGTATATCATTTTCATTATTGCAAAAATCTTTTTTTATCTTATATTTATTATGGTTTCTTGTGTCTAGATCATTATGTGCATTACTAATGGTGTTACTATGATCTTCCATATCATGTTGCACTAATTTTTATCATTACAAATTTATAAGTCCTTATGCATTTCACATGATATTCATCATGGTTTTTCTATACCATTAGTGCATATTGTCATGTGCAATATCAAAAATTAGGTTGCTCAACTCTTACTCAGTTAGAATTATTGTTGGAAATCCAATTCAAGAATAAAATAAATACAAGGTATCTATAAAACCATCTAATATTCTTAGATGAAACATTTGTCTGTCATATCAAACAAAGTCATTATAGTTTTAAAACCATTTCTCAATGAATTTGTCACTTTTCATATCAATTTAGTCATTCTAATAATTGTGAGATCATTTTATTCTCATTTTTTAACTACACAAAACCAAATTTTTTATCCCATAATAATCTCTCTCTTCCATCCATCCTTATCTCATTAATCATGAATCATTAATCCATGTAGTCTCTTCATTTCTTTGTTAATGATTGCATATCAATCATCCATAATAATTTCCTAATATTTTGGTTCAATCTCTGAGACTTGTTGATTAGGATTGATAAAATAAAAATATCCATCCTTACTCCATCAACCCATCATTTTCTCAGTCAAGCAAATAATCAATTATTCAACCAATCTAATCTCATAGGTTTAAAATGTAATTTATCATTCCCACATCCTTTCCTATGAACCTTAATTCATGGGTCACCTCAAAGCATGCAACTTCTCTTAGGATATATAAATTCCCAATTTTTTCTTAGCATATATCATTGCTTGGGGGTAGATAAATCCATCATCCAATCATAATATGCAATGATTATCTTCAGTATGTTAATAAATTTCATGGGTCAATCTTACATAACATCATCACTTCTTTTCGCAAATTGGGAGAACTACATATGCTTGACATCCCCACATAGACTTTGTGTAGGGTGGATTATGTAGGCAGTTCTTAGAGACATGGGATCTCTAGGGTCAACTTGGTCACTGCCTTCCCCATCATCCATTTCCCCAAAAGTGGATTAGTTTTTCATTTTCCTCATCCCTCATTTGTTTTGTTTCTAGCCTCACTCTTGGCTACAATTGCTTAGTCTTTGTTTGGTTTTATCTTTGTTCATAACTTTTTAAAACCTTTACACTTGTGTCTTTGTTTTTTTTCATTATTTTATTATTAATTTTCTATCCTTAACCATTCACTTGGTTATCTTTATCTCTTTCTTTATCCTTAACCATTTAGTTGGTTATTTCACATCATCTTTCTCTATATCCATTTCAATGGTTATTGTTATGTCTTTTATCACGTATGTTCAAATTTTGAGTTACTCTTTGTTTAGTTATGTTTGTTATTCTCAATTCAAATTCTTTTAAATATAACATTTTAATTTTTCATTTGATATACATTTTTTTGAATTAACATTTTGTGTGTGCTTCAATCACTTAGCTTAATCTTTTGTTTTCACATTTTGTTCTCATTATTTTTTTTGGTATGTTTATAAATATTAATTTATGAAATGCATATATAGTATGGTTATGACTATATCATGATGTAATTTATTAAATCATAATTTATTCTTTTATTTTGTTCAAATTATTAAAACATAAACATTCTTCATGATTATTTAATATCATTGGTGGTACTACATTTTATACTATATTAAAAATTAGGTTAATAAAAAACTCAAATTATATTTGAAAACCAATGCAAATAATGGAATTAAAAGATATGTAACAATGTCACATTATCTAATAATATATAAGTTATACATCCGTAATAAATATGTTGAAAGAATTAACACATGTTAGCTTAAATCAAAATGCAAGAAATATAATCAGTGTTACTAGTTATCCATACATTTGTTGATCATAACTACATCAAATACATGTAAATTAATATTTAGTCCATCAATTTCTAAAGTCCATAGTAACAAATCTAAAAAAAATCATCATGAATGTGTGTGTGTGTGTGTGTGTGTGTGTGTATGTGTGTGTGTGTGTGTGTGTGTGTGTGTGTGTGTGTGTGTGTGTGTGTGTGTGTGTGTGTGTGTGTGTGTGTGTGTGTGTGTGTGTGTGTGTGTGTGTGTGTGTGTGTGTGTGTGTGTGTGTGTGTGTGTGTGTGTGTGTGTGTGTGTGCGTGCGTGTGTGTGTGTCTATAAAAAAGGTACATCTCAAAATATCTTTATATTGATAAAATTCATCCACCAAAATATCCCATGTATCTTTGTCTCATCATTTCCCTTAGATAGTGTATCTTGTCTTGGGAATAGCTAGCCACACCATGGTGTGCCTCATGGAGGAACCATCACATGAGATACATATCCCACTAACCTCTCTAACTCAACTAGTTGAATGGATCTAGTAGACTCTCATCATCTCATAGATTACTCTATGCATGATGTTTTCCTCTGGTCTTATGGTACATCCCCATCATATAGAATCTTATAATATTTATCATGATCCATATCTTACATCACCTTGTCCAAAGTAGTTATATGTCCCTCTTTAGATAATTATACTCTAGCCTCTACAATATTAGTTCACACTATGTCCTTGTCCTATCTATATCACTGCATAAGTGTTGTATATTCTAGCATATATGTCTCTATGTCATGAGTAACCAATCCTATAGCCATGGCATCCCCATCCATCCCATAAATAATACCTTGTAACCTATCTACCTCATACTATAATCATATGATCTTTTTAGTATGATCCCCTCTATCATCTACTACACCCTATAATCTAGCTACCTCATGATGAAATCCATCAATCTCTCTATCATAATCCCTAATCTCCTCTCAAAGTTTGTTAACAAGTGTATGTTCCTCTAAATATCTTAAAGCATGTGAATAGCCAACCACCTCCCCTCTATTTTCCTATGTGACCTATGCTACTCTCATGGTAGTATCCTATCCTACATCATCATTCTCACTCTCCACCTCTACCAATGGAGTATTCCCTCCAACCATATTCTTTGTATCAACATCCATCTCAACCCTTAGCTCATACAAAATCTCAATGTCCTCAACATCTATGATCTATACATCATGCAACTAACTAGCCTCCCCATCATTTCCCCTACCTCATACTCATGCTCTTGATAATCATTAATATCCTATAATAATTCTCTAGATATGGGATCCTAAACTTGTACCTTGTGGTTTTCTACTTAGACTAGCCACCAACCTCTACCTCGAGGTCCACAATGGTGCATATGGCATTATCAATCTCAACAGTCTATATCAAATCCACTAATCTACATACCCATCAACCAGTCTAGCATCAATGACATATCTCCTATCACTCCATCTCATAGTCTATAACCATGTATATCTATGATTAGTAATGGTTAGATCAATCATAATGCCCCACTATGATCTCTCCCTCATAGAATTTACAAATGTGTGTGGCCTAGTTAGTATACATTACTTCACACCAAACTATCCCATCACCTTGTTTGGGCAATATCTCTCTATATTATAGTCATACCTCTTGATGATGTATAAAGGATTCATGATATAGACCATGTGTAAATCCTCATGTGGCCACTAAAATTCAATCTCCCTATAAGGTCTCCAGGTGATCTTTTCATCACCTACCTCATCAATCGACCTCTTATAAAAGTATAGATCTACTAAATGTGATTTATGTATCCCAATAATCATATGTCATCCATATGCCAATGTATCATCCTCTGACCATGTACTTATATTTCCAACCATCCTCTTAATCATAATGTGTTTCTAGAACCAACCCTATAGTAATGTAGATGGCCCAATATTTATCTAACCTAAATGCACAAAATGATGTAAATCATGATATAGGTGTGCTAAAATGTGTGAACCCCATGTGAATATCTCTCTCATATACATCATGTCTCCAATCAAATCTATACAAACCAATATGACATAGTCTCCCACTCTTATTAGGAATAAAAAATTCATTGATAATAGCCATGAGTATGATAGTCAGTGAATCCATATATAAATTGGTGTAATAGTCTACATCAATCCCACCTCTCATAACCAGAATCAAAACATCACAAAAAATATAATATAATGTAATATCTTGAGGACACTATCCTGATTAAACACACCTACCTCATATCAAGATACCCAAAATCCAATACACATCATCAAATGTAATAGTTATCTCCCTTGTTGGCAAGTGAAATATGTTCATCTCACTATCCCATATTTGTACCAATTTTTTCAATAGATCTCTATCCACTCAAACCTATCAAATCTATATAATGTAGGATAATCCATTCACCTCTATCATACCAAACTCATATTGGGTGAACCTCACCATCCTCATCATCACTTTAGATCTCCTCTCCCACATCATAATCATTGGTAATACCTCCTAAAACTCACCAATGCTAACATTTTATTAGTTTTATTTAGCATTAGGTTCTTCATTCTTAGTACATTCTAAATACTTAACCACAAAAATGAGAAATTTAAAGACATTTCTTTTCCATTTTCAATCTATTTAACTTCATTCATTCTCTACAAAATTGCCACTACATTTTACAAATTTTCTCTTAGATATTACAAGTTCACTTTTAACACTTTTTTTTTCAAAATAATTATTAAACCTAGCAAAATTGCTTCACAACCTAACAATTTTGTTGTCATGTTTAGTGATTTCACTTCTACCTAAAAGAGTAAAATTGCCAATTCCTCCTAAATGAATTCCCTACTCTATTTGATGATTTTCCCTCCATGTTTGGCAAAACCACTATTTACACCTATGAAATCATTGATATAGATGCCAAAGTCATCATTTTGATAATAGTGTTGGAACACATCTAATGAGAGGGGGGGCTGAATCAATAGATTGACTAAATTATTCCTTTAATGCTTTGGATGTAGATTAAAACATATATGTTAAGATCACACACACACAAATGGACACACCACCATATGTATACATAGAAAAACTAATATGGGAAAAACCATGGTGAGAATAGCTATTAGAATCTATTGTTCTTATCTAACCTCACAATCAATACCTCAATGTTTATAACATTAAAGGGTACCAACCCTAAAGAGAGACTAATCCCCTGGTTTAAGAGCACCTAATCTAAGGAAACACCAACTAACTGAATAAACACCAACTCAACTTATTTTTTGGCACTCACCAATCATATATATATTCAAAATATGGAGATACAACTCTAGATTATAATATTGATTCATAAATTAATCCATTTCCAAATTTTGTTATAAGTCTAGTCTATAACTGGTCATGCTCTACACCTCTCTTTCTCTTCTCTTCTCTTCCTCTCTGCCCTTATGTCTCTGTGTCTCTATATTTCTCTATTTGACATACTTCATCAATTTCTTCCTCTCTACCTCTCTTTCTCTCAATTTGATTTTGTTTAGTAGTAATAACATCCTTCATTGTATCCTAGATGACATATACATAAACACTGTATTTAGGTATCGTATCTTCTTTATGTTCACACTTGGTCTATAACACATCACACTCCATCCTTGGACTTAATTCAATCGATAGGTTTCCCATTTCTTGAATTCATGATCCACCATCATGATTTTCTATCTTATTACTATATTTATAGTATATTGGGATCTAATTTTAATACACATGCCATATTACACAATTTAGATTGATCATGGTGATCTATGTCATATAATACATCTTTTCTCCATGGTCCTCTACTTGACTATTGTGATGAATAAATATTTAAATATTGACCATTAATCTTAAGTTTTGCACCATGATTTGATGATCCTAATTCAATTTTATCAACTTTAAGATGAATTCATTAGATCAAGTTTTGATAGGCTCACATGCTCTATTGGATCCTTGTATGCTTCTAGGATTTAATTTTTTAACTTTAAAATGCATCCATTGGATATTTTGATTCAAGCTCCCATGTGCAGTTAGATCTTCAATGTAGCATATAATTTATCACTGCTCATCATTAAACATTAATTTCTTAATCTCATCTCATTACTTTATGTGTCTTTAGAGTATATACACTCTAATGATCTCATAAAAATAGCTTGGTCTTTAACTCATCTCTGTGTCATTAAATATAGATCACTTGATCTCATTGAGTCCACTCACTCTATTAGATCTTCATTGCATGATCACTCACTCAACTTTGATCCTTAAAAGAAGCTCAATTTTTATCTCTAACAAGCTTCCTTGAGTGTGACACTTGGCATCCTCATGTGTCTTCCACACATTTTTTGTTAGTTCCTGCTATTGTGACACTTGTAATTCCTATGCTAATCCTTAACTATTTAACTTTAAACCATTTCGTAGATTTGTTATACAAGCTCCATTATTGTGACACTTGTCACTAATGCATTTACTCATAAGTGCCTTTGACAAATTGACTTTGCTCCACTTCATTATAAATTCAATGTATGATTAAGTGTTAACCATTGATCAAGTTAGGACAAAAATTTAATCTAAGACTTAGTAAATATTAAGTTCTTTGATCACTGCTTGATCTGGTAATTTCTAGATCAAAGGGGCTAGTTGCAAAATGATGACAAGGACTTAAGATATAACTTACCTAACTATTTCTTGCCTATAACCACTCAGCTTAAAATTAGAACATGCATGCGAATGCCATGGCTTAAACCCTTAGGGTTTAACTTGTGAACCTTATATTGTTCAATAGATAAAATAAATTATTGATGAACTCATTTGTCTTCATCTCAACCCGTAAACCATATATCTAAGACGCACTCAAAAAACCCATAACAAATCTTTAATCAATTTTTCTTCAATCCTCTAGAAATGGTCTCTATAAAAGCATGACAAATTTTCACTCTACAACTATAAAACATGATCTTCTCTCTAATATCATGCCAACAATCTCCTTTTTGACATCAATGACAATCATATTGCCAACAATCTCCCACTTTGGCATTGATGGAAAACTAAATGCTCTTATCTTATAATACTCTTCACTGCTTGCATTGACTTCTAATGCACATGAGTTGAAATTGTTCATACTAAACTTTATCCCCCTTATTCAACTTGGACACATTCTATTCTCTTTTAAACTTTCACAAAGAGCATTTGCAATTTTTCTCCCCCTTTGACATCAATGGAAAAGGGACTCCAACTTTCTCACATGTTTTCCAATTTTTTCTCCCTCTTTATTATATATAGCAATTTGTCTAAGAATATAAAATAATCAACTCATTAGAAATTTGGAAAAATATGCATACCTAAGTTGCCTTTTCTCTCTTCTTCCATGGATTAACAAAGCTTATATGATCCTCTGTATGGACTCATAGCCTATCACTAGGATATAGTGATGTGATGTAGGAGCCACCACTCTAAATTTCTATCTCAAATACTAAAATTATTCCTTGGGAAGAGGTTTCAAAAATATTTCTATAATATAATGTTTATTTGGCATATATTCCATTATGAACTCTTGATCTACGACTTTTTCTCTTAACAAGTGATACTTAATTGCTTTATGTTTAGTTATGGAATACATCATTACATTATTTGATATGTTAGTAACACTTGAATTGTCACAAAGAATAGAGATAAGTGTTTTGTATTCTACATTAATGTCTTTGAGTGTTTTATTCATCCATAAGACTTGAGTGTAACATGCCACTACTACCACATACTTTGCTTCTATTTTAGAAAGAGTAATTGATTCTTACTTTTTGCTCATCCATGAAACGAGTCTATTCCCAAGAAAATATGTCTCACCACTATTTCTTCTTCTATCATCCACACTTCCTTCATAATCAACATCTATTTATGATGTCAAAGTGAAATTTTCACTTTTGAGATACCATAGGCCATAGTCAATTGTACTCTTCATATATCTAATGATTTTTTTAACTACATTAACATGTGACTCTTTAAGAGTAGCTTAAAATCTTGTAACCATGCACACTGCTTGTATGATATCTGGTCTTGATACAATTAATTATAACAGGATACCTACCATTGATCTATACAAAGTCTAATTTGCATCAAAGGACTCATCATTTTTACTCAACTTATAACTAGTTATCATAGGAGTACCTACTAATTTGTTATCTTATATTCCAATCTTCTTGAGCATTCCCTTAGCATACTTGGTTTGGGATATAAATATCCCTTTGTCAGATTGTGCTATTTTTAAACCAAGGAAGAAAGAAATTTCTCCAACCATATAAATCTCAAACTCATTTTGCATCTGACTAGTAAATTATTTGCACATTCTATTGTTGCTACCACCAAAAATGATATCATCTACAAAAACAATAATCAACATATGCTCACCATCTAATTTAAAGTATAGCTTGTTGTCTACACATCCTTTATTGAATATTTATTGTTGTAGGTAATAGTTTAATCTTGAATACCATGATCTAGTTGTCTATTTTAAACCATATGAAGATTTATTTAGTCTACACACATAATCATTTCCTTTGATAGCTAAAAACTTTAGGTTGTTCTATATAGACTTCCTCTTCTAGGTTCCCATTCGAGAAAGTAGACTTAACATCCATTTTATATAATTTGAATTTATTATAAATAGACATTCTTATGGCTTCCAATCTAAAAATTAGAGAAAATGTTTCCTTAAAATCTATGCACTTAATTTGTGCATATCCTTTGCACACCAATCTTGTCTTATTCCTTATAACAGTTCTATCCTCATTGATCTTATTTTTAAATACCTATTTTGTAGGTATTACATTATTATTTGAATGTATTCTAACTAATTCCAAATCTTTATTCTTTTCAATTTGGTTCAGTTCTTCTTCCATGGATTTTATCCAATTCTCATCCTTTCTAGCTTCAACATAACTCTTAGGCTCAATTTCAAACATTGGAGTTAAACTTACTTGTTTTTTTTTCATTACAACTCTTATCCTTATCTAAACTCCATTTATATTGCCAATTATCTACTCTATAGGATTATCCTTTTGAACAAATCTTTTAGGTGCCTTTTTGTTTACTTCCTAATACTCTTCACTACCTAATTCATAATTTAATTCTTTATTATAGAATTCTCTGTTAGGTTTGACATGTTTTAATCGTTATTCAACCTTGACATTGATTCTCTCTAAAATCTTGTGTAGCCTTTTGTTGTAACATATGTAGGATTTGATTTGGCTGGAATAACCAGGAAATATTTCTTCATCACATATTGATTCAAAGCTTCCCAAGTTGTCTTCTTTTCTCCTAATGTAGCATTCACTACCAAACACTCTAAACTACTTCACAAAGGTAGGTTTTCCATACCATAGTTCATAGGGAGTTTTATCATTGTTTACCCTCAATTTAACTCAATCCAAGATATATAATACTATTTTTTAGTACTTCTTTCTAATTTATATTATGTAACTTGGCTTCTTTTAACATTATTCTAGACATCTCCTTGACTATATTTTTTTTTCTCTCAACAACTCCATTTTTCTATGGAGTCTTTGATGTAGAGTCATGGATTTTGATTCCATGCTTCTCATAATATTGTATGGACTCATTTGAGGTGAATTCTTCACCTCTATCAGATCTTAAGCATTTGATTTTTCTTCTAATCTCGTTCTCTACCATGGCCCTAAAGATATTGAACCTTTCAAATTCTTGAGACTTACCCTTCAAGAAGGTTACCCACGTCATTCTTGAGTAATAATATACAAATAGAATGAATTATCTCTATCCTTTATATCCTCTTGTATTATTAGGACCACAATGATTAGTATGAAATAATTTTAGAGGATTTCTAGTTACATACTCCTTTTTTGAAATCTAATCCTTGTCTACTAGCCTTGTTGACATTACTTGAAAGTAGTATCTACAGGTTTGGTTATCTTAGGCATGTGTCTAACACACTTATTTGAACTCAATTTTATAGGTTTTAAAAATTGACATGGCCCATTCTTCTATGTCACAACTAACTCTCATAAATATTTCCTATCAAATAGTTATTATCATTCACTTTACTAAGATTATAAATATTTCTTTCAGTTATTTTCCCTTCATCAACTAATCTTCTAGATCTCATTATCATACAACCTTATACATTAAAATTTACCTTATATCCATTGTCACACATTTGGATGAGACTTAGTAGATTATGTTTCAATCCTTTAACATAAAGGATATCATGCGTCAGTAGTTTTCCATCTATGTTTAAGGTTCAAGTACCTTGGATCTTTACTGTAATGTTGTCTCACAAGCTAATTGATCTTTCCTTACATTTTCTCAATTTGATGAACTTGATCTTGTCACCAATCATATGTTTTGAGTAACCATTGTCTATTACCAACAAATTCTCCTCCTTAGCATGGATTTTAATTTGAGAAATCATATATTTATATTTAACTTTCCACACATCCTTGGGTTTATTTTTACTTATTTTTCCCTTTTTTAAAGACTTGTGAACCTTTTTTCACACTGGGTGACATGCTTTTATTTTTTATGTTTGGTCTTACAAAGTTTTTTCTACATTATTTAGTTTTGTGACAAAAATTATTACAATTATAACATACTACATTTGTATCTAACAAGGGTGCAAATGAACTTATGCTTACAAAATTTATTCTCCTTTCAGGTACAACTCTACAATATCTCTATCCTATGACAAAATTGATTATAGGTATAACAATAACCATATAATGATGAGTAATACATGGTCATAACATTTGTTTGTGGAGGATGAGGAGGTCTTCTTAACTCTCACTTCTTCAAGTCTTTGACCTTTATGTAACCATCTACATAAGCTGCCTTTATTTTTTACATCTTCCTTGAGTTTATAGAGATTGACTCATTGTCCTTCTTCTTTTCTTTAAGCTTATTTTCATCTTTACTCTCATTAGCAGTGATACTATTTGTATTTTTATTCTTTCAATCTTTCTCTTTTTATGTGCTTGATTCTCCTTCTACTTTAAAGTTGTCATATAATTTTTTAGATGTATTAGTTATGTAACTTTTTTCTTTTTTCATAACCTATATCATATCTCTCTTTTGAAGGATTTTGAGAGTTGATCAATTCATCAAGAATTTCTAATCCTCCTTTTAGCTTTAAACATTTGTCTATTTGCTCTTTAGCTTTTTTAAATTAATTTCTCAAAGCCACTATCTCTGCTTCTAACTTCATGCATTCATCAGATTTAGATTATAGTTCAAGTTTAACTACACATTTTATTAATTTAGCCTCTTCAACTTGTGTCTTTTTGTTAACCACCATCTAATAAACATTTTAAAGAATCTTGGACACTTTTTCAATATCCTTTTGTCAAAGTTTCTTTTATTTTGAGTTTTATTTTTGAAACTTGTCAATTTCATCTAGAGCACAGATGAGTTCACACTCTAGATCCTCTTCTCCTTATTATTCTTCATTTGAGTCTTCAACTTCTTCTTGATCCATATAATTTGATCCTAATTCCATGAATATGAATTCATTTTCTTTATCCATAAAGGCACAATCATGGTCATCATTAGAACTATTACAATCATCTAATGAATCATTGTCTTCTTTTATGTACATACCTTTATTATTTTTGAATAAATTATTCTTCTTGGAATAATGGGGTTTCATATTTTCACTATCCTCTTCTTGCTTAGAGTTATCCTTTTTATTATAAGGTCATTTATTAATAAAATGTCCTACCTTACCATATTTAAATCATTTAAAAGGTATCTTACCTTTATATTTTACACACCCTATTCTTAATTTTATGATAAAGTTGGCTTCTTCTTCATCAATCTCCTCATATCTGGATGTAGGTACTTTTACATTTACTTGTTTGGCTACATTGAATGTATCTTCTCTCTTGAAAGTGTATGCTTCTCCTATTCTCATCTCATATGAAATGAAGGTTCCATATAACTCATCAACATTGAGTTTATCTAGATCTCTTACTTCCTCTATTGCAAATATTTTAGAGTCATACCTAGATGGCAGAGATCTTATGAAATTTTTGATAGTGATCAATTATTTCATCTCTTCTCCAAGGCCTTTGATTGCATTGACTATTTATATACTCTGAGGAAGTAGTCTACAATTTTCTCTTCTTCATTCATTTTAAGACTTTCAAACTTGCCTTTGTATGTTTGTAGCTTAGCCTACTTTACCTTATCATCACCTTCATAGATGATCTTCAATTTTTTCTAAATATCTTATGCATTTTGATAATGCATCACTTTGACAAACTTTGAGTTAGACAATCCACAAAGGATATCATTCTTTGCCTTGGTATTGCTCTAATATGCCTTCTTTAAAGCTTGATCAGTAGGAATTATATATATCCATTTATAACATACATTCATACATCAAACCCTAATTAAGATAAATATGATTCCATTCTAATTCTCTAAAATGCATAGTTTGATCCATCAAAGAGAGATGCTTTGTTTGAGGAAGAGACTTCTCGACTAGCCATTTGTGTCACCATCCAAGATCTACTTGAGCTAATTAAATTTCTTCTAAGGAATTAGGGATTTGATAGAAATTATTGGAACACAATTATCTATTGAGATGGGGATGAATTAATAGATTGAATAAATTAGTCATTTAATAATTTTAATTCAAATTAAAATATATATGCAGAGATCACACACATAAAAATGGACACAACACCATATGTATATGTGGAAAACCTAATATGAAAAAAATCATGATGAGAATCGCTACTAGAATCTACTATACTAATCTAGACTCATAATCAAAACCTCACCAGTTATAATATTTAAGGGCACTAACCCTAAAGATACATTAATCCCCTAGTTTAATAGAACCTACTCTAAAGAAGCAATAACTCCCTGACTAAGCACCAACTCAACTTATCTAATGGAACCCATCAATTAGATATATATTCAAACTATGGAGCTAAAACTCTAGATTGAAATATTTATTAATAAATTATTCCAATTCCAATTCTCTATTATAGGTCTGGTATGTAGCTTCTCATGCTCTGCACATCTCTCTCTTCTCTTCTCTTCCTCTCTACCCCTCTATCTTTATGTCTCTATATTTCTCTATTTAACACACTTCATCAATCTCTTACTATAGGCCTCTTTCTTTCAATTTGATTATGTTAAATAACAACAAAATCCTATATTGTATCTTAGATGGCACATATATAATCATTGTATCTAGGTCTTGTATCTTTGTTATGTTCACACCTAGTTTGTAACACATCATGCTCCATCCTTGGACTCGATTCAATCAATAGGTTTCCCACTTCTTGAGTTCATGCTCCACCACCATGATTCTTTGTCTTATTACTATATTTAGCATATATTGGGATCTATTTTTAATTCACATGCCATATGACACAATTTAGATCAATCACAATGATCTATATTGTTATCTTTATCGTATAATGCATATTTCATGAATGGTCCTCTTATTGACCATTGTGATGAACAAATATTTAAATACTGACCATTGATTTTAATTTTTTAATGATTTTTTCATGATCCTCATTCAATTTTCTTAAATTAAAAATGTGTCCATTAGATCAAGTTATAATAAGTTCATGCACTCTATTGTATCTTTGTATGCTTTCGTGTTTTAATGTTTCAACTTTAAAATGTATCTATTGGATGTTTTGATCTGAGCCTCTATGTGTTATTACATATTCAAAGTAGCATGAAATTTATCTCTACTTATTGTTAAATATTGAGATCTTAATCTCATCTCGCTACTTCCTAAGTCTTTAGAACATATATGCTCTATTGATATCATCAAAGTACCTCAATCTTTAACTCACCTCTATGTTTTTAAACATCAAGCACTTGATCACCCTCTCATCATTGATCCCTATAAGAAGCTCGATCTTTATCTTGGACAAGCTCCCATAAGTGTGACACTTGGTGTCCTTACATGCCTTCTACACATTTGCTATTAATTCCCACTATTGTGAAACTTGGCATTCCCATGATAATCCTTGACTATTTGACTTTGAATAACTTTATATATTAATTTTGAAAGCTCCATGATTCTGACACTTATCACTAACACGTTTACTCATAGGTGCCTTTTATAAATTGACTTTGATATGCTTCATTTTAAATTTAATGTATGATTAAGTGATAACCATTCATCAAGTCAAGATAAATATTAAATATAAGACTTAGGAAATATTAAGGTCTTTGATCACTGCTCAAGATGGTCATTTCTAGGTTTAAGGGGCTAATTGCATAATGATAATAAGGACTTGGGGTATAACTTAAGTAACTAGTTCTTGCCTATATCTAGTCAACCAAAAAATAGAACATGTTTGTGAACACCATGGCTTAAACCCTTATGTTTTAACTAAGAAACCCTACAATGTATGAGAGCTAAAATAAATTATTTGGTCTCATTTCTCTTCATCTGAACTTGTGGACCATATATCTAGGATGCACTTGAGAAACCCATAACATATCTTTAATAAATTTATCTTCAATCCTCTACAAAAGGTCTCTATAAAATGATGAAAACTTTGTAATGTGAAACTATAAAACATGGCCTTCTCTCCTATCTCATTCCAATTAATCTCCCTTTTGATATCAATGACAATCATATTTCCAACAAATAGTAATTTCATTTTCTCTAACTTTAAGCACTAATAAATGCTAATAATTGCAAAAAAAAATCAAAATTTAAATTACTTACTAGTGGTCCACTCCTATTTAGTCTCTATAATCATCTCAGTCACTCTTCTTAGTGCTTGTGTTGTGGAATATGGTCCATGTTTCCTCACGTGTCTCATAGCAAGTTTCTCAAATTACAATTCTTAGATAATAACCTTCGAAATAAATTTACACCAATGATTTTGCAATAGCCATTTATTTCACTTATATTATTTTATAATACTAAATATTCACCCAATTATCTCATCCAACTCATTCTTCATTCATTTTGAAAAATTCCAGTCACATTAAATCGATTTATTCCACTTTTGTATTCAAAATCTTGAAATAATTTCTCAACATTAAATCAACAAAATTATTTGCAAAATCAATATCTTTTTTCTATTTATAAATCCATGGTTTATTATTAATAGGATATATCATTCCCGCACACACTATATTTACCCTTGCATCATTAAAAATAATATTAATTTTACAATTTTTGAAGGGTTAAACTATTATTTATAAAATACCATCTCTAGTTCTAACTAACTAGGGGCAACCTTTTTACGTAACCAACACATTGTAGATTTGACATAAATTTTGACATAACTTGATTTATCATTTCTCCACATCTCTTCATTCACTTATTATTTTCATCAATTTTGAGCATTTTTCCATTGTTTTTCACAAACCCTTGAGGGGGCATCATCACACTAATTTTCATTCATTTGGGGCAAAAAATTCCTTATTAATCATCAACATTCTACTTCTTTTACTCCTTTGGAAATAGTATTGCTTTGTAACACTATTTTAAATAAGGGAAAATTTATACACCTAAAATTCATTTAGTATCAAAATGTACCTAAATCTATTTAATAATTCTTCTTAAATTAGTTCATCACATTTCTTCCTAATTTAAATAATTGAGTAAGTCAAATATGTCAATTATACACACTTAAATTCTTATTTTAAATAATAAAAATCAAAATTTTACACTTCATACAAATATATCCCACCTTTTTTCCCTCATCCCAACCAAATCCATAAAATTCTCAACCTCTTATGACTCATTCATTGAGTTGTTAAGAAAATTGACTTAGTCTTGTTGACTTAGCTAACCAACCTCATGCTTTTCTCAACCATTTTGAAAAGGTCTTAATCCTTATGAGTGAGGAATAATTATCTACCATTTATCATTTGGGTTATTAAAAAATTCAAAATTATCCTCCACCATTGTATTCCTCTCCAAACATCTATAAATAAACTTACAAATCTTCATTTTTAAGAATCTTGAAATACTATCACATCATGAACCTTGAGATATCAATTAGGAAATTAGAACTCCACACACAAGAGAATCATAATGAATCAAGGAAAATAAAATAATTACTTTCTCACCCAAAACCCTTCCCATTCTCTTTTTCATTAGAGGAGTGAACACCACATATTTTAAAAGAGAAAATTGAATGTATATCGTAATGGAGAAAGATTGTGTATTCAAAAGCATAAAGTTTGTTATTATTATTTTCTTTATTTATTACTTGACTATAATTCAAGTTTAGATTATATTATAATTATTTCACTTTCTTATCGCATATAAATTTAGCTCATACACTCCTTATCAACATTTAAAATAAAATGTTTTATGAGGCATCCCCCAATAAAATACCCACCTAGACCTTATGTGCATAGAAGCCTTTACCTCTAGGTAGATGAACATTATTACATAATAAATAATTCAAAATGGTCCTATTAAATCAATAATACCAATCTTGTCATATCTTGCATAGTGGGAACTTTAAAAATTCAAAAAAAATCAAATTAAGGAAGAACCTAAAAAACATAGTAGGAATTTTAGGCATGCATGTTCCATAATATCCCATGATTATGTAATCATTTTTATGAAATTCCCTATGTCATTACAAAGATATTCACTACATTTGTATAGTTCTATCCCTCAATACTCTTTATTCTCTTTTGGGTAGTTAGTTAAATCCTTCTTGGAAAAATTATTCATTAACATCATTAAAAGAGTAAATATTGGTCAATTTCTAGTCTTAGGCATAGAAAGTGGCCAAAAATATGGATTAAAGTCATGTTCCATCATTAATACTATGGTTATGGTTCATGTCAGAAGTTGAAAGGGGTATCTAGTTAGTCCACTATTTGGTCATGTTTCAAACCTACCTTATCAATCTCTATAAGTATTTATACCTCATTTCAAGCCTAAATTTAGTATGAATATGAGGTTCACGCATGTATTGACAAACTTTGATCACTTAGGAGGGTCCTTAACATGAAAATGGTGTAGTGATGAAGATAATTCGAGGTGATAGTTTGGTAAGGGCCTAGAAACATTGATACTACATAATCATCAGAGGTATGCTCATTATTAAGCCTTAAATAAACATCATAGGGAATTTTATAAGGTTTAATCAAGGTTTCATTGACCATTGAGGTTTTATATATGTACTAACATTGTGATCTGATTGATAAACCTCTTTTAAGGCCATATACTTGAACATAGTCAATAGTCTTGGATATAATGAGATGTTATTTGGCCTTAATAAGCTACTCAACCACCCAATACACGTTTAATGGACCTCATTACATTCACCAAGCCACCATAAAATGGTTTCATATCTCATTTATGCCCACTAACACCTTAGTCAATTCTAATTCCTCTCAAAAAGGGCCCACATGTGTCAAACTATGACCTTTCAGCTTCCTCAATTTGTACCACTAAATAAAAATGTTATTTTCCCCCTACTTTCCCTCCACTACATAATTGAGCTACATTTTATATATGAAACAAGAGGATTTATAGGAAAACATGGTATTTTACATGTGTTTATTCAACAATATAGATCCATACTATATGACAGCTCAATTAGAGGCATCGTTATGTAGAGGGAGTTTAGAGATATCAAATGGTGAAAGGAGTAGTGTGTTTCAGTGTCTTAGGAGCTCAAAACCATTTTTTCTCTACTTTGACCTCACTAACAAATCTCTAGGACCCCTCATGTTTGTACTTATATCATATAAGAGAAGGTGAGTGTATTCCCAAGATATCTTGTATGGAAAGTAGACTCATGGGGATAAACATAAATGGAATTTATCTAAATATTAACTAACTATTTTTTTTAACATTCCTTAAGAAGTTAAGGAACTTATATGCTTCCTAATCTACATAGGCACTTTTAGAATTAATGGTTTTCAAAGGATTTTGTCTCATTTACTAAAAACGATCATGAATCATGTTCCCTTAAGTCTTACAGAGTCTTTCTAGGGTATTTTAAACTTTAGGTTCACACGTCTGAGACTATGTAAATTGTAAATCTCCTTGATTATATTTTGTGTATGGTTTTTAGACAATTTTGTGCAAAAGATAGAGTTTTATGCATTCATTAGGGGATATAAATAAGATTGAAGAGTTATCAAGGGTGTTTCAGAGCTCAGAATTCATCATTACTCATATATAAGGTTCAATACTCCTATTTTTGCCTTAGAACACCTCAAGAGAATGAGGTTTTTACATATTCAAAGGACACTATATGGTGGACTGTATGTGTAGTTCAAGCACACTTCCAAGGCTCTAATGTGCCCCAAAAGAGGTGAAAGAGATGGTAAAGTGGTGATGGTTTATTTTCATGCCCTTTAGAACATCTTTCCCAACCCCCTATAATGACTCCATAGTCCTAGTAGAGTACCTTTTTTGTATTCAAGCCACTAAGTTATATTATTAGAGTTTAAGGATCTTTGTAGATATTAAGGTATTTATAAGAATCCTTTCCTTTTGGGACTATATATACCTCATTCCTACCTTAAAACTTTCATGTTTTCTTGTGTATACATTAATGGGTATAAGGGGTCCACTTTGATTGGTATTATGAGAATTATTGTGTTTATTTCATGCCAATCCCATGTTCATATGGTCTCACTATATTTTCACTACCATTCCATTGTTATACACCCTATTTCCATGATTCATCTCTCCATGTGCCTCCACTGCCACTCTTTTTTATTCATCCACACTCCACCTAAGATTAGATCATACCTTAGTAACCTCCACACTTCATTGAAACCATCAAGGTAATAATGTTATTCGGTGTTTCACCTATATGACCATATAGTAATATGAAGATGAAAAATGAGCACCTACAGTTAGCCATTAAGGTTACTATAGTAGGGCCTCAAAGGCAACTACATAAATCATCCAAGGTATAAATGTTGATATGAACATCATGTAATACAAATTCTAAAAGGGTTTGAATGTGATTTAATTACTTATACCAAAAATCTCTATCATTACATAGGTAATCTCTATCATAGTACAAGCTTGGTAACAACCCTGTAGACAATCATAATAGATGAAGATAACAAGCTAACATTACTAGATTATGTTGATGTTTCCACCTCATATGAGCTAAAAGATTTAATCCATATGAAATAAATAATGTTTCACATTTTTAAGGGTCTAAATTTGATTCCCATTACCCTTGAAGAGATATAATGACGCCCTCATAGTGTTTAGACTACATAGGACCATGTAGATATGAGACTTAAGTATCAAGTGAAAGATGGGTTGTGTAAGAAGGATGAGGGGGTTAATGAACTAAAAATACATGGCCTTTTTTTTAGGTTTATATTTCCATACTATATGAGCCATTGTTAAGATGGTGGACGTTTTAAACCCTACAAAAAGCCCAAAAATGACCAGATGATGAAATATCACCCCAAAACCCATCGAAAGGAAGGATTTCAGCCATGAAATGACCTTTAAAGTATTTTAAGGTCCTATAAGCATCACCATGGATCCTTGGTTGATATTTTTGGGATAAAATTTATATGGAAGAGGTGTAAAGAAGCTAGTTTGAGCTTAAGGATTAGGATACAGAGAATAGTCATGTGAAAAATGAGTTAAAGAAGGAAGGACTCCTAAATCACCTAAATAATCCTTTTAGTTGTCTCCATGATGACCTCCATGATTTTTTCATCAAATAGAAAGGTGTAGCAGTTAGATCACATAGTTGTATACACCTTAAGGAAGAAAATTGACACTATGGAACTAATGATGATACTTTCTAAAGTACAAAAGGTGTTTTTATAGTTATACATGATGAAAGGGTGGTTCATAAACCAATATGTAGGTTAAAGTATATGGTTCAAGTATGGATATATAAAAAAATTTATTCTTCACCATGACTATGCCATTAAATGGGGAAAAATAGTTTGAAGAGTTAATGTGTTTTAAATACTATTGGAGGACACTATTACATTTTTCTAAAGCCCTTTGGGCTTGCCTAGGCCTTGGAGAAGCCATCACATTACACCTTTCTAATTGTATACATATAGAAGTCATTTAAGGATCAAATTATTCACATAAGAAGTATCCTTGAGTGGTAAAAAAAACTTGAGATTTGTACATGAGGAGTCTAATTATTTATGGAAAATGAGAAGGCATATTGTCTTGGGATTGGTGTAGTTATTTAATAAACCCAAGCTCATATCTCCATGAACTAGGTCTAAAACTCCCAAACCCCCTAAAATCTCCCTTAAATAATAACAATTACTAGTCTATAAAGGTTTAAATAAAAATACGTTATTTTGCTTAAAATTATTGGTCTATCAATTGGATAATGTAGGAAACTTAGGGGGATCCAACTCATGGCTTTGGATGGTATGAAAATTGTACAAACTTTTCTTGGGAGGTCAAATTTTCAATATTCCAGTAAGAATTTACATTTTAGAGCCTAAAAAAAAGCTATAAATCATGGGAGGAGCAAGTTTAGGACTTATTATATTCATTAAATTATACAAAAACTCATGAAACTAAGTAAAAGTGTTCTCATCATCTCTATCTAAATTACTAGTCTGTGAGGTAGTCTAATTAGCCTAGTCATGTAAGGCTAATGTGTATTATAGGTAAAAAACTTTTGAAGGATAATAATGTAAATTAACTAGACGTTATATAAGGATTATATAAGTCTCATCATATTAATTTAGAGCCTAAGTTCAATTTTTAGATCAATCACATAGTGGATATAAATAAAAAGTTAGAGATCAAACCACATAGGCCTACATACAATAAAAATGGAAGAATATGGTGAGAAAATGGTGGTGTGATATAATTAATTGAAAATATCCATTCATTTTAATAGTCATATAACTGAGCCTACACTAAAATGGGATTCATTATTATAGGTCTAAGGGAATTTCATGAACCATTTAGTCTGCATATTAAAGGAAAGGCTACCCAACACCTTAAGGAGACTCATTTACACCCAATGTAAATTGCATAGCTACCAATAGATGGAATATTGAGATATTTTTATAATGGTAAATTAGTTAATGAGGTTTATTGAGGGAGTTACTACTTCCATAATGCCAAAAATGTGTTTATCAATGGGGTGTCAATGCTCAAGGAGAGGGACCAACCTATGTAACTACCTTATGCCACTTCATGTTCATTCATGACCTAACCTATGCCTAAATTTATATATTATCTTCCAAATTATATACATAAATAGGAATTTATCTCTTATTTTTCCATGCCTTAGCTAGGTGAGTAAATCTCTACCAAAATTCTCTTGTAAACACTTTTGAAGTAATACAGATAGTTTCATATTCTTGTGGAATGTTATTGTGATTATTGAGAGTTTGATTTTAATATGTATGAATTTTATGGTAATATACAATTACTTTCATATACCTATCTTCAATTTTTTATTTTCTATCAAGTTGTATGATGTGTTAGCAGATATTAATGTTCCTTGAAGTGTCATAAATTAATAGTATCTCATTACAGTTATAGACTCAGTCCTTCAAGTGAGAGAATTTATTCAGTATCCATACAAGATACTCATATTTGGATAATTAGTGAAGAGTATCATATATCCTCCTCTCCATTATTTTCATTAGGAGCTATCAAAATAAATGATTGAGAGTGGATCCTTCATCATTTGGTGCATCACCACCTAGAGTAGATTTTTACATTAGTTTTCATTTATTTGCCTTTTCCTTATGATACATTTAATTATAGAAATATCTAAATTTTAAAATTAGTGGATATATACAAATGAAAACAAATATTTTTGACCTACAAACTAGACAACCCATAGTCTAGGTTCACTTGCATGCTAGACTAGGTTTGAGGATAGGACTTGATCACTTCTCTCTTTATCTAGGGTGCAACATAGAATGCCAATAGTTTTGGAATTCCTAGTGTGATATAAATTAAGGTACTTGGAAATATATTTTGTAAATCTTTAAAATGTGTAAGGACATTTGGAGGGCCTAAGACAAACATCAATAGATTGGAGGGCAAGTTCATGCATCAAATCTCTACTAGATCAGCTTCAAAAGGTAAGAAAATTTAGATTTTTGAATTGACATTAGAAATTTATATGAGAAAGAGGGTTATTATTTCCAATCCCAACCCACCACACCCAATTCTCCCAAGTCTTTAAACTCAAAAAATTCTACCCATACACAGTCTCCCAAAATTCCACCAATCCCAATGGTAAGGCTTAGATTACAAGCCTTTATACCCTTTCAATGGTGATAACCCTTTTAATCTCCAATAATATGATGATATATAAAAATATCCTTGAATATTTTTCCTTATTTTATATAATAAAACTCCACCACTCCTATAGAGGACATAGTTGACATTTCAAACCTATGCTCAGTGCATAATATCACCCAGAAGAATATAGTTATAAGACTCCTAGTCACATCCTTGAGAGGAAAAGCCATGAAATGGTATAGTGTTCTCAATCTTACCTCAATAAATACATGGATGAGTTTTTTGAGTGCCTTTATAATGAATTTTAAGGTAGGACTGACCATGTGTCACTAGTTAGGCAGCTCGCCTCAATCAATAGGGCACTCCAAGAATCTATGGTTGATTTCAACTATAGATTTAAAAAGACATGGGATAAAATACTTGTTATCATAAATTCCATACCCAATTATGTATTTATTTACTATCTAAGATCCTTGAAATCATATATTATAGTAATGATATAATTTATGGGTGCAATAAATTTACTTGAGGCTTATGAAATCTCTATAAGGACAAAAAATTGGTTGTTAGAAGTAGGGAAATTGACACTAAGACCCCTCATGTCCCTCATTATTTAGGTATAACCTATTACACCCACCATTTTTCCATTACCTACATAAAAAAATCAAGGGAAATCTAATGATATATAAGTGGATATGCTTGGGAGGATTGGAGGCTTGTTGAAGGCCCAAAATAATAAGTTGGTAGCCTTAGAAAGGTAGTAGTAGACATGATACAAACCATACCAAAGACCATGTCAAGATTAATATCATTCTTATTCATATAAAATGCACCCTTATCGATCAAACCAGTAATACTAAGACCAAATCACACAATCTAAGCCACATACCATCTATAATCCCATAGCTGCAAGTAACTCAAGAGCTTTTATACCCACACAAAATAACTTCATACAAGAGGGCCAATGGAAATGAGCACGGGGGTAGTGTAGTGAAATGGTAATATTTATAAGTAGATAAATATATCATAATCATAGTTAGAACTATGGTCTTCCATGTCAATGCTATGACATAATGCCTCATCTAGTGCAAGGTCCTCCAATGACTCATGGTGACTTGCCTACCATGACACCATCATAATTTACAAGCCAACAATAAGGAAATGCTAGTAAAACACTATCTAATACTACTTGTGTGAAATTTAAAGAGGAGGATCATACATTTGAACATGTGTTAAAATATTTGGGGTAGGCTACACAAAAATTATATGATATAGCTATAGCCCATACAAGGGCTAAAAGGAAAATGATGAAAGATAGTTTGGGTCAATCTAAGGTCTCTTCCACACTTCCTCAAGTCACTCAATATCTTTCCACTTAGATTATAACTACTAAGACCCATCTAACTCAAAAAATGACTCCGACACATGGGTAGTAGTAGAAGGATCCTTTTATTCCTTAAGTCACTCAAGTGTCAAGTGATATTTCCACTTCCAAGAAGCACCCCAAGAATTCTAGTTCTCCATTCAACATTGTGGAATACATGAGGAGGTCCAATGTTATCATTTCCATGTGGGTTTTTTTATATATTTTATGGAAAAAATACATCTGCCAACATGATATATCTAATCCCTATCTTTTAAATAAGGAAATTGATAAGGTAAGTGTAGTTTCATTCAATAATGGTCAGCCTAGTCAATTCCAAACCCCTAAGGTTGTTAATACACCTGCATTTTACTTGTTAGTCATCATAGGGGATTGTCTTGTCCATAATATGTCCCTAATGAGAAATGGGTATTGAAGTTAGAAGGCTATCCCACCAAGATAATAGGTATCTTAAAAGGCATAAATATTATGTTGGCATCTTTCCCAAATTACATTATTACTCAAGATGTCATGGTGGTTGATTTACCTTCATAATTTTACCTATGCCTATCTAGGGACTTTACTATAAATATTGAGGGTTCCCTTTTATTTGACTGGTCATCCATAGTCTTTAGGGCTAGATATGGGACTAGAGTCACTATTAGGTTTGAACCTATCTCTAGGTTCCATTTAGAGCCCTATATGTCCAACCTTTCAAATGTAAACTACACCATATTTGATAAATATTAGAATGCCAATAAACAAGAGCCTAATGATCATATTAAGGACATATCATATCTATACCTTGATGAATGGGTAGTTGACAACCATGGATTTGACCCCTAAAACACCATTGAGGAGGCATACTTATACTTAGAGGTGTATTATATATATGAGGAAGGTAATGCTATTCCTAGCCTAATAAGCATAACTCAAGAGGATGATGGTCTATGGACCTTATTTATTGATGGATCAAGGTCAAATAATGTAATTTAGGCTAGACTAACATTGGCTTCCCCTTCAAATCATAATTATTACTTAGCTACAAGGTTCCAATTTAGTTGCACTTCAAACATGGCTGAGTATAAAACTCTATTACATGGGTTATAAGAAGCAATAAGAAGAGGCATTAAACTTCTTCAAGTAAAAGGTGATAGTGAGATTTTAGTGAAACAAGTAAGATGTGTTAGTGTAGTAAAGAACCATCAGTTAAAGCCTTATAAGTACCGAGTATGGGACCTCATAAAATATTTATTGGCATTCAACATACAATCTATACCAAGGGAGGCTAATCACCATGTATATAGGCTTGAATTCATTGGATATCAATATGAGATTGTATAGGTAGTGAAAGGAAATCAAGGCCAATCTAAAATTAGGGTCATATGTAGGCTAGTTGTACTTGATAATGAGGTCAGTTGGTAGGCTTTTTATAATGATGTATAAATAGTGTGTTTTCTTATGTAAGAGGTACATTTCTACCATAAGAACAAAGGCAAGTTTTAACACCAATATGATGATTAGATAGTGCAACTAAGTTCTCAAAAGATACCTATTTAACTTGTGACACTAGAAATCATATTCAATGAAGATGAACAAATGAGAATGGACAACATAAGTATCTCTACTAAAGAAGAGCAATATGAGAGGGTAGAAATATTTAAGGACAAGTTAATGAAGTTGGGAAAGATTAACACAATAGAAGAGAGAGATAAATTTACTTATTTATGTCAAGAGTATTAAAATGTATTTGCATGGGAGTACCATGAATTAAAAGTTTTTTAACCCAAACTTCACAACATACTATAGAATTGGAAAGCAATGCAAACCCAGTGAGACAAAAATAAAGGCATATCAATCCAAAGGTAGAAGAGCCAATGAGAATGGGTTTGTTCAAATTTATTGAGTCTAAGATAATACTCCCCATCAAAAATTCCTCGTGGGTATTAAATCTTGTGATTTTGAGGAAAAATAATTGGGAAATATGATTATGTGTTAACTTTAAAGACCTCAACAAGGTGTATATAAGAGAGCACTACCCATAGCCTTCAATGGATCAGATAATTCATAAGGCTATAGGCTCTAAAAGGTTATCATTACTTAATGTCTACTCTATTTATAATTAAATCTTGTTTGAGGAGGAGGTTAGGCATAAGAATACCTTCACCACAAAGGGGGGCATTTTTGAATACATAAAAATTCCCATTGGATTGTCCAATATAGGGAAAACATTCCAAAGGGAAATGTATGTTGCCTTTGAGGGGTTGATAAATAAGATGGTGATAATCTACCTTGGTGAAATCACTATATTCTTAAAAATACATCAGGCCACATAGCTCTCTTGAAACTAATCTTTAACAAATGTAGGCAGTTTGGAGTGTCTTTAAATCCTAAGAAATGCATCTTTGCTATTGATGAGGGTAGATTGTTGGGTCATGTAGTGTCTAAATATGGTTTTTTTATAGACCCTGAGAGAGTTGAATCCATTTTATCCTTACCCTTTCCCAATCACAATAAAATTTTAAAAAGTTTCTTATGGAATATTAACTTCATAAGAATATTTATCTTGGGCTTTGTAGAGTTGGTCAAACCTCTCACTCACATGCTAAGGAAATGCAAGGAGTTCACATGGAAAAAGGAAGGTAAGTGGATATTTGAGTCCATAAAGGAGGCCATTTATCATTCCCATACATTTATAAATCCTAATTTTAGAAAGGAATTCTACTTGTATGCTTTCTCTACATTAGATTCAATTTTTACCATGATAATGTAGTAGAATGGTGAAGTTCTAGAACAACATATTACCTTCTTTAGTTATAGCTTAAAGGGATATGAATAAAGAAATATTTTTTTGTATAAAAATGTACTTTATATCATGAGAGGGTTTAAAAAATTTAGGCACATGATATCAAATAGAAATATCATACTCATGGTAGTACACCCAAGAATTAAAGAGTTCATACTCAATAAGGATCTCAATCAGAAAAGAGTTGGGTGGGTAACAAAATGCATGGAATATGACATTGAGGTTAGAGTCAAAAATATTATCAGAGGTAAATATTTATGTGATCACCTTGTATAAAATGTAAAATAAGGAAAAGATCAAGATTTGGAATCCATGATAGTCAACAAGTAGTTGCAAGAAACACCCCTCTCAACTGGATAAATGATGTGATCAAATTTATTCAATTAGGCTAATGTCCTATGGAATTGGATAAAGTAAATATGAGAAAATTTAGGTTGAAAACTATACCTTATGTCTTCATATATGGATTAATTTTTAAGTACATATGAGGCATGCTTTTCAGGTATATGGAATCATGTGAAGTGAATAAGTTACTTGAAAATTTTCATGATGGCCCTACTAGTGGGCATTTTACTGGTAAGACCATAGCCTTTAAGATCATAAAATATTGGTAATTTTGGCCTAAATTTTTTATATATTCACACTCTTGGGTGAGTAATTGTTCAAAGCATGCCATGTTCACTAGCAAGCAAAATCTAGCTTCCTTTTATTTACATCAAATGCAAGTAGAACAACCTTTCACATAATGGGGCTTGTATTTCATAAGGATGATCCATCCCTCTTAAATTTATGGAAACAAGTGGATAATCACATAAATATAATAATTTTCAAGGTGGGTTGAAGTAACTACCCTCAAAGAAGCCAATGATAATTCTATCCTAGAGTTTTATGATAACCTTATGACAAGATTTTGTGTGCCTTCAAAAATCATTTCTCATAATGCCTTAGCCTTAATAAGTACCAAGGTATGTGAGTGGTCTCTTGGACATGGAATATTTCTCAAATAATCCTCTATCTATCACCCATAAGGCAATGGACTAGTAGAGTCCACAAATAAGAACTTGCTAAGGATCATCAAAAGAACTATGGAAGATAGTCAAAGGGAGTGGCATACTAGATTGAGGACTATATTATGGGTAGATAGAGTGACACCTAATAATACTAATGGAAACTCCACATACCTCATTTTATATGGTATATATTCAAGAATTCTTATCTCCCTTGAGTTACCTACACTAGATCTTTCCCACCAACTTCAACTCCTAGAGGATGATGTTATGCAAGTGAGGATGAATGAATAAAGATATCTAGAGGAGTAAAATGATAGTGACATGAATACCATATGGTCTAATTATCATCAATTTAAAGTGTTATTTGACAATATATCTTCTTTTAGAATGTTTCAATAAGGAGATATAGCCTTCAAGTGGGATGAGGACTGTGAAAAACCAAGAAAACACTCTAAGTTTGATAGCCTTTGGAGTTAACCTTACATCATCACTTGATTCAAGGAGAGTAATGAATTTGATATTAATAAATTAATTATGAGATCCTTCCCATCCATTTAAATTTGAGGTACCTCAATTTCTATTATTAAACCTCTTTCATGTTCTTTTGTACATAGGTAGATAGGTTTGTCTTTTGTCTCTAAGTGATTTTGCACAAATGTCATGTTTTTTTTGGTCTTGTTGGTTAGGTAGTTTTTTATTTTATTTATTTTTATTTAGTATTGTTTGGTTGTGTATTATTATTTTAAGATTATACAAGGATAAGAAAAATTCTATGTTTTAATCATGTTCCATATGCTAGATCATTATGAACAAGTTTGGAAGATTTTCTAGGTTCCATGACTAGCAGGCTAGTCAAGCGAGCTGAGTCACCAGAAATGTTGGTCACTTTATATTCCTATACCTATAAATTGGATAAATTTATGTCTTAAATTAATTTTCCATCATTTATGCCATGGTTTTAGTTCATGTCATGATTTGAAAGGGGTGTCTAGTCAATTTACTATTTGGTCATGTTCCAAACCTGCCTTATTAGTATCTATAAGTCTTTGTACCTATTTTTAATATTGAGTTTAGTATGACTATGAGGTGAAGCATTCCTTGACAACCTTTGATCACTCAGGAGTCTCCTTAACATGAAAAATATGTAGTGATGAAGATAATTTTAGGGGATAGTTTGGTAAGGACCTAAAAACATTGATCTTGTATAATCATCTGAGGTATGCCCATTCTTAAGCCTTCAAGAAACATCATAGGGAATATTATAAGGTTTAATAAAAAAAATCATTTACCATTGAGGTGTTATATATTTATTAACATTATGTTTTAATTGATAAATCTCTTTTAAATACATATACTTGAATATAGTCAACAATCTTGGTCATAATGAGATGTTATTTAGCCTTGAGAAGGCAATCAACCACCCCAAATGCCTCTAGAGAAAATCATTAGATTCACCAAGCCACCATAAAATGGTTTTATACCTCATTTATGACTACTATCATCTTAGTTAATTATAATTCCTTTCAAAAATGGCCCACACATATTAAATTATGACCTTTTAGCTTCCTTAGTTCATACCACTTACTCAAAATTTTGTTTACTCCCTATTTTCCCTCCACAACATCAACTAGCTACATTATATATCTAAAAAAAGAGGATTTGCTAGGAAAAATGGTATTTTATAAGTGTTTATTTAATAGTATAGATCCATACTATATGACATAACTCAATCAAAGGCATGGTAATACAAAGGGAGTTCATAGATATCTAATGGTGAAAGGAGCAGTGTGTTTTAGTGTCTTAGGATCTCAAAACCATTTTTTCTCTACTTTGATCTCGTTAGTAAGATCAAAGGACCCCTTAGGTTTATAATTATACTATACAAGAGAAGGTGAGTGGGGGACTAAGCTCTTTCCCATGGAAATTAGACTCGGGGAGATAAACATAAATGACATTTGTATGGAGATTAAGTGCCTATTATTTATGAACATTCCTTAACAAGTTAAGGAAATTTTATGCCCCCTCATCTACACAAGCACATTTAGAATCAATAATTTTTAAAGGATTTTTCCTCATTTTATAAAATTAATCATGGATCTTATTTCCCTAAGTCTTATAGAGTCTTTCCATGTGTTATCAACTTTGGATTTACATGTGTGAGCCTATGTACCTTGAAAATCCCCTTGAGACTGAATTATGTAAAACATAGAGTTTGATGCATTCATCAAGGGATAGAAATAAGGTTTAAGAGTTATCAAGGGTGTTTTAGAGCTAAACCTACCTCATTTCTTAAATTTAAGGTTCAATACCCCTCTATTTCCCTCAAAACACCTCAAGAGAATGACGTTTGTGCATATGCAAAGGACACTATATAGTGGACTATATGTGTAGTTCAAACACACCTATAGGAATCCAATGAGTCCCAAAAGATGTGAAAGAGATGGTAAAGTGGTGGTAGATTACCTTCATATAATTTATAAAATCTTTCCCAACCCCCTATAATGACTCCATAGTCTTAGCAAACCACCTTCTCTATCTTTAATCCACTTAGTCATATTTAGCATAGTTTAAGGTTCTTTGTAGAGATTAAGGTATATATGAGAATCTAAGGTTTGTATTTGGGAGTATATACACCTCATTCCTATTTTAAAATGTTCATGTTTGATTGTGTATACATTATAAGTTCTATAAGGTCCACTTGGATTGCTCTTAGGAGAAGTATTTTCTCCATTTCATGACATGCCCATCTTCATATGGTCTCACTATATTTTCACTTCCATTCTAGTGTTTTACACCCTATTTCCATGATTCATCTTTCCATATGTCTCCACTTCCACTCTTTTCCATTAATTCATCCTCCACCCAATATTGGATCATACCCAAGTGACCTCCACACTTCACTAAAATAATTAGGGTAAATAATATTATTATTTTTTTCACTTATATGACCATATAGTAATCTAAAGATGTAAAATTAGCACCTATTGTTTGCCATTAAGGTTACTATAGTAGGGCCTCAAAGGGAACTATATGAATCATTTAAGGTGTAAAGGTTGATATGAATATCAAGGAATATGAATTCCAAGAGGGGTTAAATTTTATGTGATCCAATTATACCACAAGTATAAAATATCACATAGGTCATCTCCATCCTAGTACAAGCCTAATAAGAACCCTATAAATAGTTATAATAAAAGAAGGTAACAAAGTGACATTACTAGCTTATGTTGACATTTCCACCTCATCTGACCTAAAACGAAAAATCCATATAAAATAAATAAATTTTAAAAATTTTAAGGGTGTAAAATTGATTTTCATTACCCCTAAAGAGATATAATGACACCCTCATAGTCATCAGACTACACAGGCCCAAGCAAATATGACATCTGAGGATTGAGTGAAAGATTGATTATGTAAGAAGGTAGTGTTGTAATAATATAACCTAGGAATTATGGTGGTTATAATCATGTGTCAATAAAATACAACTCAATAAACACCTTTAGAGGCAATGTTACAGGCCACATTCAAAGTTTGCATGCTTGGGTACACTGTTTACATGTAGTTTGGAGCTAGTTTGGGACAAAAAGATGGTTTGGGCCCCTTCCAAGTACATCCAATTTCAAAAATTTGGTATAGATTAATATCATGACATATTAAAAGGTATCATATGTTCACTTATATTGTAAAAATAGTGGTTTACCATTGTTTTATCTCATATCAAGTCTTGTCTGTTGTAGACATATAGTGAGTTGAAGGCCCATCTAGGGTATGTGAGGTTTGTAGGTTATTTGAGACCCCAAGAGATTTTGATCCAAGTGTATAAATATTTATTAAGGTTCCTAAACCTCTTCTATAGGCAAATTCTTAGGCTAATAGTCAATGCCTTAAGAGATGAGGTGACATAAGCAAGTAGGTAGACTTACACACAAACCTTAGTGGCACCTTACGACCTATGCAAGTTATTTTAACAAATAAAATTGCTAGGGTGAGGAGTTTTAGAATGTTTTAGACCCAAAAAAGAGGTTTTAAGTGTCAAGAGGTGGTAAAATTGATCTAAATACCATAAAACCTAGCTCAAGCTAATCCACTTGCATACATGCAATTTATGGGGCATGTTCAAATGCTCACCCACTCTGCTATAATCACATTAGTTTCAAAGATAATATAGGTTTTTTATTATCTATATGGAATAAAAATTCATGGTATATTTATTGACAATAGGGGGCTAGGCTCTATAAATGAATGCTAAGAAAATAAGTGCTCAAAACTACCTACAAGTAACCCTAACCTCAGCTTTTGATGCTCATATATCTAATGAGACTTTTCATGGGAATCCAACCTATTCATGAGAGATGATAGGGTCAATTATTTAAACATACATGGCCTTTATTTTATGTTAGAATGTCAATACTCTATGAACCATTGTTAAGATGGTGGATATATCAAACCCTACACAAAGCTTAGAAATGACTCGATGATGAAATATCACCCCAGAACCCATCAAAATTAAGGGTGTCATCCATGAAATGAAATTTAAGGTATTTTTAGGTCCTTTTAGTACCATGATGTCTCATTGGTTATAATGTGTAGGGTCAAAGTTGTATGAAAGAGTCATAAATAATCTAGTTTAAGCTAAAAGATTAGGATATAAAGAATATTCATGTTTAAAATGAGTTAAATAAGGGAAAAGGGCTCCTAAACCACATAAATAAGCCTTATAGTTGTCTCCATTCTAACCTTCATGACTATTTCATCAAATAAAAAGGTGTAGTGGTTAGAACACATAGCTGTATGCACCTTAATGAAGAAAATTAACACTATGGAACCAATGATGCTATTCTCTAAAGAACCTAAGGTGTTTTTATAGTTGTATGTACTACAAAGGTGTCTCATATACTAGTATATAGGTCAAAGTTTATGGTTCATGTGTGCATACAGAATAAGCTTTAGCCTTCACCATGATTATGCCATTAGAGGGGTAGAGCAGAATATAATTTCAAGAGTTAAATTTATTTTAATCCTCTCTGGTAACACTATTACATTTTTATAAAGCCCTTTTGACTCCATAAAATTACACCTTTCTACTTTCAAACCTAGAGAAGTCATTCAAAGAGAAAATTCTTCACATAAGAAGCATCTTTGAGTGCTCAACACATCTTGAAATATCTACATCGGGAGTCTAAATATTCTAGTAATGTGAGAGGGCCTATTATATTGGGATTGGTGTAGTTATTTCATAATCCCAAGCTTATATCTCCATGAACCAAGTTTAAAACTCCTAAACCCCCTAAAACCCCCCTTAAACACTAATAATGACTAGTCTAGAGAGGTTTAAGGAAAGATACATTATATCACTCAAACATTGTTGGTATATCACTTGGATCATGTAACCAACTCAAGGGGGCTTCAAATCATGGCTTTGGATGGTAGAGAATCCATATGAACATCTCTTAAGAGGACAAGTTTGCAAGGTTTCATTAAGAATGTGTATTTCAAATCGTAAGGAAAATTTAAAAATCATGGGAGGAATGATTTATGACTTATTATATTAATTAAATGATAAAATTGTTCATTAAACTAATTAAAAGTGTTCTCATTATCTCCTAAACTACCAATCTATCAGGCAGTCCAATTGGCCTAGTCATTTAAGGTTAATGTGTGTTACTTGTAAAAAAATATTGAAGGATCACAATGTTAATGAACAAAAGTTTATAAAAGGACTATCTAAGTCTCATAAGATGAATTTGGAGCATAAGTTCAACTTTTAGATCACTCACATAGTGGATATAAATAGAAAGTTGGAGATTAAACCACACAGGCCTACTTATCATTCAAGTGGAAGAATCTAGTGAGCAAAGTGTGGCATGAGAGAATTAATTAAACATATCCATTCATTATAATAGTAATATAGGTGATCTTACACAAAAATTAGATCTATTATGGTAGGTAAAATGTAATTTCATAAGCCATTTAACATGCATATTAAAGGAAAGGTTTCCCAACGCCTTGAGGAGACCCATTAACACCCCATGTGCATTATATAATTACCAAAGGAGAGAATATTGAGATATTTTTATAATGTTAAAGGAATTAATGAGGTTATTTTATGGAGTTACATCCTCCAAAATGCCAAAAATGGGATCATCAATGGGGTGTCAATGTTCAAGGAGAGGGACCAACCTATGTAACTACCCTATGACACTTTGGGCTCATTCATGACCTCTCCTATGCCTATATTTCTCTCTCTTATTTTATAAATTATCTATAAAAATAGTCATTTAGATATTTTTTCCATCACTTGATTATGTGTTGAAAAGCTCTACCAAAATTCTCTTGTAAACTATTTTGAAGCAATATAGATAGTTTTAGATTATTGTGGAATGTTAGTGTGATTATTAAGAGTTTGATTTGAATATTTATTCACTATATGGTCATCTAAAATTACTTTCATATACACATATTCAATTTAGTTTCTTATAGTTTGTATTATGTTAGCAGATAGTACTGTTCCTTGAAGTGTCACAAGTTACTAGTATCTCATTGCAAGTCTAGACTCAATCCTTCAAGTGGCAGAATCTATTTAGTCTCCATATAAAACACTCATACTTAGAACATTAGTAAAGAGTCTAATAAATCCTTATCTCCATTAGGTTTATCAGTATCTATCAAAATAAATGATTGAGAGTGGATTCTTCATCATTTAGTGCATCACCACCTAGATTATTCTTTTGCATTAGTTTTCATTTATTTCCCTTTTCCTTGTGATAAATTTAGATTATAGAAAGATTTGAATTGTCAAATTAGTGGAGATATCCCCATGAAAACTAGAGGTGTGACCTAAAAACTATACATATCATATTCTAAGGTCACTCCTATATTGGACCAGGTTTAATGATAGGACTTGACAACTTATCTCCTTAGCCAGGGTGCAACCTAGAATGCCAACAATAACTATTACATCCTCTATGCCATTATGAAATTGTAATATGAGTCTATTGTAAACTTTATTTCTAGGTGGTGAGGACTTATAAACCAATTAACCTTATCCCTTTTTCAATAAAAACTTATTAAATTATTTTTGGCATCATGTATAAATCATGTCTCATCCAAATTACAAGTCTAATCATTCAAAACATTTGATGAATCCTTTACCATGTCTCGTAAATTAGAAATTTTATATTTAGAAGAGGGAAAAGTTAAGTTACAAAAAAAAAAGTATACTAGACCCTTCTAAAGGAAATAAAAATCTGAAGCCAAAAGGGACAACTAATGTTGTTGCCCTAAAGTTGTCCTCCCCATCCATGATAAAATAAATGAGCTCTTCTTAGATACAACCACAAATAAACCCAATCTGATTCATACCTAGGCAAAACCCAACATTGTGGGATTCTTACACTACTATTCTAAATAAACTATTAAAGGTAGTAGTCATTTAGCTTCCTCCCATTAGACATGTTGATGAATCTTGACTAAAATTAGGTTCGTACAAAGAAAATGGTTTTTTAACTTACCATTGTGTGCTCAATCAAGAAACTAACATGTTGATATTTCAAAAGCATATTATAGAACCTCATTAATAAAAGAAAGTTATAATTGGATAACCCAAATTCTCCTCAAAATTAATCTGTCAACATATTTAGGAAACCATTCTTTAACCACCTATCCTCATCTAACTATGTACAAACTAATAGTATAAGCACCCCAAATTAGAAAACCCATGTAATAAATACCATTCATGATCAACTTTTACCTAAATAAGTTGATAACACACATGGATCATCATCTACAATAACAATAATACCAAATCTCTTTACAAGAGATAATTTTGAGCCCTCTAAGCTAAATAAACCCATTTATACTATCCACTTCAGTCTTATGGATCACATTACATGGGATCATCTATAAGAAGTCTCATCTACAAACACTATAATTCATCTAAAAAAGTGGAGGATAAGGACTATTATTATCCCTATACATGGGATAAGTTCATGGGCATACCAAAAGGTAAAGACTTGTAAAATCCTCCTATAAGTGTCAAGCTCTTCTAAAATGAGTACTTTTATAAACATAATCTCACATCCTTTAGCTACATTCAAAAATGAAATATGGTCATGCCCCAAGGACAAATTTAACCATCTATATTAGGGCCCTATCTTTCCTCAAAACTTAAGATCTCAATTAAAAAATGTTCTATCAAGGGACCCAATTTAACTCAAAGCCTCTGCATTTACTACCAATGGCACGATCACATTTTAATCATACTAACTTTTATCACCATAAAAACTTATATAAAACACCATTACCACCCATTAAAATTGCATGCACCATTAACATAAAAAAGGAAGGTACAAAAGTAAGCATGACCCAAAATATGATACCCCAAAAGATAACCAAACTACATCAAGATATTTTATGAGGATCTAATGCCACTATCCTCAAGCAACTTATGTAAACCTATCTCGTCACAGTACCTCCTATCAAACCAAATAATACCCATTCTAAAAATGTATGTGGTATTGAGAAAACAAAGTGTGTTCCTATCATAGGATACTTAGACACAACACTAAGAGTTACAATGCTCTTAATGTAACGATTCAAAATGTATTAGATGAGTATGATCATTTAATTGAACAACATGATCTCATCTTAAACCCAAACACTAAAAACATAACCAACCATGATACTAACATAGAAAATGTTCTAAACCTTTTATGAGGTAAATAAAAAAACATGATTAATAATCTTGAATTGATTCCTAATCAACCCTTGGGACCTTCAAATACTAATAACCCTAGAAATTGGACAAAAACCCCACTATTTTAAATTGATATGATAAACATAGCTTTGTGGTCTCAAGCATAGGCCCCCAAAAACTAAAAATCAAACAAATCCAAAGTGTCCATAGCCAAATCCATTGGCCCAACCACAAAAATCTCTACACCATATGTTGAAAAACCTAAAGTCTCCATTTTAGGAAACGTGTAGAATAGTAACTCTTCAAAACTTATATAGATATCAGTACTAAAGTAGCTCCACCAAACCCTAATCAAAATGTCCCTATGTGACCTAACTGAGATTTCCCATTATCATCATCAAGTAATGATAAAAGCACTTCAAGCCATATAATTTCAACTTGATGAACCTCAAATTATGTTGGAATTTATTAGAGATTTGTATATAGCTTCATCTGTTAGTTTTAATTATTCTAAAATAGTTTCATTACCATCCAAAGACTAAGACCCACCCTTATTTTTCATAACATAATTTAATCAACATTAAATCAAAAGATTTATGACTGATAATGGGGTTAGTATTAATATTATCTTTTTGCATGCATTTAAACAACTTCAAATTCTAGAAAATGGTTGTAGCTCAATCCACAATAATATTGGAAGATTTTAATGATACATTGGCTCCAACACTAGGAACCAATGTTGTCCCCATCTAGGTAGGTTCTTGTTTCCTTCATGAGTTGTTTTACGTGATAAGAGGATAATTTTAATATAATATCCTCATAATATGTCCTCGGATATATGTTATGCATTGTGTTATATCCACTATATACTAATGTATCAAATATGAATATGTGTTCCAAATACATATCATCCCTTTTTATCTACATCCATTTAAAACTTTTAACCTAACCTTTTGACCTAATGACATTTTACTCCTAAAAAATATGAGCCCATCACCATCACACAATAAATAATTGACTAGTTCTACAAACCATTCATCATGAATCTATGATAAAACTCATATGCACTCCATAATAAACTAATACTATTTATTAACATTGAACACCCTCCATACTCCTCAAGACTATGGGTGTCTAGATAAGCAGTGTGACTATTATCCTAACCTAGGGGATGTTTTTCACTTTTGTCCACCTTTCCTATCGACTAATTAGATATATATAGGAATAAATATATCATCCTCATATATTTATATCCCATATCATGCCAAACCTTTCTCCTTAAACTTCTTATTCTTGGATAAACTATGCTTTGCTAAAATATACATACAATAGTGCACCTATAAAATCTTTGGCATGGGATGCTATGATCAAGGACCACACAATGTCACATTTGGATATTTAATAAAATCCCACGAAAAACAAGGACTTGGATTTAACAAAACATGTAAATCCACTCTTAAAGTCAACCTTTTATCTAATCCTAAAGAGATTAATATAATATCACCATTTAAAATTCTCCTTGAAATAGGTGATGTCATTTCCATCCCCACAAAAATAATTTAAGTCAATACAATCAACCTAGAACCTCTCACCTATCATAGTAATGGATAAACTAAATCCATTCCCCTTACTTACCCTAGTATGGTAGAATACAATTCTCCTACCATACCCATTCTCTAGTGCCAAGATGATGAGTCTATCCTATCGTACTTAGGCATAAAAAATTCACACTTATGTAATTCTCTACTAGTTGAAACATATAGTATTGTGAATGAAGCCACCATAGACATTAACATAGGGTTTCATAATTCCCTTCACATCATTAAGGTTCATAAATATTTAGATCATCAGGAACATACAAACTTCATGACATTATTGGTATATCATAGTGAGGCTTTTGGTTGATCATATAGTCACATGATAGGTATCGACCCTTCAATCATTATTCACCATATTTTCACTATTTAGAAAGCTAAATTGGTGAAGCAAAATTTGCAAAATATGCATCCTCCTATTGCACTCTTAGTCAAAGATGAACTATAATGCCTCTTATCTATTAATTTCATTCAACTAATCAATTACCCTCAATTGGTGTCTAGTATTATGCCTATCATATAACCCATGGGGGTCTCCATCTTTGTAGTAATTTTTGAGACCTAAAACTCATTTTTACTAAAGCTTACTTTCCTCTTCCTAACATAAATCAACTAGTGGACTTGAAAACTTGACATGAGATGTTGTCAGTTATGAATGGATTTTCTAGATATAACCAAATCCTTATTTTCCCTAGAAGACTAGCATAAGACTTCTTTTATTACCCCCAAAGGGAATTTTTTCTATAAGGTTATGAATTTTGGCTTAAAGAATGTGAGATCCACCTATAAAAGAGATATGACATATCTTTAATGATATAATCCATAAAATTATCAAATCTTATGTAGACGATCTTCACAATCAATCAAAGCTCTAAAAATATCATCTTTCTATTCTTAAAATAATCTTTGACCACGTAATATAATTATTTGTCTATCTCAACTCTAAAAATTATTTTTTTGGAGTGTTGACTAGTAAGCTTATAGGTTTTATCATCTCCATCCATTGCATAGAATCCAAACTTTCTAAAATTAGGGATATCATAGATATGCCACCCCCATCCAATCCTAATCAGCTTTGTAGCTTGTAAGGAAAATTATAGTATATTCAATGTTTTATCTCCCAACTATCTAATCAATGTCAACTATTTTATCACCTTTTTAGGAAGGATACCCAATTCATCTGATATTTTAATTATTAAGAATCTTTTGAAGTTATCAATAATTAACTCTTCTCCCTACCATTTCTTATTCCTCTCAAAGAAGGGAGGCCTTTCTTCTTATATATTTCAGCAATAAATCATGATCTATGGGATATTCCTACCCATTATGATGAGAAAAAGAGAGAATAGGTATTGTATTACATAAGTCATACTCTTGTTGAATATGAGACATGTTATACACATACATAAAAATTATGTTGATTTTGGTCTTTGTGGCTTCTAAGATTTTCCACTATCCGCTTAATCACAAGACCTATATACTTATAAACACTAGTCCCCTTACATTCATACATTTGAAGCCTTACCAAAATAAATGTACAGCCAAGTGGCTCATGCTCTAAGTAGAATTTGATCTAGAATTTCTCCATTAAAACTCAATGAAAAGCTAGATCATCAATGATCAGTTAGCTAAAATACCTCTTATATATGGTCAACCATCTAATTTTTAATTCCTTGATGAATATATCACTTACACAACCTAGGTGGATACTAATTATAAAATTAATTTATTATTTTATGGATCTAAATCTGAACATAGAGGGGGTGATGGAATTATTGTAATACCTCCTAAGGGTTCTCTTATGCCTTTATCATTCAAGCTAGATTTTGAATTAACTAATAACATGGAAATGTATGAAGCCTTGATCATATATATTAAAATTTATTTAACCTTATCCACTATATCACTTTGTATCTATGGATATTCTCATTTAGTTTTCAATCATATCAATAACATATATCAGTGTAAGAATGGCATCCCCCCAAAATACAAAATATTAGCAGATTAACAATTAGCCACCTTCTATTACTATACCATCCAATCCAATCCTTTATCAACTAATAATTTCATAAATACCATGGCCTCCCTAGATTCCTTTATCCATTCCTCCCCTCAAAAATCCAAGATTTTTGTATTAATTCACCAAATCAACTAGCCCTGTTATATCATAATTGATTTACCTTTTTTCCATAATGTGGAGGGAAATTGCTTGGATATATGGTACACGTATATGTTTGATTATATATTTAAAGGTATTTTCCCTCCTTATCTATCTAAAAATGTTAAGCATACTTTTTAGTAGCGAATCAACCATTACGTTATACTAGGGGGTGTTATGTATAAGTGATGATTTGATGTTTTGCTCATTCAATGTCTCCATAAAGCTAAGGATACCATATAAATCCAATAAAAAAATGATGGGATATGTGGGGAAAAATTTACAAGTCTAGTTATTACTAAGATTTTTTTTTGAATATGATATTATTGGCTTACTTTAAATTGAGACTATTATGAATATGTCAAGAAATGCATGAAATGTTAACAACATGCTAATTTATCACATGTCCCTAGTCACACCTTAAAAGTGGTTAGAGATTTTTCACCATTATCTTAGTTGGGGTTAGATCTTATAGGACAAATTGATTCCAAATATTCTTAGTGACATAATTTTTCCATTACCACTGAATACTTCACTAGGTGAGTGGAGGTTATTCCCCTTATTTTGACCAAATTAGACAATATTGTAAACTTTATTAATCATCATATTATTTGTATCTTTAGTTTTACCCATAAAATAATTATAGATCATGGAAAATATTTTAAAAATAAGAAATTATAGAGACTTAATAACTCTTTTGAAAATAAGCTAAACTCTTTTTCATTTCATTATCCACAAGTTAATGGATAGGCCAAGGCATTTACTAAAACCCTAATTAAAATTCTAACTAAGGTAATAAATGAGGTATCAAAGAATTAGACTTTTCATATTCCCTTCACCTTATGGGCTTATCATACTAGATTTAAAACCTCTATGGGTGCTACCCCATTATCCTTTATATATGGAAAATAAGGTGTATTCCCTCTATAAGTATAAATTCCTTATGTAAAAATTTCTCTGAGAGACATCATTTATGAAGAGGACTACCATCAAGAGTGTTTATCAAAACTTGAACCTTTAGATGAGTATTGATATATGGCCCTAGACCATATTTACATATATCAAGAAAAAGGAAAATGTGCCTATTATCAACATATAAAATAATAAAAAATTAATATTAGTGACCTTATCCTTAAATAAAATCAACATGTAACAATATGGAAAAATTTAAGCAACAAAATTTTTATCTGAATTAGATTAAACCATATATTATCACTTATAAATATGGTTTTGGGGCATATCATTTGGCCTATCTTGAATTAAAACCATATCATGAGCCACTTAATGCTTTGCATCTATGTCTTTCCTATTTTTAATAAACTTAAAACAAATTATAGTAATCATAGGTTCTCTTATTCAAAACAACCTAAAACTTGTTAGAGGTACAATCACTAAGAGGGGTGAGGGGTGAATCAGTGAGCACAGATTATCCAATTTAAATTCCAATTATTTCAATATCTTAATCATTCAACACATACATTCATGAGGAATACACATCATCCATATCAATGAACAAGAAAGATAATGTAAGATCAAACACATAGCACAATGCATACATAGGAAACCCTCTTGGGGAATAAAACCCACTAGAACCTACAATTGGACTACTATATTATAATAAAAAGAACCAATTTAGACCACCTATAACTGATCAAGGAACTACCATCCCTATTTAGTGAGACTATAATCCCATAAGGAGATACCACACCTATCTAGCTAAGTTGTATCAATAACTAGACTTTTAGAAAGTTTCACCTTACAAGGAGGATGCAACCACCTTAGATGTTGAGCACCCAAAAAAACACCTATGAACACATCCAAATTTGACTAATGTCTATAACACTTGATGATGGAACTATGCTTATCACTCTTCAACTTCACTCACACTCAAATAGCAAGAGCACTATTCTACCAATAGAATTATGACCAATAGGTCATACAAATAGTCCTCAAACTAATCTGCTCATCCACAAGGCACTCTACCCTTCCTTTACTTCCCAAATCACACACACAAACCTCTCTTATCTCTCTCCCAAATCTCTCTCAATTAGCCTCTTGAGCATACCCATCCATTATGCCTCTTCTAGGCTTATTAGGTCTAATGACCTATGTGATCAACTTCAACACCTTGATTAGACTAGCATGTCTAGTATTTTTTTCTCTCCACTGGTCCTCACTAACTTTTACCTTCTCTTTCAAAGGTTATCTACTTCTCTTGGCTCCACACTCACACTCCCTCATCCAAGTCTTACAAATCTAGAAATCAACACTTTTGATTTCACTATTCATAGAGCAATCTTGATAATCACTAATTTGGTCAGCCATTAGGCATTCCTTGTCCCTTAAAGCATCTCTCATATGAAGATAAAAATCAATAAAATATTCATAGGTTGTAAAAAACATCTATGGGTAACCCTTATGTAGATACACCTTTATAAGGCCTTTTTATCTCTTATAGGTCTCATGTGAACCCATTCACTCCTTTAGCACTCCCTCGAGCAAAATAAGGAAATACGACCAATTTAAAATACATGGGTCCACTCTTTATGTCCCTTTTTACATCTTCAAATAATCATAGTCATCTTATCTCACATATGCATATTCAAAAACAACTCAAACAGAGACTTGGTACACATAGTCACTATGAACGAACACATAAACATATTTTTAAGCATTATTCATACTCAAGTTAGATTTATCACACCTCCAAAATCCACACAAAGCATCCTCATGGATTCCAAAACACTCTTAAATAACTAATTCATCATGATACATTCAACAACATGAACACAAGCTCGAATATCCTTCTCAAGTCACTTATAGAATAAGCACGAACACACAATCAACTTCTAGGTTTAATATATTTGACTATACTCACTTTTAGATCTTCAAATATAAATATATATATGAGGCTTGGATTCCTCTACCACTTTTATTTTTACAACACCAATAAATTCAAATTTTATTTAAATTTATGGACAAAATATATATCTCTAGTTTTTCCCTATGTTAAATTCAAATGTTTGAATAATAATGGTCATAGTTGACCTTCAAACATAATACTCAAATCTCATGAACTCTCATCTCAATTTGAATATGCATCATCAATATTTTTCTATATTTAATGCATCAATACCAAGGCTTAGTTGTTAAACATCAATCATGTTGACCTCATCTCATGCAATTTAGGAACTTTGACTCAATGTGCTCCATTCATCTTTTTGGATTAATAAGGTCTTTAACGATCAATGATAACTATTTTATTAATCTATATGAATGCATCCTCACCATTGGATTATTATCTTATACCTTTACTTATTCATTAAACATCATTCACCTATCATCATCTTGATACTTCCTAACTTCTTAGAGAAATGTGCACCATTGATCTTGCTTGAGATTTAACCCATTAAAATATGACTATGGGAACCCTTTCAATATGCCTAAGTAACCATTTTTACATCTTAATAACTTCTTCTATGCTTACTCACATAATCTCAAATTTGGACTAGATGATCTCCTCACATGGGATAATCCAACCATGTGACACACTAATCATAGAATCCTCATGCATGAAATATATATCACCATTAAAATGCCTTCTCAAAATCTTCTATCATAGAGCCAACCATGTCAAAACCTTCTTGAGAGGCCTAATTTGCTCTTATATAACTTTTGTTGTGCTTCAACACATGATTTCAAATATAACACAAATCTCTTTTACTCAAAATTGAACAAACCCATATGATCATATTATTTTAACATATTCACACATGCAAGATATAACATCATCAAAATTCTCACTTGGCTCTTCTTTCCACACTACGAAATTGGCTATGGGAAAACATAGTCAAACTACCTGGGAGCCCAACTTTGGATATGCATATATTTTGATGCACTACATCACATGATTTGAAAATTATCACAAATAAACCAAGAACAAAAATAAAAAAAACCAATATGATCATTTTGTCTTGAAACCTCCATGCATGTGAATTCTGACCTCATCAACATTCTTACTCATCTCTTTTTGGCCACATTGTAAATTTGGCTATGTATGGGAAATCAATGAATGATGACTGAGAAGCCAATTTTTCACCCTCATAACTTTGACTATGCTTTGATTCATGACTTTATAAATGGTTCATAACAACTAGGGACTACTATTATCATAACCATATGACTAACTCCCCTTGACTCATTCCCATGTGGCAATGGTGATGTCATCAATTTTCTTACTCAAATTTTATACCAATGGACCCAAAGTGTCTAAATGAAAAATATAATTAAACTCATGAATTCTACTTGTGAACACAAGATATAAAGGCATATATAACATCTTAGGGACCTATTGTACATGATTTAATCATCATATTAATCTATGAACCTCTCGAACCATGCCAACATTGAAGATAAACCAATCACACTTCAAGCATACAAGAATAAGCACATTTCACACTTTGTAATTATCACTTAGGCTATAAAATAGCTTCATCTACTCAATATAACGCCTTCATGAAAACACCATGACATCACTAACAACTCTCAAACAATCTCCCCCTTTATCATTGATGTCAATAACCATCATATACAACAATATGCAACTCACCTTCTTTGTCTTCAAAACACTCCCATAATATTAACTTTATCCCTAATAGATACTTTATCCCCCTTTAACATAATGAAAAAGTTGGCACAAACTAATCTTGAGGACATAAAAATACTAACAAATAAGAAATGAGCATCTTAAAAAGATGATACAAATTCCCCTTACCTTGACAATACCTCTTCTTATCTTGACAACTTCCTCTTGCTCCATGCCAACACTCTCTTCAACTAAAAACCTTAATAAATGAATAAATAACACAAAAAAACCACAAAAATCTAATGGAACTTATCGATAAACATGTAAGAGGGACTCTCCATAAGAACTCTAAGCAATTTCACCTTCTGAGCATATTCATATCTCCACAAACTATGAAGAACCACCATGTAGGCTTACTAGCCTCTTCTCTTAAGATACCTTATATACCAAAAAAAAAATTTCATGCCACTCATCAAATAAGAAACATGCAATAAACCCACTTGAGAACACACCTTAAAACACACATACCATGATATTTTGGAGAAACTTTGCAAAAATCACTCTTCTTCAAACTAGGCTTGTCTAACATCTTTATAGCCCTACCTAAAACTTGTAGATCCCATACCTTATAGTAGAAATATCATAAAGACATTAAAATTCATATATTTAGGACTCTCATATTCCCTATCAAGCACACCAATTCTCATCAAAAATATCATCATCTACAACATGCTTCCTTCACAAACCTACTAGCTAGTTAGCCCTCCATATTGACAAAAAGTTGAATAACTTGAGAACCATAAACATTAAATTATTTGTGTGTCTTTATATAACCACCTATTTTTACCATTCAAAAAATTAAGAATCCTCAGACCCTAACTCATAAGGTAGACCACTTTTCTTGCAGAGCTTAAAACCCTAAAAATTAAAACAAATAAAGTCAACATAGAACCTTCTAGTTGTCTACCTCTGAAACTTATTTTACACTTGGAGAAAACCATTAAACACTTCTATACAAAAATTTAAGCCTTCACATCTTTATGAGCATAGACTTCCTATAACCCATTTTAGGCATGCCTACCCTTAAACCAAAAATAGATAAAACTTAGGTCACTAAAAAATCCTCAATTAGCACATGCATACCTTTAGACCTAAAAAATACCTAGATCACATCACAAATAAATTCAAAGACCTTTTTGAGCACCAAAAACTTCTTTACATTACATTAATCTCATTAAGCCACTTGAAACCAACCAATTTGACTCTGTACTACAAATTCTTCACACACCTTTGAAATAAGCTCATGAACTTGTTGTTCCCTATTTACCAAGACCTTTTTTGATTGGCATTATCATATTTAACACAAAAATTTTGTTCTCCACACCTTATTTCTTTGATTCAACAACTCGATCCTCAAATCCTAGGACTTGACCAGTTACAAAGTTTCCCCTAACTTCATGCTTTATCCATAACATGACATCTTCAACAAGTGTTCAAATACTATCCAATCATAGTCAATACTCATGTAGAGATACCTTGTCTTTAGAAAATTCTTAAATTCTATGGCATAACAAACTATTCAATAAGCCTTTAACAGGGTTAGAAAGGTCTAGAACATAATTCTAGAAGAAAGACCTTCAACTTATAGTCTTACTTGGCATCTACCACAAACTAATATGCAGATAGATATTTGAAACCTACCTTTATACTATAATATCCAAACCATGATCAAAAAGATAAATCCTTCTCAATATGGGACCACTAAAATTCTTCACAAAATTATTTTCTCTAGTAAAATTATATATAAAAGAATGCACAAACATACTTTATTACCAAACAATATTTTATAGCCATCAACCTTCCTCTAACTAACAAGTGTCACCTTGAAGCCTATATAGAGACACCCTTTTGACCTAGAGACACTACAAATTCCAAAACTCAGGGGACTCTCATATCTCCATATATTTTCTAAATTACAATCTTGCTTGACTTTATCTGAATCCTTGACTTCATTCTTTTCTTTAGATTTTTCAATAAATTCTATCAATAGAAACTCTTGACTCTCATTTATTTTTTATTCTTTTTCCACCTTGAAAAATAATATATCAAGACTCTTGGACTCAATAGGATTAGTCTTCTTAGTCTTTACTACCTCAAGTCTCCATGCCATAGTTTTTCTCTTCTCATCTTCTACATCCTACTTACCAACTTGACCTTTGAGTTTAGACTATTCTGTAACACATTCTTCTAAAGCAACTTTTCTATCAACCTTTGGACTAGTGTGATTAGCATTGATAATCTTTGGTCTCCATAACCAAGAATGACCTTTCTCATGCACAATGGAAGCTTCATGTCCTTTTAAATACCTTCAATACCTATTACCTCTACTTGGATATAATTTACTAGAGTATCCAACATTATGACAATTGAAAAAAGTAATGTCTTTTATAACTTTTGATAGATTTGAACTGTGATCAATCTTTGGCCAAGTGTTCCTTCTATCATGGCTTTATGAATATCCTTACTTTATTTAATTCCTTATATATTCCTTACCTATATGACCATACTTATCAAATGATCCTCAAGAAAATTGATCTTCTCTTGATCCTTTTTGGCCTTGTTGGTGATGTCTTTTAATACATATGATTGTACTTCAATATACCTAATATATTATTGATAATTATTTTCTTCTTTACTGGATGAACCTAACAAACTTCCCTCAAGAAAACTAACTTATGATTCAAGACTTTTGATCATTATCCTCATTTTATGTTTCTTCCTTGTTTACTCCTTTATTTCACCAAGTGCACCCTTAAGCTCAGCTTCTAGATCAACTTCTTCTTCACTATCTTGTACAACTCCATCACACATGATGACATATTATTTTAAATAACTTTCCTCTTTGGAACTCAAACTTGTCTTGGCATCTACTAGCTGAACCTTAAGATCATTGATAACATTATCATCTTCTTTGGAATATTTATTCAATGTACATACATGTTATTCAAGTGCCTTTATCACAACCTTCCACTATTGATTTTATTTTTTCAACTACTTATCCATATTTTTACCTATTTAGGATCACCTTCAAGCTGTTAGACTTCCTCCAAAGGACTTGATCTAATACCAATTTTTAGAGGTATAATCACTAAGAGGGGGGGTGAATAAGTAAGCCCAAATAATATGACTTCAATTATAATTATTTTAATATCTTAATCATTCAACACATACATTCATGAGGAACACACATCATCCATATCAATGAATAAAAAATACAATGCAAGATCAAACACAACACAATGCATACGTGAGAAACCCTCTTGGGGAGTGAAACCCATTAGAAATTTCAATTGGAATACATTCCTATAATAATAATAACTAATTTATACCATCTATAACTAATCAAGGAACTACCATCCCTATTTAGTGAGACTATAATCCCACAAGGTGCTACCACGCCTATCTAGCTAAGTTGTAATAACAACCAGACTTTTAGTAAGTTTCACCTTGTAAGGAGGCTATAACCACCTCAGATCTTGAACACCCATAAGAAAACCTATGAACACATCCACATTGGATTGATGTTTATAATATCTGATGATGGACCTTTGCTTATCACTCTTCACCTTTGCTGACACTCAAATAACAAGAGCACTATTCTACCAATAGAATTATGACCAACATGTCATACAAATAGTCCTCAAACTGATCTAATCATAAACTCATCCAAAAGGCACTCTACCCCTCCTTTTATTCCTATATTACACACACAATACTCTCTCAAATCTCTCCCAAATCTCTCTTAAAAAGCCTCTTGAGCATACTCATCCATTCTACCTCTTCTAGGCTTATTAGGTCTAATGACATATGTGATCAACTTCAACACCTTACTAAAAATATAATTTCTAATCCTCTTCACTCTCTTATGCTCCTCACTAACCTTTAATTTTTATTTTAAAGGTTATATCCTTCTCTTGGATTCACACTCGCATTCCCTCATCTAAGTCTTACAAATCTAGAAATCACCACTTTTGATTTCACTATTTATAGATAAATCTTGATAATCACTATCTTGGTAGGCACTTAGGAATTATATAGCCTATAATTCATCTCTCACATGAATACATGGCTCAACACCATCTTCATAGGTCATAAAAAACATTTATGTGTCACCCTTAGGAATCTACACCTTTTAATAAGGCCCTTGTAGCTCTTATATGTCTCATGTGAACCCATTCACTCCTTTAGCACTCCCTCAAGAAAAAAAAGGACACAATACCACTTTCAAATACATGGATCCACTCCTTATGTTCCATTCAACATCCTTAAATTATCATATTAAACTTATTTCACCTTTGTATATGCACAAACAACTCAAATAGAGACCCAATATGCACAATCACCATTAATGCACACATAGTCTACTTATTAATAATTGTTCACACTAAAGAAAGATTGATCAAACATCTAAAATCCACACAAATTATAATCATGGATTCTAAAACACTCTTCAATAGCCAATTCATCATGAGACATTAAGACAACATCAAAACAATCTCAAATATACTTCTCAGGTCTCTTGCATAACATGCATGGACACATAGTCGACTAATAGGCTTAATATCTTTGATTGTACTCACTTTCAAATCTTAATATATATATATATATATATATATATATATATATATATATATATATATAGATGCACCTTAGATTCCTATACCAATTTTATTCTTATATCACCAATAAATTCAACTTTTATCAAAATATATGGTCAAAATAGAGATCTCTCATTTTTCCCTATGTTAAATTCAAATATTTGTATAACAATGGTCACAGTTAACATTTAAACACAATGCTCAAATATATTTAACTCTCAAATTAGATTGAATATTAACCATCTATCTTATTCAGTCTTTAATATATACACACCAAGTCTTAGATGTTAATCTTCAAAAATGTTGATCTCATTTTATATAATATGGGAACTTTGACTCAATATGCTCCATCGATCTTTATGGATCAATCAGGTGTTTAACAATCAATGATTAGCATTCAATCAATCGATACAAATGACCATTTATTATTTCATCATTATCCTATACCTTTTCTCATTCATTAAACATCATGCACCTATCTTCATCTTGATGTTTCCCAACTTCTTGGGATAATGCCCACCATTGATCTTGATCAAGCTTTAACTCATTTTAAAATGACTACGGGAACCCTTTCAATATACCTTAGTATCCTTTTTTTCATCTCAATAACTTTTTCTATGCTTACTCACATGATCTCAAATTTAGTCTAGATGATTTCATAACATAGGAGAATATAACCATGTGACAAACTTCTCCTAAAACCCTCATGTGTGTGAGATATAATTCCATTAAAATTAATTCTCAAAATATTCTATCACAGAGCCAACCATGTCAAAACCTTCCTAAGAGGCCAAATTTGTTCTTGTATAACTTTTTTTGTGCTTCAGTGCATGATCTCAAATTTATCACAATCATTAATGCTCAAAATTGAATAAACGCATATGATTAGATTCTCTTGACACCTTCACACATGTAATACATAACACCATTAAATTTCTCACTCAGCTCTTCTTGTTATACTACAAAATTGGTTATGTATGGCAAAACATAGTCAAACTACCTAGGAGCCCAACTTTACATATGTATATCTTTGGATGCACTACATCATATGATTTAAAAATTAACACAAATAAACTAGGAATAAAAATGAACAAGCCCATATGATAATTCTCTCTTGAAACCTCCATGTGTGTGAAATATGACCTAGTCAACATGCTTACTCAATTCTTTCTAGCCACATTGCAAATTTGGCTAAGTATGGGAAAATAATGAATTCTGATTGAGAGACCAACTTGGTACCCTGATAACTTTTACATCACTTTAATTCATGACTTGAGATCTAGTGCATAACAAATAAGGGCTATTGTGATCAAAACCATATTACCAAATCCACTTGACTCATTCCCACATGGAAATGGTAATGTCATAAAATTTCCTAGTCAAGTTTTCTACCACTGGACCCAAAGTGTCTAGACAAAAACTATGATCAACCAAATGAATTATAATTATGAACACAATATATCAAGGCATATATAACATCTTAGGGATCTATTACACATGATACAATCACCATACTCATCTTTGATCCTCTAACCATTCCAACATTGAAGATCAACCAATCATAATTCAAGCACATAAGAATAAGCACATTGTGCACTTTGTCATTATCACTTAGGATATCAAAGCACTTCATCCACTCAATAATACACCTTAATGTCAATACCATGACATCATTGACAACTCTCCAACAAAATCACATCTCTTATTACTTAAAAAACAACTAATAATGGTAAAGAATGATGTAGATATCCAATAATATGCCTATCTTCACCTTAAATATGAACACCCTAGCTCTGTTCATAGCACAAATCATTTCAAATTTAACACAAATCATCTATGCTCAAAACTAAACAAACCCATATGATTATATTATCTTGACACCTTCACAAGTGCAAGATATAACACCATCAAAATGCTCACTTAGTTCTTCTTTTCACACTTCAAAATCGGCTAAGTATGGGAAAACATAGTCAAACTACTTGGGAGCCCAACTTTGCATATGCATATCTTTTGATGCAATACATCACATGATTTGAAAATTATCAAAAAAAACTAGGAACAAAAATGAACAAACCCATATTGTCATTTTTCCCTAAAACCATCATGTTTGTGAATGTTGACCTTATCAACATTCTTACTCATCTTCTATCCACATTGTAAATTTGGCTAATTATGGGAAAATAATGAATTTTGACTAACAAGCCAATTTTTTACACTCATAACTTTGGCCCTACTTTGATGCATGACTTAAAATATGGTTATGGCATAACCACTAAGTACTACTATGATCACAACCATATGACTAACTCCCCTTGACTCATTCCCATGTAGCAATGGTGATGTTATCAAATTGCCTACTCAAATTTTCTACTAATGGACCCAAAGTGTCTAGATGAAAACTATGATTAACTTGATGAATTCCACTTATGTACAAAATATATCAAGGCATGAATAACATCTTAGTGACCTATTGCACATGATACAATCACCATACTCATCCTCGAACCTCTCTAACCATGCCAACATTGAAGATCAACTAATCATAATTCAAGCATACAAGAATAAGCACATTGTGCACTTTGTAATTATCACTTAGGCTATCAGAGCACTTCATCCACTCAATAGGATACCTTAATGGCAATACCATGACATCACTAACAACACTCCAACAAAAGTACATCTCACATTACTTAAAAAATACCCAATAATGATAAAGAATTAAGTGGATATCTAGTAATATACCTATCTTCACCTTAAATATGAACACCCTAGCTCTGTTCATAGCATAAATCATTTCAAATTTAGCAAAAATCATCTATTCTCAAAACTAAACAAACCCATATAATTATATTATCTTGACACCTTCACAAGTGCAAGATATAACACCATCAAAATGCTGACTCAGTTGTTCTTTCCACACTTCAAAATTGGTTGAGTATGGGAAAACATAGTCAAACTACCTGGGAGCCCAAATTTGCATATGCATATCTTTTGATGCACTATATCACATGATATGAAAATTATCAAAGAAATGATGGACTAAAATGAAAAAAACCATATGATCATTTTTCCTAAAACCATCATGTGTGTGAATTTTGACCTCATCAACATTTTTACTCATCTTTCTATCCACATTATACATTTGGCTAAGTATGGGAAAACAATGAATTCTAACTAAGAAGCCGATTTTTTACACTCATAACTTTGGTCCTAATTTTATGCATGACTTAAGATATGGTGCATAACCACTAGGTACTATGATGATCACAACCATATGACTAACTCCTCTTAACTCATTCCCATGTAACAATGGTGATGTTATCAAATTGCCTACTCAAATTCTCTACTAATGGACCCAAAGTGTCTAGATTAAAAATATGATTAACTTGATGAATTCCACTTTTTCATAGAAGATCTCAAGGCATGGATAACATCTTAGGGACCTATTCACAAGATACAATCACCATACTCATCCTTGAGCCTCTCTAACCATGCCAACATTGAAGATCAACCAATCACACTTCAAGCATACAAGAATAAGTGTATTTCACACTTTCCAATTGTCACTTAGGATATCAAATCATTTCATCCACTCAATAGGACACCTTCATGACAATACCATGACATCATTGACAACTCTCCAAAAAAACCACATCTCTTATTACTTAAAAAATACTCGATAATGATAAAGAATCATGTGGATATCCAGTAATATGCCTATCTTCACCTTAAATATGAACACCATGGCCATGTTCATAGCATGCTATAAATGGATAAGATCCACATATCATGGGAAGGAGCCATATATTATTATTTTATAAAATATCTTACCTCATAAAATTTATTTTATGAATAGAAATATTATTTCCTATAAATAATCTTTAAGTTATCCTTGGTCACCTCCATCCAAAATCAATAATCTAGTGTGTGTGTGTGTGTGTGTGTGTGTGTGTGTGTGTGTGTGTGTGTGTGTGTGTGTGTGTGTGTGTGTGTGTGTGTGTGTGTGTGTGTGTGTGTGTGTGTGTGTGTGTGTGTGTGTGTGTGTGTGTGTGTGTGTGTGTGTGTGTGTGTGTGTATCAAAACAAAAGAGAAAAATTATAGATTGATCCCTTGAAGGACAACTATGTGAACATATATCCTAAATTATAGGCCACTCCTTCAAAGGATGGTTATCATAAATAGTAAGTGCAATGGAAAACTTCCCATAGTGATCAGTTTTCAAAAGCATGCCTTAAAAAAATCAAAATCCCTAAATAAAAGTCTAAAATATCCCAAAATAGATTCCTGCATTGATCAACTTTCTGTAAAATCATAGACTTCCTACATCGATCAATCTACATGAAAGGTTCTAAGGTTAGCCTTATACCTGTAAAAACATGAGATGAGCCTTATATTCCTATAAACATAATAATTTTCCAATATAGTGTAAAAATCAAATCCATATTAATTCCCATCTATTAGGTCATGAACTTAATCAACATAGGGTTTCTAAAATTCATTAATAATAGTAAGAAAGGATGCACATCCTGATGAAACAAGTTGTTTATCTATTTTTAATATCCAATCCAATAAGGAGTCATACATAGATCCTTTATGATTTATCATGCTCATTAATTTATTTTTAATATAATGTAATTATCCATCCCAACATCTCATAATATCATACTATAAAAGAATTAATCACTCTAACTTATCCCATAATAAATCTATAATAAAATAAAGCATTAAAATTAAAATACACCATCATCTAAATCACATAATTAATACATAACCATACAAAAATTAAATACATACCATAATATAAATCTATCAATCACATCATATCAAAATATTCTTAACATATACAATGCTAACTTGTAATAGAAAGTATGCATATATGTATATCCAAGAATGTCTCAAGGTAAAAGTATGTAAAATGGCTCTCTAGCCAATAAAAATATAGAAGTGGCTCTCTGGCTCATATAATGTACAAAATATGACTAATAAATAAAATGGATGTGACTAAAATTAATGATATCCCCACCTCCACCCCCATCTCCATCTCTACCACCTCTCCTTTGTAACATGCTCCCCAAGCTAGGTGTTCTACCATATGACCATCAAGATAATCTCACTTGTTTCAAAATATAGGTAGCAAATGAAGGTACCTCTGGTAGATGCTTTAGCAAGATACTCTCATAATATTAGAGCTCTATGAATACATCTTAGTATATGTCCAAGCTCACTATCCCTCCATTCCCTATGTTAGGCCCTACTCATCTTGTGCCTTTCTACCCTTTCACCACCATAGCCCCTCCCCTTAGTTTATCCCTCTCTACATTATACCTATCATGATCCCACACTGGCAAATTTTGACCCCCTATAATATCTATATCTAGACCTATAAACCATCATGGATCCTTTGTACCTATACCAAATTCTTATATAATTTGATCACCTATACCTATAATGCATCATGATATACCCTCAATGCATCATGCTCTATAATAATCTCTTGTATATCTATCTCTTGTTCCTCCTTCAATGGCTCTTCCTCTATAACCTCCTCCATCTCCACATTTCGTATGTCCTACTAAAGTTTTAATACCATCTCCTTTATTTCTCATAAATGATCTAACCACCACAATAAATCTATCAAAGTATCTCCTTCATCATCCACATCTATGGCCAGTAGATTCTAATTTAGTCATACCTTTGGCTCAGTATAGTGGGCCTATGGCATCTAAATCTCTATGTCATTCCTCCTATATAATTGAGGTGTATATGAGATACCCTAAATCAATCCAAATGATTTATACACCCTCTCAAATATAAAGTACTCTAGGTTTTCTACTCTCTTCCCTTGCAGCTACCTATCCAATAATATCATGGATAGATCTCCCTACACCCTAGGCCATGCTAGAAAACCCACATATGGCATCCAAATAAAGTCCAACTCTTGTAATCAATCCAAAACCTCATAATATGATGACAAGTCATGTATAACTCCATTCATGGAAGTTATTACAAGGTCTTCCTTCCATTGAAGGAAGCCCACACTTTGTGTTATTTGGTGTCACCATGCCCATTGAGTGCAAAGTGGGTGCACTAACATAATATTCTTATATGCCCAACATTATAAAATAAAGGTAGCATCCATCCCAAAAAATTTTTACCTCATCCATCCCTATATCTCTTTGTATACCTTTATAATAAGATTAGAATCCCATGAAAATACTCTGTGATTCTCCCACATGCCTTCCACCACACCTATAAAATTTTATGGAAATTGACATCCCCTTGAATATAACAAGGCATAGTAGGAGATTGATAACACCATCATAGTCATAACTAGTATTCCCTCCATATCCTGATCATACATCCCCTAAAAAATAAATCCCCTAATAGTGAAGGTGATGTCTACTGCATCCTCTCCATATAATCATCCCAACACCACTACACGTCCCCTCTTATCAACTAGTACTATCATTGTAACCCATAATGGAAATCATAATATATGATATATTTATATCATGGTGCTATTTATTTTGGGTATCTATAATGTTCTTTTATCCATATCTTATTGCTCTAGTAATACTACAAAAATCCCCACATCTCTATGCACTCGACAATAGTGTCATGAACTTCCAAAGTTGATATCCTCCAAATGATCCAAGTCATTATCACCCATCTAGTCATGTAACCACTTCAAGAGTTTTATAATATAATCCCACATCATACTTCATGTTTATGATTGACTTTATAGGTTATCCTTAGTACTTTTCTTTCTTGTGCTCATAATTTGTCAACATTTACTCTATCCTATCTTCAATCCTCACCAATCTTAAACAATCAATATTGATCATTTAAGATCATTATCTATTGAGTTATTATTGATGATGATTAACCCATGATTGATGTTGATCTAAAATGATTGATATTAATACCTATGTGTCCATATTTCATAAGTAAGAATGACTGAAAAATATACCAAAAATTCAAAAAATTAAACACATCCAAAATAACATAAAATTTATATAATAATTTAAAATAACTCTAAAAAACATTTTAAAAATATAACTAATTCAAACAATTCTAAAAAAATCAAGAAAATCTAAGAAAACATGTAAAATTATCAAAAAACTTAGAAAAAATCAATGCTTACCTCATCATGAGATTGTCATTTCCGCTTATATGTTATTATGCTATCTTCCATCATTAATAGTTAGCCTTGATGTGTAAACAAGTGTCAAAGTTTTTATCTCTTGTTCACATGTTCTTAGTCTTAAATGAGCACCTAACATGTTAGGCATATTATTTATAGCCTTTATAGATTGACGTTGATTTTATTATGATCTACATTGATTCTTTAGAATCAACATTGATCATATGAATAGATTGAAATTGTATCCATTTGTCATATTCTATTCACTACTTTAATTTTTTTAATATCTCTCTAGTCTTGACCCAAGGCCACTTAAGTTATCTTTTGTTAAATTTATCCTATTTCTTGTTACCTAGCATTACTAGTTAGTGGACCTTGACCCCCTATTAGTTGCACTTAAGATATCTACACTCATTTTAGCGTCTATCCACTTTAGATCCTAAATGTTTACCTCATCTTGAGAACAAATATCTCTGGGCAACACACATGTACTAAGCACACTAGATGCTTTGGTCAGCCCATCATATATTTTGTTCTCGTGATTACCTTCGATTGAGTGTACTTGTTCATAGTTTTTAAAATCCATTACTTGTTGTATTTGGGGAATTTATATTTGGATATCCCATATCCTATTAGTATAACATTTTACTTCATTGTTATCCTCACGTCATTAACTCTCATTTTTTATCTACCTTATCTATTACCACCTCATTTTCATACCTATCACCAACCCATCATCCATCATCGATTCCTAGTTTGAGGGGGTACCTCCTCATGTAAACCTAAGGCATTATAAATTTATTGGTCTTTTCTTTAAATTAGATTATTACAAACCACTAAACAAAAAGGGCCAAATGTAGGCACTAGGATTTCACACAATAATATTTGTGTTAGTCTAGGTCTTAGGTCCCCTTTCTTGTTCATTCCTATTTCACCCCATGTAAATTTCAAATTACCATTTTATCATTTACCATTAATAATTAGTTTTATTGATTAATTTCAGTTGAGTAAATTACTTTAACTAATTACCTACCATAAAATTTAAATAAATCTACCCAAATCATAATAAAAGGTAAGTTTTTTTAATCACCAACAACTCCCTTGATATCCTAATTTATGTAAACAACTTAAGGCTTAATTCCACTTCATGATTAAGTGGTTTCAATAACATTGGTAATTTTATCCATGAATCATTTCCAATCCCTAAAATCTATGTCAATTTAATTGAATCAATGTTTATTTAACCATAGGTCCCCTAGACCAAAGGGCCAATTTTTTATGCTCGTAATTACACTATGATGCTAAAGAATTTTCTTTAGAGTATTAGTTACTAAATTTATCAAATAATAGAATATATATCCCTACATCAATCCATCAACATCTATCTATAGATCATGAATCATTCCATAAAATTTTTAATCCACCATATGTTGAAAGAACTTTAAAGGTTAGTACATCCTTTGTTTTAGCAATCCATTTTGTCTTTCATTTTATTTTTCATTCTATTTTTCATTACTTTTAAAATACCCTAATCTACCCTAAGTTATCTTAATCCATCTTAAAACCATCTAAAATATCATTAAACCGTATTTTATATCCCTATCCTTAGAGCCTTATCCACACTGACAAAAACAATGTTGATTACTTGAATCAACATTGATCCTATAGATCAACATTAATCTCTATAAAAATCCCATTATGTCTATAGATTTAATCCTTTTTAGTTAGAAATCTGATTTAAATTTAAAATCCCTATTTCTTAAAGGTATGAATTTCTTATACATGACTTTTCCTAGAGTTATTCATGATATGATTACTATTCATAGTCTAACTATAGTCCCACATCCTCTTTTCTTAGACCAAAGTGACATTTCCTCCAAAATAGGAATTTGTTTAGTTATGTTCTCCCCACCTTATAATACATTTTTTATTATATATAAGTATTTCGAGTTAAATAAGACACAACTGAAGATTATTGGAATGTATACTTTGCTAATATCCATGCAATGAACATAAATTAAATCTTAATAATTTCATTATCTTATCTATATTATTACTTGCTTTATTATATTTTCATCTAATATATTAATCTTATTGAGTGTTAATAAAATGGGATGACATCCTTATTAGGAAGTTTACCACTTATTGGGACTATTCTAATACTAGGTATCCCACTCATATATCCTATTAATATATATTTGTTCAAGTTGTCTATTATGTGTAGGTAATATGTCCAAGATAAAAATAAGTTCTCACATCATTAGATAAAATGGTACACAACCATTTCCAATCACATGAAATCCAATAACCCTATGTTTTACTTTACATTTTTAGTAGTTTATTTTATATAAAGAATGAACAAAAATACTTAAATAGGTATTTGATATGTTATGAACTTGATGCATTTTAATAACACATTTGATCCATGAGTTTATATGATATGTTTCTTGTCACTTGGATTTTTAACCTTTGAGGAGATGTCTTAGCTCTCCTCATCTAATTGGCATAATTGAAACACCTCTAGTTGTGGGTAGCCTAAGAATGAGGTGAATCTCTACATAGGGCTATCTCCCTTATTATACCACTTTTAGATCACTACTACACCTATACTTGAAAGGAAAAGGGAGAGAAAATTAAAATTAAAATATCCTAAAGGTGGTGATACACCAAATTAATTGATAACTAAAAACAAGATGCATGTCGCACATGATACCAAGAGATTAACTAGGCATACACTTCTGTAATTTGAATTTTCTCTCTTCATTATTTCATTATGAGGTTTTGATGAATGTTTAGCCTAAGAGGACTAGACAAAAGGTATATAAGGTAACTATTAAATATAATAACTAACTGAACCTTGACACTTCATAGAACACTTCACATGACCTATAAAAAGAAGCCTCCATGCTACAAATAGGTGAGAGAATGAGACAATAATGCTAAGCAAATAATGGTCATAAGTAAACAAGATAAATCATTGAAATAAACAAACTATGGATATTCATAGAATATGTAAAATTAGTAATCTTTATTAATCTATGGTATGCAAATGAATAGGGCTTTGCCATACTTAGGTGGAGCATTCTTATAATAGCCAACATGGCTAGTTCTTAAAGAGCTTGAGACAGAGAAGAGAAGAAATAATTCCAAAGGTCATGAGGAAAATTGTCATGATAAGATAAGGAGTTACATGTTTATAATAATTAATTAGGATAAATATCATGAAAGGTTTGATGGGACAAATGACTCTCCAAACTATGCAACTCGTGAAATTTGGCATAGGATTTTTCTTTGTACATAGGAAAATATCATTCATCATTCATCCCTATTAGAACATCCCAAAACTAACTATGGATAGATATCATGATTTTAATAATAGGGAGGGGTTGTAGAAATGTTCTTACATGCATTTTATACATTCCTAATCATCTAGAATCTTCTAAAAGTGAGCCATCACTACCGTTAGTCAATAAACTCCCTTTTTAGAAACTCTTTACACTTGCCTAAAAAATGGATTAATTTTCTCATTAAAATCCATAAAGACAAGTTTATTACACTTTTAAAGACCCTCCATGGCCTTATAATTCCTAGGTACACCTTAAATATGTATCCAGTTAAAGTTCTCACACTTTTCACTATCATGTTCACTATGCTAGTTTTGATTGGTTGATATGGGATCTATTTAACGAACACTTAAGAGTTGTTATGGATCATAAATTAGACATGGGTAGTTCTATTAAGTCTCAATATTTCTTCCCATGTGATTGGCATCTTTAAACTCTTCTTAAGACCTATAAAAACATAAAAATTATCAAGAAAAGACTATTTTGTACTTCATTTATGCAATTCCTTATAGTCAAAAAGGATGGGGATGATATTGAGAGATTACCCTTAAAAATCAAATCATCATTATGAGGAAAATATTCCATTTAAATGTAATAACTTCTCCATCTTCTCAAAGTGGTCACTAACAAGGATTTTTGTGTGTTTAGGCCTATTTTACCCTCTTAATCTATGTTTATAGAGTTATGACATTGAGCTCAAGAAAAAAATACACAAAACACTTTTTAAGTACCCTATTTAACTTATCCACATTTATTATGCTCCCATACATAGAATCCAAATAGATATTGTTGATGCAAGAGATTGCACCCTTGGTAGGAGGCTGAGCTCCTGCCTTCTCTTACCAACTATGGAAACTCCCCTCTCACCTATGGGGTTGGCGAAGCTGGAGGGGAGAGTCTCTAGATAAGGGCTAGCTCCCTTTGATGCATCATGTTTGTTATAACAAGTGCAAACATACATATATATAGACATAATGGGGGGGATGAAAAGAGAGAGAGAGAGGGATGTAGGAAAACAAACTACTCTAAAGAGGTGATGCACCAAAATAAGTCAACCTTCTCACATCCACTCTTGAAACCAGACAAACACATACATACACTTTAGACTTGGCAGAAGGACTAGGCTGCTAGAAACTAGCAAGGAGGCTTTCATGAAAACATAGAAATAGAGATCCATAAAGGTGTTGTGAAATGCACACTGTAAGTAACCTCTTATATTCTAAACTTCTCAAATACTGCTCTCCTCTTATCAGTTGCAAAATGGTGCCTTGTAGATAATTGGTGTGTTGGTGTTGAACCTATGAGAGCATCAAAAGACAATTACTAAACACAAATTAACACTCAGTACATACATATAATATCTATCCAAGAAGAGGTAAAAACTATGCTTATAGATTCAGGTGAAATTTTAGCAAGGTTGTGCCTTCTAAAAATGTGGAAGATCTCCCTTTACAAAATGACAAGTTCGTAATATATAGGAGAAGCAAGGAGGCTCATTTGGTACTCCTTTTTTACAAGTGGATAATTCATGTCCCCTCATTGGGAAGAAGAAAACATTGTTGCTGATGTCATCTTTCTAGAAGAGGCCTGCTAGAACCATGCTGTATAATTGCTAAATTTGACTTTGGCATTCGAGCATTAATGTGAAATATACGTTGCACCCTCTTTTTTTGTAAATAGATTGATATTTGTCCCCTTTTAAATACAAGAGCCATGTCATTCACTATTTGTGCCATTTAGGGAGTATCAGGTAATAAATCACCTTCACTTTGCCACTTGGACTACTTCATCCCTTTCCTATCTTGTCTCCTTGTCTTTTCTCAATTTTGTCTCATCTGGCTCATTCGGCCCATGGGGGTGAACATTCTGGCAGGGCACTACATCTGGGCTCCTGTTTAGTGCTCTTTGATTTGAAGGCAAATGGCTACTTCACTTTGCTAATTTTGACATCCATGCAGCCATCATTAGTTTGAAAACCAACAACTAACTTGTTCTATTAAACTTGATGTCCTTCGAGATGTCATTATGTCCTTTGCTAGCTTTGGGCCTTCTTAATTTCTTTGTAGGCATCTTTCTCTATCTTTATCACCTTCCTAAAGGGAAGGTGACCCTTTGTACTTAGCTAAGAGTCCCCCACAAGGGCACCTAACCTTTGGGGTCCTTTAGTGGGTCCCTGTTTGCCTTGGACTTTTCCCTGGGTCCCCGCGGACAATTTTCTTGGGTCGCTTTAACTCTATGTATTTTCCATAGACTTTTGTCTGCAGACATTTTCTTGCAGACAAAAATTTTGCAAAAATTTTACCTGACACTTTGCTTTGTATTTTGACTATGCCCAAGTTCCTTCAGACTTTTTGTTCGAAGGAATTCATTTAGGCAAAAAGTCTAAAGGAATTCAGGGCTTGAGAATTTAAACTTAGATAAATTTTAGACTTACCCGATCTTTTCCTTTTGAAGTGCCTACCCTCTGCTAGCATATTTTGAACTTGAAGATTCCCTTTTTTGCCAAAGGCATACCTTTGAACCAAGCCATTAAACCAAAATTGGCTCAACAGTTCAATGGGTTCAACCATTGCACACTGATGACAAATGAAATAAAGCTGATGAACTTTGTTGAACCAGGTGCTTGAACCTTTTCATTTGAACCAAGCCACTGAACTGAAATTAGTTCAATGGTTCAACCATTTCGTGCTGAGCCGATGGAACCAAACATTGAAACACTCGCTTTAAACCAAGCATTGAACTTAAACTGATTAAACCAAGCATGTTGAAATAAACCATTGAACAAAAATTGGTTTAATGGTTCAATGTTTCAAATGATTGCTAAATTGAGGCATCTGAACTAAGTGATGAACTCTTTGTTGAACTAGAAGCTGCTGAACCATTTAAACTTTGCCGATTGAACTCTGCATGAACTCAGCTAATTGAACCAAGCTAAAGAACCTAGAGATTGAACCAAGCACCTATAGAGTTTGTAGAAATTATTGGACTTGTGCAAAACCAAAAAATGAATTGGCCTTAAATAGCAGGAGAAAAAGGTGACCAAAATTTTGTCTATTAGGCAAAATTGGTCAACAAATTGGTGACTCACAGGGGAAGCATGCCTATTATGCTTAGAAGCTAGTTACCTTAAAATCCATTAAGCACAGAGTCATATTGTAGCTATGAAATAGTTAGTGATAGCCCCAAAAGATCCAATAATCAAACATGAAGCCATTTTACCCCACATGCAAAGGGAAACACACAAGGCTAAAAAACACTACCTGTGCAACAACACTTAGGGAAAGCAAGAAAAGAAACTGAAAACAAACTACTATATATAGCTAACCAGGTATTCTCACCTCCTTCTTGGATCGAAGGGAAAATTTATTAACTCCCCTTCTTGGCAAAAGGACTTATGGTGCTAGGCAAGTAGCTAAATGAAAAAGAGATTTGGTGACCTGCTCCTCTTGCCTGTCACCTGAGTTAGCTAGTATTTGAGTGGATCAAAATCAAACATGCTTCTGACATATATATACTCTGCTTGTCCTTGGAAGCTTGTTAAATGCTGGTCCTTCATATTGGTTCTCTTCACCAAGAAATCAATGGCTGTTGGCTCATCACCAAAAGCCCTTTGATCTGCACATTCCTTCTACAATGTATCATGGTCTGATTTGTTTCCTTTTGCCTCATTGAAGACTTTGTCAGACTCATCCTCTGCTTCCTTTTGCAATTTTCCTTCTTGAAGAAGGGTGACTATGGTGATGTCTGAAATGGACTCACAAAATGATTACTCATTCCACAAAATATCACCTCTTTATTTAAAACTCTCTTCTTCAGGGCATTCTTCTAGGAAGACAGACCTCTCCTTTTCCTCTTTGCTGATCAAGACCTCTAGATGTTCAAAGGTATCCTCTTGATCCTCCTCCAACTCAGGCTCCTTAGTGTAGTCATCCTCATCATCAAAATAAGGAAGTTCATAAAATAGAGGGGAAGAGAGCTTACCATGCATTTATCCATCCTCATATTACTGAAACATCTACATATATGCAAGACCTACATCTTTTCCACTAGTGATAAGGTCTTCACAAGGAGCATCAATGATGATTTCTTCTTCATTATCACTCATGACAGCCTCTAGAAGAACTACAGATTAGATCTTCTACTCCTCACCTACCTCTTGAGAAATAGGTTCTTCCTTGAGAAGGGGTGAAGTGGGAAAACCATGTGGAAGAGGAGGCAGTCCTTGAGCTAGAATCGAATGATTCTCCTCTTTCCACTTGGCCAACACTTCATCAATATCAAGTGTGGCCTGATATCTCTCTTAGAAATGTGTAGGTGGGGTGTGCTCAGACATATAATGCATTGTTTGGTCTGAACCACCCATCACACATTAGTTGAGGAATCTCTCTTTGGATTCCAACTCCATAATTATCCTAGCCAAATCTTCTTAGAAAAACTTTTCTTGGAGATCATATGAATCATGGGTAGGAGCAGCTTTAGCTTCTTCAAGGTTTTGAGAAAAACCTTGCTTCTCTTCCTCCTTACTACCCCATGATTCTACTATTTTTTCTTAATTCAAGATTTTAGAATTTGAATTTTGCTCCTATGAACAGGCAACAACATTGTTTTCCACAAGGTCCTGGGGCTCCTCTGCAAGGTCTAGAAGTTTGAACTCTCTTTCAAGAAGTAGCTTCATCCTAGCCTCTAAATCTTCAATTTGCTTGGCTAGGTTGTCCTGAAAGAGTCTTTATTGGAGGTCACTAGCATTATCCTCTTCAGAGCTCTGAGCTAGTTCTTGGCAATCATTCCTCTAACTCAGAATCTACACATCATGCTAAAGAACTTGGGGAGGTTGAGGAATGCAAGGAAGAGATTGTTGATGCATCAAAAGAGTCTTTAGAAAAGGGATACACTGGCTGGTTGTGTTCCCCCCAATGGAAGATTCACAATATAGGGAATTTAAAAGGTTCATCTCCATGGGGGGTTATTCTGATGTCTTCTGGTGTTTGAAAGCTAGGTGCATAGGATTGAGAGCAAATGTATTTGATGAGCTAGAGTGAGCAAGTGCAATATGATAAAAAGGATTTGGTGCAAAAGAGGGGGATTTCTTCAAGATAGGAGGGGGGACGCAAGGCTAACTACCTTGAGTAAATGGATTTCTCCATTCTACTACCTCCTCTTTCATGGGTTGCAAGGGTTGAGCTTGCCTAAACAAATGGTCCTCTTTATACATCAGCTCATGCTGATATCTGTACTACTCTTCCAGCTTATTAATCTCCAATTCCAATGCCATCTCCTTTATAGTTGTAGGGCAACTAAGAGAGCTGCTTGAGGTGATTCTTTGAAAATTTTGAGTCTGAATGAAATCATATGAAGGAAAACTAGACCCATGATTTTGAGCAAAGGAAATATACATGCAAGACATGATTTTTGATGGCACCAAGCTGCTTAACCAATGGATTTAACTTAGAGTCTCCAGATGCTAAAAACTTTGATTTGTTGTAATAAGACCAACATCACTCTTAAAACCTTACTGCATTGTAAAACTGTGGTCCCACCCAGCGTGCCAAAACTATTGACACAATAGATTGCATCCTTGGCAGGAGGCTAAGCTCCTACCTTCTCTTCACAACTATGGAAACTCCTATCTCCCTTGTCAGACTGGTAAAGCTAGAGGGGAGAGTCTCTAGATAAGGGATAGCTCCCTTTGATGCATCATGTTTATTAAAGCAAGTGATAATGTACATATATATAGATATAATGGGGGGGATGAAAAGAGAGAGGGAGGGATGCAGGAAAACAAACTACTCTAAAGAGGTGATGCATCAAAATAAGTTGACATTCTCACATCCACTCTTGAAGCTAGACAAACACATACATACACTTCAGACTTGGTAGAAGGACCAGGCTGCTAGAAACTAGTAGGGAGGCTTTCATGAAAACAAAAAAATAGAGATCCACCAAGGTGTTGTGAAATGCACACTATAAGTAACCTCTTCTATTTTGAACTTCTCAAATGCTGCTCTCCTCCTGTCAGCTGCAAAATGGTACCTTGTAGATAACTAGAGTGTTGGTGTTGAACCTATGAGAGCATCAAAAGACAATGACTAAACACAAATTAACACTCAGTACATACACATAATATCTATCCAAGAAGAGGTAAAAACTACGTTTATAGATTTAGGTGGAAATTTTAGCAGGGTTGCACCTTCTAAAAATGTGGAAGATTTACCTTTACAAAATGACAAGTTCTCAATATATAGGAAAAGCAAGGAGGCTCATTTGGCACTCCTTTTTTACAAGTGAACAATTTGTGTCCCCTCATTGGGAAGAGGAAAACACTATTGCTAATTTCATCTTTCTAGAAGAGGCCTACTGGAACCATGTTGTATAATCACCAAATTTGACTTTGACATTTGAGCATTAATGTGAAACATAGGCTGCACCCTATCATTCTGCAAATAGATTGAGATTTGTCCCCTTTTAAATACATGAGCCATGCCATTCATTGTATATGCCATTTAGGGATTATCAGGAAATAAACTGCCTTTACTTTGCCACTTGGACTATTTCGTCCCTTTCCTATCTTGTCACCTTGTCTTTTCTCAATTTTGTCTTATCTGGCTCATTCAGCCTATGGGGGCAAACATTCTGGCAGGTCACTATATCTAGGCTCTTAGTTAGTGCTCTTTAATTTGAAGGCAAATAAATACTTTACTTTGCTAATTTTGATGTCCACATGGCCATCATTGGTTTGAAAACCAATGGCTAACTTCTTTTGTTAAACTTGACATCCTCGAGGACATCATTGGGTCCTTTGCTAGCTTCAGGCCTTCTTAATTTCTTTATAGGCATCTTTCTCTATCTCTATCACCTTCCCAAAGGGAAGGTGACCCTTTACACTTGGTCGAGAGTCCCCCGTAAGGGTACCTACCCTTCAGGGTCCTTCAGTGGGTCCCTGTTTGCCTTGGACTTTTCACTGGGTCCCTAGAGACAATTTTCCTGGGTTGCTTTGACTCTGTGTATTTTCTATAGACTTTTGTCTGCAGACCTTTTCCCATAGACAAAAATTTAGTGGAAATTCCACCTGGCCCTTTGCTTTGTATTTTGACTGTGCCCGAATTCCTTCAAACTTTTTGTTTGAAGGAATTCCTTCAGGCAAAAAGTTTGAAGGAATTTGGGGCTTGACAATTTAAACTTAGAATTTTTTTTGACTTACCCAATCTTTTCCTTTTAAAGTGCCTACCCTCTGCTAGGGTATTTTGAACTTGAAGATTCCCCTTTCAGCCAAAGGCATACCCTTGAACCAAGCTGTTGAACCAAAATTGGTTCAATGGGTTCAATCATTGCGTGCTGATGACAAATGAAATAAAGCTGATGAACTTTGTTGAACCAGGTGCTTGAACCTTTTCCTTTGAACCAAGCCCATTGAACCAAGCCATTGAACTAAAATTGGTTCAATGGTTCAACGATTGTGCACTGAGCCAATGGAATCAAACATTGAACCACTCACTTTGAACCAAGCATTAATCTTGAACCGATTGAGCTAAGCACATTAAACTAAGCCATTGAACCAAAATTGGTTCAACGGTTCAGTGGTTCAAATGATTTCTAAATTGAGGCATCTGAACTGAGTGATGAACTCTTTTTTGAACTAGAAGCCACTAAACCATTTAAACTTTATCAATTGAACTCTACATGAACTCAGCTAATTAAACCAAGCTAAAGAACCTAGAGATTGAACCAAGCACATGCAGAGTCCGTAGAAATTCTTGGACTTGTGCAAAATCAAAAAATGAATTGGCCTTAAATATCAGGGGAAGAATGTGACTGAAATTTTTCCTGTTGGACAAAATTGGTCAATAGATATCAACTTCCAACTTTGGCCACTCAAGCTCTTTTCTCTATTTACATAGGCCATAATTGTCCTAAAGTCCAAACATGACTTTTTCATGTCTTCCCCTACATACCAATATATTATACATTTCTAAATTCATCTTATAAACATGTTTTAACTATTTATAAATGTCACTAAGAGCTATAATTGAAGTTGGACCCCTAATTGGCTCTAGGTCTCTTCAAGGCTTGATAGGCTTAGCAATCATTTTGATAGTTTTAACCATTTAGACTAATTTATTATGGCTAGGATAGTGTATAATTATTTTTCATACCTCACTTAATATAATAAAGTCATGACACAAATTTTTAAGTACTCTTTCTCATTCTTTCTTCTCATTCACTAACTAGGCCTACTTAGAGCTTGTTTGGTTAAGCTATGTGCAAGAGAGTTTTAACCATTTTGAGAGGTATAATATTATATGAGTGCTTCCTATAACACATTAACCTTTAATAATCCTCATAAATTTTCCTTGATGTCCCAAAATCTTCTTACTAGGTCCTTTACTCATTTTGGCATCATTTGCTTGACTTGCCAAAATTTTTATTTTCCTAAAAGACTGACCTCTAAGATAAAACAGTGAGGTATAACCATATTATCCAATGAAAAATGAAGGTTTTATAATATTTATTAGGTCATAATGACCCATTTTAAAAAATTTAGTCCATTTTTATTATCATTTGACCTCCCAACTCTTGAAAAATCCAAAATAGACTGTGCAAAAGGGTACTATGTGTAGGGTTTAAGGTGTGAACTATGTATTGCTTTATTAGATCCATTTCTTCCATTTTTTATATTCTATTTTTTATCATGGGGTGTCCATTATCAATTTATAATTATTTTTATACTTACCAACCTTCTCAATCATCCATGTTTGCATTTCAACCATGTTTTGCTCTATTAGGTTTGATTGTGTTTTTGTCGTAGAGGGGCACATGTTGGTAGTTCTATATGGATTAGGATTTGGAATCATTGTATGAGACCTATTTATACATTCCAAGATAATTTTTATATTAATTTTTCTAATTCTCACCTTGCCTAGGCTAGACCATCACTTAGAATCCATGCTTTAGTTTACTATCTACCTATAGACATCTACAGTTGACTATGTGGGAGTCTTTATGACCTTGTAGGTGCATATAGGTTCCAAAAATTGCATATAAAACTATTTTAATGATCCTTTATATCAAAAATTATACTTTAAACTATTTACAACCTTTCAATCATGGAAACATGGCCTATCTATGCAACCCTAGATTAGGCTTTGAAGAAGGCATTATGGTTGTATGTGTTAATTAACCTTGGAGGTCATTTCAAGTTTAAGGTTAATCATAATTTGACACTTAAGTCTTTATGTAGAATTTATTTTCATCAAATATATTTTTAAACCTCTTAATAATGTCATTATATCTCATACCTTGTAATTTAAACACTTTCTCAAGTCTGAGCCTTAGGCTAGTTATAGGTGCCTGCTTAGGCCTATGTATGGACTGAGGATATATTTCACGTGAGAAACATGAATTTTAATGTTATAAAAGGTAATTTAGTACTTTTAAACATTCATACACCATGTCTAATTCTTATCAAATTCCTTAAATAATAGTTTAAAACTTCTTCCCATCCATCGACCTTATGACTGAGTTAACTTGGTTGTAGATAACACTATGGAATTTGAGTGTTTAAATATGTAACTTGAGACATCTTGAAAACCAATATATTAAAATCAAAAACCATCCCTAATTTAAAAATCAAGAGACATATGTGTTATCTTGTAAAAAAATGTACTTTGAGGTTCTATAACTCAATGCAACCTTGTATGAGAAACCTCAAAAAAGGGCCTGGACCTTTATTTGGATAGTTTTGGGAATATGTCCCAAAGTGATAAAAGTTTGTTCGAAGAAAATTTTAGTGTCTATAGTTTAAAAAAATGTCTTAAACATTTTTTAAAATGACTAAAAATATTGTTACTCTCCAAACCTTAGAAAATGCTCAAACACACATTTCATGTTCCTCCAAGAAGTGATAGGTTGTAAAACTTTTGTAGGTGAACATTTTGTGCATTTCATTACTCCCTTGGCCCTTCACATTACTCCCTTGGCCCTTGAAGTTGTTATTGAAGTTTTATTTTACATGTAAGGTGTTAAATATTAATATATGATAAATAATACATCACTTCACATCAAGATGGAACCATAAATAGAATAAATATCTAGCAATTGGAAAAAATGACTACAACTCCACCTTTTCACTCTTCCTTACAAAATGAGTTAGTTGGTTCATAAAAACACTTCAAAACCTGAAGTAAAGGATGGGAAACATGTGATATGGGAGTAAAATACCTTTTTAACTCATCTCACTCCTTAATTTTCATATAACATCTCAAATAAGAGCATAACTTGTAGGGTGCACAGATTGACAAGCACATTAGATAGACTAGCTTCTTAAGAATGGTTCGTAAAGAAAAAACTTACATTACTATTAAATAAACATAAAATTTAAGTTTAATAATCTTAGGAGACAACCCTATAATAATTTTTATTAAAACCTCCCTATTAGTCATACTATCTAAAACCTTGAGGACCATTCTTGCTTGCCAAGCCTAATGGGATGAGAGAGAAACAATTTTATTAGTTTATTGGAGATTATAATGAAAATTATAATTTTAAAAATTGTGTGGAATACCAAGTGAAACTTATGAAAAATACTCAATTTTAGGAGTCCATATAATTCTGTACACCTCATTAAATACTTATTTTTCCAAGGAAAACTACCTTTCTTTAAAATAAACTATCACTTTTTAGTTAAAATGGTTATTTAAGAATTTTTATGACACATGGGGAATTTAATAACATTTTTAAACATTTAAATTTCCTAAGGAGGCTATAATATTTCAATTAATGCTCTATATTGACCCCCAAAATGACTCTTAGGACTAAAAAGATTATGACCAAGGCTAAATACACATAAATTCATAGTAAATGAGCTATGACATACTTTATGAAAATATAGTAGGCCCCTAAAAAAATATAAAGATCAATTTTTTACCTATAGGGGTCCCAATTTGACATACAAGTTCAAATTTGGTCAACAAAATGGTGACTCATAGGGGTAGTATGCCTAATATGCTAAAGATCAGTAACCTTATCCTATCCATGGGATTATGAAGTCATCTTAAGTATAAAACAAATAAATAACACCTAAGAATTTATAATAAGGATTTGGATAAGATAGTACAACTAATTATCTCAAACACATAAAATAAATGACACACACAAAGCAAAGCAAACACACTAACAAGATACACATGTGTGCTCAAAACACTTAGGGAAAATAGAAAACAAACAACTATGCACAACTATAAATTAAGCATACTTCCTTTATAAGATAAAAAATAAATTTACTTGAATATTCTTCTTCATGAGATGAATCATAGTGTCAAGCATGTTTCTCCTTAAATTGGATACCTAGTAGATTAGATCTATTCCTTGGCAGCCACTTGATCTTCTCTCAAGTAGATCATCCTTAAATAGGTCTCCAATTTAAATGTGTTCCTCTTGAATTTGTATACATACCTCATACTACTTCCCACTCTTCATATCATGATCAAATTGTGTCTTCTTGGTAGGCATGACTTAAAGAGGAGTAGTTTCTTGTTCCTTTGAAGATTGAGGCCAAAAAAAAATCTTGTTATATCCTTCAAAAGTTGATGTGCTTCTCCCAACTAGTTGATAGGATTATGAACCATTTTTATGATTTAAAACATATCATCATGGGATGAATATTCCTCTTCAAAAGACAAATTTGAAAATTTTCTTATTTCTTGCATACCCACTTGAGTGTCAAGACTACCTTCTCCATTTTTGACTAGATCATAGCCTCCTTGAAGAAGAGTATTGATCCAAGCAAAAATTCAGGTGACAATTCAAGTGATGGTTCTAACACAATTGATGATCAAAATTCTTTGAGCCATAAATTTTTAATCATATCTTTTATTGACTTCCATGATTTAAAACAATACAAAATTTGAGGAATTACTATTTTTTGAAACTTACTATTTTTAGACTACACTACTAAAATTGAAATTTAGGGCACTTCAATTGGGTTTTCAAGGATAAAAAACCATCAAGTAGAGCTCATTCCATCTCACCAAATTCTCATCATTCTTATCTTTACAAAATTTCAAATGGGGAGTCAATTAGAGCTATGGTGCAAAAGTTATGGCTCCCAGAAGTTATATCATTAATTGGGGTAGAACCATCACCTAAATTGTTACCCAAATCAAGTATAACCTACGCCAATGATTTAAAAAAACCATCCAAAGGGTGATTAGAGACTTTTTAACCCATCTATGATATCTTGGATAGTGATCGAATAACTAATGATGATTTCCTCTTATTTGACACAAGGAAGACATTCTTTAATATAAACACAATCAAAAGATTAAACACAGTAAATCACCTCTTCTTTAGCATTTAGAACCTCTTTAGGGATCTCAATTTTTATCTCAACTATTATAATCTAAATTTTCTTCTCAAGGTATACAAGATCCTCAATTTATTTCTCCTTCTTGGTGATGCCAATGCTAGGCATTTTATAATCGTGTGACCTAGCCCATTGAGCCTTCCAAGGAGTTATGCTTTATTCAAGCAAGAATTATAAATTATTATAAAATAAATGCTTATGTTTATGTTCCCACACCATAGGTACATAAAGGAATAAGGTGATAAGGTGAGAACACGATAAACTAATTAGTGGAGGTAGAACATAAAACTCAACATCAGATTAAGAATGAATTATAGGAGATCTTTTTTGGTGTTCTTGAGGAAGGAGAGGCAAAACATGGGATAAAATAGATTGGTTTTCTTCCTTCCATTTAAAGAACACTTAATTTAAACTTGATTCAACTTGAACATTATCTTGAGGAAGGTTAAATGGGGTGTGTTTAGGCATATAATCTTCTTTTGACTCTAAACCTTCCAGCACACTTAGACTCAATAATTTCATTCTCAACTCTAACTCTTCAAGTTTATTGGCTAGGTTGTCTTGTAAAAGTTTCTCTTGAATTTTATATGCATATTCATTAGGATAATGAGTATAAGAGGGATGATATTAAAAAGAAGAGGTCTCTTGAGGAAGAGTTGGAGGGGCTTGCATAAGATCAAGATTTTTCTCAAGTTCAGACTCTTTATCAAGGATTTTATCCCCTTTATTTTCCCATGATTCCACTACCTTATTCCATCTTATGATTTTAGGATGATGAGTCTCTTATTTAGGTAGTGATGCAATTTGAGGATTGGATGAAGTGTTCAAGAAACTAGGTATCTCCTTAGGCTTGGATTCTCCAACTTAGGATTTCATATTTAGAAGTCTCTTATTATAATGGGAGAGGTCAATGATGGATTATATTCAAGTTCCTTTGATGATGAGATGAAATTATTCATATTATTATTGGATAACTTAATTTTCCTCTCAAGGTTTTCTTCAAAAATAAAGTTTTTCTTTCCAACTCTCACTTCTAGCTAATTGGGAAAAAATTGACTTTGATAACCTTGATTGGGTTCATGACTAGGGGTCAAGTTTAACTGATAGAAATCTTGGGGAGGTGGATAGTAGGGCTGATAGTTATTGTGAGTTTGTTCCTCATGAATTCTTATCTTATCTTCTAAGGATAAAACTAGGCCACTCACATCTAACATCTCACATGTGAGCCTTTGCCAGTTTGATCTCTCAATAGGTTCCTACTCTCTTTTAACTATCTATAATGCATCTCTCAAATTATGAATGAGATGACTAGGAAAATATTAACCATGTACCCTTTGTTTTTTAATCTCCATCATGTACCTCTGATAGCCTAGGAAATTTTTCTTGAAATTTGAAATGGACTAATTTGAGAAGTGACTAGGCTGACTAAGAGGAGCAAGAAATTGAGAAGGATGGTTATAAGACTGATACAATTCATTATAAGGTTGATAAGGTTAATATTATATATGGTAAAGTTCATGACAAGGGTGACAATAATCATACAAAGTTTGTTAGGGAATGCTATAAGCTTGTGATATCTCATCAACTTGTGTAAAACAATACTCAATACCAAAACTAGCCATGAAACTTCATTAGGAATAATAAACACAAATAAAAATTACCATCAATCTTTAAAAGGAAAACCTAGGCTACTTAACCATATAATGTAACTTCAAGGTCACCATTGATGCTTGGATAGATGCCACCAAAGTCTAATATGTTTACAGACAACACCAAAAAACTTTCAACTTCTTGGACAATGAGTCCCACTAGGATGACAAAAACTATTGTCACTTGGATTTACACCCTTTGATGATATTTCTTAACTCTCCTCATCCAAGAGTCATAATTGAGATATATTTAGGCTATGGGTAGCCTAAGAATGAGAGGAGTATCTAGATATGCATAACTCTCTTGATGTACCACTTATAGATCACTAATAAACCTAAGATTTAAATAAAAAGGGAGATAAAATAGAAAATAGACTATCCTAAAGGTGGTGATAAACCAAATTAATTGATAACTACCAACCAACTACATGTCACAAATGAGACCAAGAGACTAACTAGGCATACACTTATCTAATCTAAATATTATCACATTAGTATTTCATTATGAGGTTATAATGAATGTTTAGGATACAAAGAATATATAATAGGACTATAATGTCACTATTTAGTAGATTAACTCACTCAACCTTCACACTTCATAGAACACTTCACATGACCTGAAATAAGAAGCTTTCAAGCTACAAATAGGTCAAAGAATGATATAATAATGATAAGGAAACACCAATCATCACTAAGAAAGATAAATAGTTCAATTTAACACACTATAAATAGTCATATAAGAGGTAAAATCATTAGTATTTATTAATCCATGGTATGTAAATGAGTAGGGCTTCACCATACTCAGGTGGAGTATTCTTACAATAACCAAAATGGCTACTTTTTATAGAACTTGAGAGAGAGAAGAGAAGAAAGAAGTCCAAATGTCACAAGGACAATTTTCATGCTAAGATAATGAGTTACATGTGCATAAAAATTAAGTATGATATAGACCATGTAACATCTAATAGGACAAATGGTTGTCCATGTTATGAAACTCATGAAATGTGGCATAAGAGTTCTCATTTTGCATAATAAAACTACCATCATCATTCACCCCTATTATAACATTCCCAAATTGACTAGGGATAGATATAATGATTATAATTAGAGGTAGGGGTTATATAAATAATCTTCCATGCATTGGCTACATTCCTAATCATCTAGAATATTTTTTAAGTGAGCCATAATTGCCTACAATAAAAGAAACTTCCTTCTGAGTTACCCCTTACACTTGAACTCAAAAATGGATCTAGTTTCTCATGAAAATCCATACATGGGAGTGTATGAAACTTTTCAATACCTTTCATGTCCTTACATTGATTATGTACACCTTAAATAGTCATCCACTTGAAGTTCTCACACTTCTCACTATCATGTTCACAACACTAGTTTTGACAAGATGAGATGGGAGCTCTTGTAAGAAAACTTAAGATTTTTTATAGAGAATAAAATATACATGGATAGTTATCTTAATTCTCAATATTTCCTCCCATGTGATTGTCATCTTCAAACTCTTCCTAACACTTACAAGAAAATAAAAATTGTCAAAAAAACCATGTTTTATACTCCATCTATACAATTTCGTACAATTAAAAAGAATGGGGAGGATCCTTAGAGATTACCATACTATATACATTTATAATTATAGTAAAAATATTCCATTTAGATGCACTAAATTCTCAATCTTCTTAAACTGGTCACTAACAAGGGTTTTGATGAGTTTAGGCCTCTTTTACCCTTTTAAGATTTGTTTATAGAGTTATGACATTGAAATCAAGAACAAAATCCACAAAACATTTTTTTAAGACCCTCTTTAACTTTTCCAATATTCTTGGGCTCCCATGCATAGCATCCAAGTAGATATGAGCTTCCAACATTACCCACTTGAGCTCTTTTCTCTATTTACACAAGCCATGATTGTCCTAAAGTACAAAAATGACTTTTTCATGTCTTCCCCTACATTCCAATAGCTTATACATGTCTAAAATAATCATATAAACATGTTCCAACTAGTTATAAATATCATTAAGAGCTAGAACTGATGTTGGACCCCTAATTGGCTCTAGGTCTCTTGAAGGCCTAATAGGCTTAGCATACATTTTGCTAGTTTTGACCATTTAGACTGATTTATTATGGATAGGATAGTTTATAATTATTTTTAATACCTAATTAAAGATAATAAATTCATCACACAACTTTCCAATCACTCTTTCTCATTCCTTCTTCTCATTCACCAATGAGGCCTAGTTGGAGCTTGCTTGGTTATGTTGTGTGTAAGATAGTTTAGGCTATTTTGAAGGGTTTTAGATTTTATTGTTAATTAATAACACCCATTAACCTTCCATATTCCTCAAAACATTTTCCTTGAGGTCCCCAAATATTCTTACTAAGTCTTTTACTCATTTTGGCTTTATTTGATTGACATGCAAAAAATTTAATTTTCCTAACTCGCTGATCTTTGGGATAAAATAGTGTGGTATACCCCTATTTTATAAGGAAAAATTAAGGTTTTAAAATTTTATTAGGTCCTAATGACCATTTTTACCAAATTTCAGCCCTTAGTCTTAGTATTTGAGCTGCTAACTCTTGAAAAATTCAAAATAGACTGTGCAAAAGGGTACTAAGTTTAGGGTTTAAGGTGTGAACTCTGTACTGATTTATTGGATCCATTTACTCACATATTTATATTATGTTTTTGTATCATTGGGTTTATATTATAGTTTCACAAGTTTTTTTATACTTACCAACTTTCTCAATCATCTATGTCTACATTTTCAACCATGTTTTGCTCTATTAGGTCTGACTCTATTTTTGTAATAGAGGGGCACTTGTAGGTAGTCATGTATGGATTAGAATTTTTAAATTTTCTATAAACACTATTTAGACCATAAAATATCATATTATAATTAATATTACCAATTATCACCTTGCCTAGGCTAGACCATCACCAAGAATCTATGCTTTAGTTTACTCTCCGTATATAGTCACCTATAGTTGATTATGTGGGAATCATTAGGATCATGTACGTGTAGATAGGATACACTCTTTTAATGATACTTTATATTAAAAATTATACTTTAAACTATTTATTACCTTTCAACCATGGAAACATGGTCTAGCTTTTCAACCTTAGATTAGGCTTTGAAGAAGGTAGTATGGTTGTATGTGTTGATTAGCCTTAAAGATAATTTCAAGTTGAAAGTTAATAATAATCTAAAACATAAGGACTTATTTAAACTTTATAATATCACATACCTTTTTAAACCTCTTAATAATGTCATTATATCTCATACCTTGCAATGTAAATGCTTTCTCAAGTCTAAGCCTTAAATTACCTATAGGTGCCTACCTAGGCTTGTGTATAGACTAAGGATATATTTCATGTGAGAAACTTGGATTTTAAGGTCAAAAAATGTCCCTTAGTGCATTTAAAAATTCATAAACCATGTCTCATGCTTATCAACCTCCAAAAATAAATATTTAAAACTTCTTCCCATATATCCACCTTATGACTGAGTTAACTTGGCTATAGATAACACTGTGGAATTTTAGTGTTTAAAGAGGAAACTTGAGACCTAATGAAAAACAATATCTTCAACTCAAAAAATATCCCTCCTTTAAAAATAAATATACCTATTTTTTATATTTAAAATTAATGTACTTGGATATCTATGAACTCAATGCAACGTTGTAGTAGTAACCTTAAAAAGGGCCTAGACCTCTATTTTAACAGTTTTGGGAATATGTCCCAAAGTGTTACAAGTTTAATCCAAGACCATTTTAGTGTCTATATTTTCCAAAAACTTATTAAACATTCTTAAAAATGAGTAAAAATAACTTTTGGACTCCCTAAACCTTAGATAATGCTCAAACACACATTTCATGTTCCTCCAACAATGACAGGTCATAAAATTATTATAGTTGACCATTTTGTGCATTTACATTGCTCCCTTGGCCCTTGAAGTGGTTATTTAAGTTGTATTTGACATTTAAGGTGATAAATATGCATGTAGGAGCAATAATACATCATTTAAAATCAATCTAGAACCATAAAATAGAAGAAATCTCCAACAATTAGAAAAAAACACTACAACTCCTCCTTGTACACTGAGTTAGTTCATAAAACCACTTTAAAAATTAAGACAAAGGATTTCTAACATGTGATAGGGGAGTAAAATACCTTTGGAATTCATATCACTCCTTTATTTTCACATAACAACTCTACATGATCAAAATGTATAGGGTGCACAGATTAGCAAGAAAATTAGATATGCCAACTTCTTAAGAATGGTTCATAAAGCACATGACACCATTCTTGTACAAACAAACATAAAATGGAATTTTACTAAGTGTAGGAGACATGCCTATGATAAATTTAATTGAATCCTCCCTACTAGCTAGACCATCTAAACACCATAGGACCATTCTTGATTGTTAAGCCTAGTGGGAGGAGAGAGTAGTAGTTTTCTCAATTTCTTGGAGCTTATGATCAAAATGATCGCTATAAAAAGTGTGTGGAAGACCAAGTGACAATTCTAAAATTTTCTCAATTATAAGATTCCATATAATTATATACACCTTATTAAATGCTCATTTTTTCTAATAAAACTATTTTAATTCAAAATAAACTATCACTTTTTACTTTAAAATGGTTACTGAAGACTTCTTAGGAAACATGGGGTATGACATCACATTTTTAAACCTTGAAATTTCCCAAGGAGGCCATACAACTCAAATAATGCTCTAGATTAACCATTAAAATGACTCTTATGACTAAAATGATTATGACCAAGGCTAGATACACATAAAATCACACCAAATGAGCAATGACATACTTCATGACATTATAATAGGCCCTTAAAAACATCTAAATATAAATTTTTTACCTTTAGGGGTCCCAATTTGACCTACAGGGTCAAATTTAGTCAACAATGTTCATGATGGTTGCTTATGATTTCCTCTATGCACTTCTTTGATTGCCTTGCCTTGCTATTATATTGCTTGTTTGAGCATTTTAATATGCTCCTTTTTTTAAGACCCTATTCATATGTGTGAATTCTTTGAAATTTGAATATTCCATTTATTATTTTATGGACATTTGAATAAGACATTTCCCTTTGATTATACGGCATTTGAAAATTCCCCTTATTTTTGGTCTTGTATGACCATTGTATATTGACATGATTTTGAGTGATCTTGTGTGTGCTTAATTTTTTTTTTTTTTGATATTGTATTATTAATATCTATACATTATCATGATTCTTATCATGTATCTTAGGCCTTCATGTGATTACATTATTCTATGCACTTCAATGATATTTTTACCTAGACTTGTTCTTTCTATATTCTACATGGTTACATTCATAAATTATATACTTAGATTATACTTTTAAGGTAAGGTAACTATAAATATATATTATTATCTCACATCAAAAGGGGAGCATATCAGTGGGGGCATGTCATAGAGATATTTTCTACACATTTCATATGATTTTAGATTCAGTGGGGGAATGCTTTGGAAGCATGTTCTTCACACTAATTTAGTATTGGGTACTTATATTAATTTTTAGATTTAGTGGGGGCATGTCATATGGGAATGGATTTCACACATTCACAATTTTTAGATTCAGTGGGGGAATGCTTTGGAGTCATGTTTTCCATACTTATTTAATATTTACCATCTCCAAATTACATTAGGGGCATGTTTTGGAAACATGTTATCCACATTGATACTTATTTTAGTATTTGTATTTATCCATATATAATTGGGGAATTATTTTGAAGCATGTTCTTCACACTTACAAAAATTATAAATTAGCTAAATCACATAGTTATATAAATTCAAATTCATAGTTGTGGAAAAATTTGATACATTGGTACCATTATTATACATAGTTTCAAAATGAGACATGTCTAAGGTTCATATGCTATGCAATGTGCACATAATGTTTCAAAATAAAAATTAGTTTCATATTTCAAAACTCATCTATGGGATATTACCATAACATATACTTTTACATATTGATGGCTACGACATATTTTTATGGATTATATTGAGCCAATCTACTGTAGTAGTTGGTTCACTTTTCATATTGTTGAGATGATTAAATCACTCAAACATTCCAAGTTTTTAGGTTGGAATTTATTTTATCATTAAACCTTACCAAGTAATAAACATCATTGGGTTGAAAATTTATGCTAATCTCACTTTCTAGGTGGCAACTCACCTTTTCACCAAGTTTGGCGGTATGTGCCTTCTCTCTCTCTCTCTCTCTCTCTCTCTCTCTCTCTCTCTCTCTCTCTCTCTCTCTCTCTCTCTCTCTCTCTCTCTCTCTCTCTCTCTCTCTCTCTCTCTCTCTCTCTCTCTCTCTAGATAAATGCACTTTATATATTTATGTATATTTGCCATAATCTCAAATCTAGATATTTACATTGTTACATACTTTCAAAAAAAACTTTATAATATGAAATGTGGTTACATCGACACACATGTGTGCTCTTAAACCTTGCTCTTACTTTTAATTACTTATTATATGAATTGATTATATATTATTACATGGTCTTGGTTATAGGCCAGTCACCATCAAAGCACTCAACTTAGGCTCAGGTAATGACAAAGTGTGTTATACACACCTAGGTATTCATTAATTTCCTTTAAAATAGTAATTTCATTACTATAATAAATGGGGGGTAAATGTAGACACTATTTATAAATTATATATCACCTTTTTATTCTACACACTAAAAAATCATACCTTGGTTATTCCTCTCAATTTTTAACCATTTCCCACTGTTTGATGTCTCACATCTACTATATCTTATTTCCCTAGGCCTATCTTTTAGTGTGACCAGTGTTATGTTGATGACCTAGACCTTCTATCTTCTCTAGAATGCTTAAAACCTACTTATCTTCCTCCTCTAATGTTCTAATTTTGTACCTACTTTTCTACTCCCTAGAAACCAACATCTAAGATAGACACCTGCATCAATGTTAGTGTCCTAACTTAATGGAAGTGTCCAGTTCCCTAAAGTCATCTAATTTGGAAAACAAATATATTTGAATAGTTGACCTAAGTCCTTTAATGTGAGTTACTTCTCCAAATGGATTGATATAAATACAATATCAACCCTCATTCATTCCTCACTATAAATTCCTAGAGAAGACCAAAAGATACCAAGGTAACTTATCAAAAGCATTAAATAAAACATTCAATTGATCAAAACATCACTATTTCCATATTAGTCATAGTTAAAACAAATATACAAGTTTGAATTACTTAAGGAACAACCCAAGAGATATAGTTTCCAAATTATAAGTTAGGTCATTATTATACTTGTTTATCACATATTGAATGTTTCACACATAATCCAACATATAGGGGAAAAATAAATTAATCTAAGGCCCTCTTTGAAGTATTAGCTATGTAATTTATGCTCACTAATATTGGGGTCTTTTGGGTCAGCTTAACACCATGTTCCCACTAACCCATTTTCCTCCAAGGTCACAATGAAGATTGACAACTAGGGTTCTAAAAATTCATACGGAGGGATAATCCATGACCTATATATGAATAAATTAGAGTGAAGATAAATTAAAACCCATAGGCATTTAAGTGGTTACAACCATTTCTATTAGTTATTATGTATAAGAAACTTATGTTAAGTTTAGATAATAACATCAACACAACCACCGTAAGATGACATTAGTGTCCATGGCTCTAGCAGCATCCAAATTTGAATCTGATGACTATTCTAGAATTGTCTTCTAGTATGCTTCCTTCTTATTCTAAATCTACAAATGAATTATCATCATAAAAATTTACTTACATTACTTCTTTGTCATTTATATATATATCCTAATTTTAATTAGTATTCTTATAATAAATCAACATAAAAAAGTCAATGTATTTTTATATCTAAGTTTATCAACCAATTGGCTTGATGTATATTTGATTATAAAACTTATTCTTATTCCTTTCTATATACCCAATCCATAATTATATAGACAACCTCAACCTAGAAAAGACATTCTAGGGTTAAAACATGGCATTGAAAGAAACAATGGTATTAAATGTTGCATAAGTTCCTAACATCTTCTCTATTGTTAAGAAATTAAGATAGATGAAATAGAATATTTTGTTTTGAAAAAATATCTACCTTCAAATAATATAACATATTTACACCTTTCATTATATATTGAAGTAAAAATTGAAAATAAAATAGTAAAAATATTTTTGCTTGATAATGGATCAATATTAAATATTTTCAACATGTATTTCCTCAAATTATTGGGTATCAAATCTGATGATATCATTAATTATAATATGAACATTAAATTATTTGATAATATCCCATTGGAAAGTGTATACACATAATATTTTCAAACTTTGTCAATTATTGATGCTTTCTCTCTTACAAGAACCCATTGATTCTCAATCTCTCTAAGTGCATGTCTTAAAGGGTGTAGTAAGAAAGTGGTGGGTAGACTATTGGAACTATAAAGTATTTTTGTCACCTATACCACAACTTTCTATCTATAAAACCTTCTCCTATGTAATTCCCTAAGCCTTGCCTCTTCTCTTACACATTTCTACAAGCAATTAATTTCCTATTATATCCAATATCTAAGCCAAAACCCTTTTTGATAGTTTATAGTATACTATCATCTTGGGTTGACCCTATATTTAATTTTTTTAAAATCATATTATAGGTATAGGTCATCCTTGAATGACCTAGATAGGGACCTTCATTTTTATTATCAAATAATGATACAAAGTCAAATTGAGATGACCTTGTTGGCCAAACTTTAATAAAGGTTTATGGTAAGATTTAGTTATACACACACACCCATTTCCATAATTTATAGGATATATGTATAATAATAATATATTGTGCACCTTTTTATCCAAAATTCTACTTGAGGAACATACTTTAGGGTTTCAATACTCTCTTAGGAAATATAGATCTTATTTTGTGGATAAGTCTTTTGAAAACATAGAGTTGTGTAGCCTAAATCTGAGCTATCCTTATTATCCTTACACACCACAACAACCTCTTGTAAATCACCTTAGACAAGGGAGTGATTGAGTCTTGATAGGCTTTCCTTCAAATGTAAGTATTCCTAACTCTGTTCCTCCTTTGTTAAAGTAGATAGATCACTATTTGTACTTCTCTCCCATAAGTTAAGGTTTCCTATAAATTGACTTAAGTATATGCATGTTTAATTTTTGTGTTTATTACCCCCACTTTGTGCTAAAATATTTGGTGATCACTATATTAAATTTTAATTTACTTGTCATTTACTTAGTGAATATGAAAACATACAACCTAGCTAGGGTTATTATATGTGTTAATCGAATAGAGCATTTTGAATCCTCTATAGTAATATTATTATGATAAGATATCCCTTGGTTAGGTCTAGGGGATCCATCTTGGTCATGATCCCAAATATATATTATATAGATAGTTAGAAGTGTAAGTAGGATTTATCTTCTCCGATCTAGGATTGATTAATAGGTCAGCTACATTTTCCTTTATATACAATTTGGTGAACCTAATTTGAATTAAACCCTTGTAGGTTTTCTTTCACACATTCATTTATCATCATATTATATATTTATATATTTACATTATTGTATGAAGCCTACTATTATAGTTCTAATATTCTATGTGCAGGTTTAACACATAAAATGACTCTATTTTGTCTATGCAATTCTTATCCAAATATAGGTGATTGGATCAATTATCCTAGTAAAGTCATCTTCTTAAATCACAAGACTTCATATGTAATTGAATCTGTTGACTCTATTTGTAATTTTAATTTTTTTAAATATAGGATTACAAACATAGTTGAGTTAATTGACTCTATTCACAAATAATTTATTAGCACATAAGTTTTGCAAACTCCATCGACCTAGTCAACTCTATTCATAGAATATTTAAGTCATCACTTAATATATGCATCTTAAAACCCACCAAGTTTCATTTTTACTCTCTTTATCATTTCAATATTTCATGTCAGATACTATTTTTCACAATTTTGTAGTCTATGAAACTCTAGTCCTATAATAATCTGGGTCAACTATTTTGACATAGTTCTATAGATTATTTTCTATCAAGAAGACATAGTAAACTTGTTCAACTCTATTTTTATGGATCTTGATTTTATATAAAAATAACAAATAATTCAATTATGTTATACATTTTTTCCATATAATGTTGGCTGAATCACCTCAGTACTCTTCATAGTCAATAAAATTATCTTATTTTTACTAGTAATTAGTTTAATATTAATTTCAATTGCTGACATGATTAGAGTAGAAAACATAGATTAATTAGGTGGTTTATAAATTTAACAATTTATTCACAAAATTTTTTTCTTTTTCACACCCTTCTAAATCACTTTATACAAAAAAAATCATTAAACATTTATATTACTAAGGTCTACCTACTTGGATTTTATCACTAAGGGGAAAGTTGACTTGGTTTTATAGCCAACTATAAACATATTTTTGATGATATATAATGGAAAATCACCCAACACCCTTATGACTATGGTATTGTGAAGTGAGGGGGTATGCCCCAATACCAATCTAGTACCATCACCAATACAAATCCCTTCCAACTTAAACTTCTTGAAACTATCCATAAATTGCTTTCTACTTCCTTATTATAGCCAACTCCCCATCAATTTAATTTCAAACCTTATTATAACTTAATAACACTTAGGAATGACAAATTAGTTAACATTTAATTTCAATTTTGTTTATTTCTCTTTTATCATTATATTTCATATTGCAAAACTTACATTATCCATCATTGGTGCAAGGTTTGTGATGTGTGTTCCAATTGGATTAGTCATGTTGATTGAGTTACTTGTGTGTTTAATTTCATTTTCTTAGATATTATCATGAAAAAAAATCTCTATTTTCATAACACTATCATCCCTATCGACACAGTCTCTTACAGATTATTCATCTTATTTTTCTTTTAGTATAGTCATTATGTCTAGCTATGTATCTTTATCTTCATGTTTTATTTCTTGTCTAGAAGTACATAGTTGACCTATATGAATATGTCCTCTTATTTTATATTTTGTATCCTATCTATTAGTATAGAGTTACCTAGTTCAATTGTGTCTAATTTTTATTTTTTTTATTTTTTGTTTAACATAACTCTATCAACCTATTTAATTATGTATCTTATCAACTAGTTATTCTTGTTATCAGATTTTTATCCTCTTTCTCATCATAAATTTATTTTTTAGGGATATTTCATAGTTAAATATGATGAATCTTACCATTCTTAATATCTTTCTAAAAATAAAGCTAGTGGCTCCCACTTTGGATGAAAGCAATGTTCACATTGCCACTTGCACTACCAATTATGGGACTTCTCCTCATTCAACCTCAATTCGTAATCCCTTATTCTCCTTAGAAGATGAAAATGAGTTAGAATACACACCTAGAATTCTAATATTCATTAAAAAATTTCCTCAACATAGAGGAAAGAAACCTTTAACCATTTATAATCTTATAATAGGTCCTTAAATAGAATAAACTCTTTCACCCTCCCCTACCTTATTTTATACATTTGGGGGAGAAATTTTATTTGTTTCTCAACCTTTTCCTTGTATTTTGTCTCCTTCACACACCATGACATCCTTTTTTATGACTTCTTCAACCTCCATGCCAAGTATTTCCACTAGCATGGTAAGTTAAACCTCTCGTGGGCCTTTTATAAATACCCTTGTCCCTAGTCATGCCACTATTGAATATTTTGCTACCAATTATAACAATGATACTATTTATTTTTTTCCTCCCAATACTTATCAAACCACCAATGTAGTGAATTCTACTACTCATAGTGCAACTCAAGCCACTAATACCAATACCAATGCTTCACATGATATTCACACTAGTCAAAATACTTCCCAAACTCACAAATTTTAATTAAAAACACTCAATTAAATGCATACTTTTAAAACAAATAAGTATAATCAGACTATGTATATTCAGAACCATCTCATTAACCTTGAAAATAAACCCCCATAGGTTTTATGGGGAGTGCAAACTCTGAATTCCCCCCACTGCCCTGTAGGTATTCCCATGGAAAATTTATTCATCAAACACCTCTCATTAATAAAATGATAAAACATATCAAAAATTAACCTATTATACCTCTAATTATTAATATTGATATATGAGGTATCACACCTACAATCACCTACAATGGGTCTACTAATCGCACATTACATTTAAAGACATTTAGTAACCTTTATAAATATGAGGTCAAAATTAATAATACCTTTTTTTCTACCGAAATATTAGCTAAAATAGTCTCAAGAGATTATTTAGATTGGTAAAATCAACTAAAAACCCATTCTATCACTACATACAAAGACTAGGTTAACTCACTAGTACAATAATTTCAAACTAATGATCTTCCCGAGAATAACCTAGCTCACTCCATAAATTGTAGATAGCTTGAAATTGAAATGACACAAGTTTTCATCAAATGATGGAATATCTTGTCAAAAAAATTAGAACATAATATGGCAGATGATAACCTCTTTCACCTATTCACTAATTCTCTCTACCCAAAGTTATAATACTAGGTTAGGAGTCTCTCTCTAAGAACTTTGGAAGAAGCCCTTGATCAAACTAAGTGACAATATTTTCTCATTCACCAATTTAAACCATCTCAACCTACCATGGGAAATTGAATGCTCATTAAAACAAATTACATCATGGTACTAATGATGGAATTACTCCTACTTATGTTACTATTTATAATATTCAATTCATCAGTCTAAATAACACTATGGAGCATGTCCCCCTCCAAACAACACTCCCAATCCTAAATATTCTTAGACAAGTAATGATAATGTATACAAACCATTATACTTATCCAATATTAAAAAATTCCTCATAAGGCATCAACCACAATATCTTGAACCCAATTTTGTAATTAAATCATGGTATGATATGAACAAATTTTGTTGGTTTCATGCAAGTTAGGGCCACTCTTATGAGATTTGTATACACTTACATAGTATAGCTATGAATTTTATTCTTGGACCAAACATTGATCATGAACCACTCATTCAAAAATGTCAACAAGTATATGATGGAGATTTGAAATCCCATGAAATGTAAAACAAAAATCAATCTTTAAATTAAGCTGATGTTCATCCTATTATATACAGAGATCATCTTCCCAATCATCAAGATAACAATGACAAGCATAATCCTTCTAAAAATAATGTTGAAAGTATTATAAAACCTATTACTAATGAATAAAATGTGGTAAATATTACTAACATGTGAAGAGTAGTTAGTTTTATTAAATCTAATCCAACACCCACACACCAAACCTCTCAAATGTTTTGCATCATTCAAGATACTTACAAATCTCATCTCATGGAGTTGGGTCAAGTGAACCTTATAACATTTTAAAAACCACTTTAAATAACTTAAATTGATCATATATTTAACACTATATCTGCTCTTCCTCCAACATCTACACATCTAGAAAACATTCCCCAACCTTCTAATAGTATTTCTTCAAACTAAGCACAAGAAATATCTAAATCAACCATCCTACCACCTAAATACAATCAATATATTTGTCCTCAAACTAACCAACTACATATTACCAACACAAGTTTAGTTTCACTTTCAACACCCCTTAATAGGATCTATTACAACATTATGCACCTATATCTAGTAATCCCCCATGAGTTATGATGACTTGGACCCTATTGTATAACTTTATCATCTCTCATCTCAAATACATTTCATCAAAATAATGTGAACTTACCCCCATAATTGAAACCATATAATGTAATTATTATTTGAAATGAACATCACTTATCCTCCTCCATTAGGATGTGAATCTACCTTATCTAGATCCTAAGATAGTATCCTTAAATAATGCAAATTGATTTCAATACATGTTGATGAAATAATGGATACTTATCTTTCCCTTAAGTTTCTTATCACTTCCATGATTCTTAGTGAGATTTTTATTCATGTTGATGCTCCTCCTTAATTCATTATCATCAAAACTAGTTATATCCAAGTTAAGCATGCCTTTATTGATGAGGATTTAGGTACTTATGTCTCCTCCCTTTATTTTGTTAAAACTCTTGGATATTCCAAATGTAATCTCAAGTCCACACATACCACATGTCACGGCTATGATAGAAGTAAAATGCCTCATATATGTTGTGTGTGGCTTCCTATTAGTACCCCTCCTATCAACATCTACATGAAAATTATGATCTTTAACTTTCCCCTCTCTTATAACATCTTGCTTGGTAGACCTTGGAATCATCATATGAGGCATGTCATCTCATCTATGTGATAATGCATAAAATTCACCCTTAATGGAACTATTTATAAGATTTCAGGAGACAAAAACCCTTGTAATTTATAATAATTCAAAGAATATGGTGTCTTTAAAATTCCTACCCTTGAACCTTTTCCTAGCATCCCATTTAGGAAATCTAAAATCTTTAATTATCTTGTCAATTCTAGATGAGGTTATAATGGTCACCCCAAATTCATTAGGAATATACCACCTAATATCATATATTTTGATGATAATGATGGTGATGAGATTAGCCTCAAGATCAAAACTTTTGATCTATCCCATTATATCATCACCCAACTTCATTCCTATTTGAAACCTCGATCCTTTTAAACTCATATTAATGATATACTTGTGGTTTTAACTAAGACTAGGCATTCTATTGATCATGTGACTTATAATGATAAGGTCATGCCTACATGTGTCATTGACTTGTATAAACTCAAATATGATGATGGTTATTCTTAGATGACCCATACTTAGGAGGACATGTTGAAGCTATCAATTCTTAGATTTTTTGATATCTAACTCCTTTATTTCAATATTTTTTTTGTCTTATAGTTTTCCTTCCTTCACAGTGCATAATTATAATATTCTTCTTATTTTCTATAGGATAGAGATGGAATGATTGCATGATATACCTCCAATTTTAGTGGAGACTCTTAGAAGCATTCTCATGGATCATTTCATGATTAATATTTAACATTTTAATAGATACCAATATCCTTATAGTTTACTTCTCCCAGATATATTAGATACTACTCTTAAGATTTTCACGCATCTATTCTCACTTCAGTTGAGCCTAGTTTGGTTCCTAGTCGCACTCTACCTTTAGATGAGCCTAGTATAGTTCCTACTCATGATTTACCTTTATATTAGCCTAGTCTAGTTTCTACTTTAGCCTTAGCTTCCCTTAGTGATGGCCTTCTTCTTTTATCACATCTTAATATCATACATGGATAATGGGTTGATCAAACTTATTATGATATTGATATTTTTTTAATCATTTGACTAAAGAATACTAGTTATATCATTTACCCCTAGATTCTCCTTATACCTCTTCCATTATTAGGCCCCCAAAGTATACTAACAAGAAAATATGCTTATTTTATGGGACATATAATCATTCTTCCACTCATTTCCAAAATATTTAGTAATATATTAACACATTTCATCCCACCTTTGCTCAGCCCAAATATAAGACTATACCTCTTCCAATGTTTTTACCTAATTATATCCCTAAATATTGGGAGGTATATTTCCTTTGGCACCAATGTAGTACCCATCATATTGATCAATGTCATATCTTCCAACAACACCTTCATGATCACTTTTTATTGATAATTATACCACCTATTCCTCCTTCCACTTGTTACCCATGTAAGATGGCTCCTCCTTCTTCACCCATGGCACCTTCTTCCCCACCTGTGGTTTCTTCCCCACCTATGGTTCCTTCTCCACTTATGTATCCTTCATCTCCACTGATGGTTACCATTCCTATTTTGGCAGCTATTCCTCTCCTTAAGTATTTTGTGCATGATATCCCTTATGAACATGATCCTTTAGTTATACCTACATTTTTATGTTGAGTAGATTTGGAGGTAAGTCTTTGCACAACTTTCCATGAGGATTGATGAGACTCTAGATGATGTTAGGATCTAACTTCATAGAGATATTTTATATGTCATGGATGATATTTCTATAAAAAATTATCAGTATTCATGAACATGGCATGGTGTTCTTTCACTTTGTTCTTCATTATGATTTTGGATTGTACTTGTGATCCACTTTTATATGTCTTATATCATTTGGCTGTGTCAAACTTGGTTTTACCTATCTATTTCACATCGATCATTATATTATGACTTATGTATTGTATATGGTTTCATTTACATTCTCTTGTGACTTCTTTTCATTATTTTTGTAATTTCACACATATGTCTATGACTTCTTTTTCTGCATGGATTTCTTTTTCTTTTAAAATGATTATTTTCTACTTTATCTCCATTAAAATTCAAATAATTATTATTATTACTTGGTTATACAAACATTGATCCCATTAGTAATCTTTCTTCACCATACGGTCAATTAAAAAACAAGATGTCTCATTTTACTTCTATTTACTTATTTTGATCTCCCTTTATTCATTTATATTCCTTTCACATACTAAGTATACATAGGGTTGAAACTTGAGATTAAATATTGGTTCATAAGTAATTCTAAATGTTTAGTCAGTCACATCTTTAGATACTTAGCTTCCTTTAGGCAAAGTCTAAACCACATTCATGTGTATCACTTATATCACTTATGCTGGTTATTCCAAATTTGTATAGAGGAGGACATAAAAAATCCATTAAAAATATCAAATCAATTAAACAAATGGTAATGATAAAAAATCCAACATACAAATTCAAAAGTTAAATCACATTAATAGACATGATTCATATCACACCTCCTTTTTTAAATCTAAGTTCAAACTCCACAATTGGCCTTATGATAGAGTTGAGGCTCATTTGGGTGTGATAGGCTAGTAGATTGGGAAAGGAGAATAAAAATAATATTTTAGTACTACCTACTTTTTCACACAATTACCCAATCTTTTTATTAGATAGATGACTCTATAATAGGTCCTAAAGAATGGGGAACATGTTGTGTGAAGGTAGGTCCATTTTAATTTTCTTATTCATATAACTAGCATGAGTTGATATTAACTTCTCACTTATTTTACAATACATATTTGTTCTTATTATGATCGAGTATCCTTTGTATTTTTATGGTCATTATAATCTTAGTGTCTCTCTTTTGTACCTAGTATGCCTCATGTTTCCTAAGATCTTCTCATAAAAAACTATGTCATGTTTTTTACATTCCCTCTTTTATTTCATCATTACTAATATTTCCACTTGATAAATATTATTTTGTTATCTATTCATTGCCCCAAGGGTTTTCCTTTGTGAGTTATAGTGTAAGATCATGGATAAGACCAAGCTCTCCTCATAAATTACCATAATAAAATACTTTCTTATTGCCATTCACCTCATTAGTGTTCTCCTTGTGATTTATAGTGTAAGACCATAAATAAGATAAGGCCCTCCTCACAAATGACCACATTATAAATATCTTTAAAATCATTCACATAGTTATTTACACCTCATTAGTTTTCCTTTTGTGAGTTGCAGTGTAATACCATGAGTAGAACCAAGTGCTCTTCACAAAATCTTCCAATACCCAACTCATACTATAACCAACTCACAATGAAATTACATGTGTAAAATATATGATAAGTAGTGTTTGATTATGAGTTACATATCATTGACATACTTCCCATCTTGATTTAGTATGTTTTATGATTACTTCAAACATATTTCAGTTTTATTTTTTTATTTTATAATTGTGTATATGGTTAAAATCATTTTATTAAATTTTTCATACTTCCCAACTTGAATTAGTGTGACTAATTAAATTTCCTTTTAAATTTATTTATTTATTTTTGTACTTCCCATCTTGATTTAGTATGATTGATTGAGATAATTATTTTTGTTTTTATACCATTGGTTTTTCATGTGCCTTCCAATTTATTACATATTTTTCATACATCCTCATGTGATATAGTGTGAATTTTATTTATTTTAAATTGGTGAAAATATTTACATGGTTTAAAAATATTTCTTACCCTCATTTTCATCTTTGGTTTATTATATTTACTCATCTTTTATTTTTACACATTTCTCATCATGATATAGTGTGTATTATATTTATTTTGATTAATTATATTTTTCTAAATAATGTTTGTTTTTTTATTTTTAACCATGCACATGTATCACATAATGATAAAAAATAAAATATAAATCACAAATTTCCCATACCATATATAATAAAATATAAATACATTTACTAAAAATGAAGTATATCCATACATCCACATCTATAACCAAATACAACTCATGAGATCAGTGAAACTATATATATCATATTTTCTATACAATACAAAGTAAAACATATAATAACTAAAACTCTAAGGCTATGATCCATCATGTCTATCCTTTATCCTAACCATGGTACCTATGGACACCTATGATTGACCTGTATGAATAGTGCACTATAAAGAGGCAATCTAAGATCTCAATCCAACAACCTGTTACTATAGATTAGCCACTTGGGCCGATATCTATCCTAAATGGATTGTATTTACATGTGTGTGTCTCTCTCCTATGATATGGATTAATATGCCTATGCCTCTTTATCTCTAAGCCTTATCAATGGATGTGACTTATCACTACATGCATGTAGCTACCTCATGGCCTCTCTCACTAGTTTAACTAGCTCACCTGGGTTAGGGTAGATAGAACCACATGATAATCCAATGTGGTATGGTCATATGGCACTATAACCTAATCTAAAATATCATAATGTGTAGCCATAACCAGAGCTCCTCATATAACCTGCTCTATCATAAAATATATAAAACTAAAAATTGTACAGACATCAAATTGCATATATACATACAAACACACACACACATATGTATGTGTGTGTGTGTGTGTATATATATTTGGTGACACCAGCACTGCAAATAAATAGAATGAAATTTGATTTGAGTTTTGAATATAAAACCCTAGTTGTATTTTGTATTATTATATATAAATTATTATATATATACATACATACATATATATATATATATATGTGTGTGTGTGTATATATATATATGTATATATATATGTGTGTATATATATATATGTATATATATGTATATATATATATATATGTATATATATATATATATATAAAATACACAATACAACTAGGGTTCTATATTCAAAACTTGAATCAAATTTCATTCCATTTATTTCCAGTGCTAGTGTCACCAATCACAGTCTCCCTATCTACTCATTAGTAAAGAACTTCCTATGTCAACTACCTATACACCAATATGAATCCTTGAGTCACCACTCAAATCTACCATGGTCTTCTCCTTAGTGGTCTATCTTTATACTAACTATGTCCTAGAGATATTTATAGATACCCCTATGTGATAACTAGTATTTGTGCCTCCTCATATAGATAATGTATCCATCTTCGATGAGTGTATGGTGGTTGTTTCTACCTTTACCATTTAATTTGTTATGATAATACCTCTATTTCATCTACATCCATATAATCTCCTCTTTTTTTCTCTATTTCCTCCTATTTGTGTTCTCAATGAACCCATGGTCTAGCACTCTAGGACCTAATCACTAATATCCCCAAAGGTACCCCTCTACCTCTTCCCCCTCTTGGTTCTTTAACATTTCATTCCCAATAAGAAGGAAGTAATAAAATATAAAATAGATGGGTAAGTCCCAACTATTTAAGTATGTGATCCACTAGAAGACTCTCCACCCATAAAGCGTAGTGGCCCATGATTTGCACATGTGACAACCTTATAGTAATGATAGACCAACTATGTCATATGGAAACTATGTGAGGGCATGGCTACCACACTATCTACCTTATGTGGTAATATTAAATACTATAATATGGGGCAAAACAAATTATACATGGTCCTACCTCTATGACATAACCCCAAGTAACCTATCATCAATTATATGGGGTAACCCAACCAATTGATACATAGGTAACCTCTCATATATCCGTGTGCTTAATAGTATCATTGGTCTCATCATATTATACCTTATGGATAGTATCCCATACATGTATACACATAAAATGTTTAATATTTATCAATTAATTATGCTTTATATCTTGTAAGAACATATAAATTCTCAATCTCTCTAAGTGCACACCTTAAAGGATGCATTGGGAAAGGGGTGGGTAGACTATTTATGCTTTGCAAGATTGTTATCCCTTACTACCACTTTTTATCACTTAAACCACCTAATAAAAACATTACCCTAAGCTTTACCTCATCTTTTATACCCTACTATATTCATTTTATTCCTTCATTATCCCTTCCCTAGTCTAATACCATTTTTGATAATCTACATTACACTATTGGCCCCATTGACCTTGTACTCTAATTGATAAACAACATAAACTTTGAAAAAGGACTAGGGTTAAATCCTAATATATAAACATATAAATTTTACCATTATTAAAGATAAAATAAGAGTTAATTATTCATTTTTAATTCTTTATAATCTATTCTTCATATATTCTACTTGAGGAGTCTTAGCTTAGGGTTTCTACTCAGAAAAAAATTATGTCGTGTGTAAAAGTCTTGGATGATTTGGCCTTTGTTCATGATCCTTATAATCCACAACAACCTATTAAAAATATCCTTTGGATAAGGGAGATATTGAGTCTCAAAGGGTTAATATTCAAGGTAACTATCTCTAACTTTTCTCCTCTCTTTAGTTGATAGAAGTAACATATGTAATGGATTTTGATTATATTGATCTCTTTAGGCTTTAAGGTTTTACCTATACATATATTAATTAGGATTATCTTATGAATTTTTATTTTTATGTTTTTACACCAACATTTTGCCATAATATTTCATCAGCACTAGATTAGATTTTAATTTGGTTGTTATTAGTTTAGTGAATATGAAAACATAAGACCTAGTTAGGGTTATTGCATAGTTTTGCTTAACTAGAGGATTTGGAACCCTCCATATTTATTTTATTATGGTAAGATATCCCTTGGATAGGAATATCAAATCCATATTATAAATGACACTAAATATATAATATATCAACATTTGGTAGTGTAAGTAGGATTTGTCTTATTTGAGATAGGATTGACTTATAGATTTGCTAAATTTCCCATTCTATACATTTTGGTGAACTTGACTGAAACCTAACTCTTGTAAGTTTTATTTCATGCTATAACTTATATCATTTTATTAATTTTTTTCATATTTTTATTATTTTATCAAACTAGTCAGTATAGTTATAACTCTATGAGCATAGGATCAACACACATTTACTTCAAAATGACTATGTTCTATCTATGTAAGTCTTCATCAGCTATAGGTTACTAGATTGAATATTTCAACATAGTACTCTTCTTTAGTTACATATTTGAATACACTATTTAATAGGTCAATTATGTCTTCTAATTCTTTCTACTAGCATATAAATCAACAAACAATATGAAATAGGTTGGCCCTACTCCCTATTCTTTTTCAACATATAGGGTTTCATAGAACTTGGTTGAATAAGTCAACCTATTTTTTAGGATTTGAAAGTAGAAATTAAGGAATTTTAGCATAATATTTTCAATCTCTGCCATCTTCAATCCCACCAATGTTCCTCTCTTTCCTCTCTATCATTTCAATACTTTTTTTAGTTCATTTTTCATAATTGATCAGTGTTTAAAACTACAACCTTACAATTGATTAGGTTGACTTAGTCGACTTAGTTTTGTAGTCTATCTTCTATCTGAGAGACATCGTCAACCATTTCAACTCTATTCTTAAATAACTTGATTTTATAAAATATTAACCCTATCAACTTTATTGTCTACTATTTACATATAATGTCACTTTAACCAATATTATATTATTCTCAATCAAGGAATTAACAACTATTTACTAATAATTAATTCACATTTCATTTTTAGTTGTTTAGATACTTAGATTAACTCACATTATTGAAATATGTGGTTTCTAAAATTCTCATTCTAGTTACACTATTTTACTCTTTTACACACACTACCAAATCACATAACATTCAATATGCATTTAAACACTTATTTTTTGAAGGCCTCCCTACTTGGATTTCATAACAAAGGGGAAAGATGACGTGGTTTTATGGCCATGTATAAATATGTGGTTAATGGTATACACTATAAATGCACATGAGACCCTTATCACTATAGGATTGTGAAGTGAGGGGGTAGGACTCAACACCAAGCTAATACCATTTACAACATAGATCCATTTCACCCCATATGTCTTGAAACCATCCATAGACTACTTTCTATTTCCATATTTCATCCAACACTTATATTAAATTTAAAACCAACACTTTCTAATAATATAATAACACTGAGGATAACCACTTAGTTATTTTCATTTGATTACTTTCTCTCTAAACATTATGTTGTATTGAAAAAACTTACATTGGCCAATGTTAATGCAAGGTTTTGTGTTGTGTGCCCCAATTAGATCAATCAAATTGATCCAATTATTTATGCAATTACTTTTATTTCTTGTTTGAAATTATATTTTATAAAATTTCCCCTATTTTAGAACACTTTTCTCTTTTTCAATATAGTCTCTTATAGACCGTTCCACCTTCCTACCTATAATACATAGCCAACCAACACAACTGTATCTCTTATATTTTTATTCTATCCTTTGTCTAGTAGTACACAATCAACCCATACAACTCTATAATATTCTCAACCTATGTCTTCATAGTACTTTGTTAACCCAATTGACTCTATACCTATTGGCCAACCCCACTCTTGTATCTGTTTAACTTAATTCCCTATTTGGCTGACTTTGTCCCTAATCTCTCTTTCTTCTTACTTAAAACCTATTCCTTTAATCGAGCATCATAAAATACCCTATAAGAATCTTCTTAGACAACTTAAATCCATTTAGACACTTTATGGGATTTTATTCTCACCCTTTATTTACCTCTTAATATAACCCTCACTCTTAGATCACTTCTTCCCCTCCTTCACTATGGATTTTAACATGGTTCAAATCAAACCTCAAAATGTGGTAATTGGATTAGATCCTTTTTTACCTATCAAAACAATTCCCATGTTCAAGCATGTCAGCACAATGTGGGAGTGATTGACATTAGTATATCCAATAATCCCACTAGTAGTATGCCTCCTAATAACCCTCTCCCTAATACAAATTTAAGGAATCCTCCTATAAATTCCAACCCACCAATTGATATAACCCAACTTATTGCATAAGTCATGCAAAAAATGAGCATAATGAAAACATCTAAGACCTCCAAAATGATGCAATTACAACTTCATTTGATCAATATGGATAATCAACCTCTAGTTTTAATCCCTTAAAATAACCAAAACTTTATCCCTCCACCTCTTAGAAACACTACAAGAAATGAAATTCCCCAACCTACTATGAATAACAAGATGCTTCAAAATGTAAAAAATGAGCCTTTATCCCATTTCATTATTTCCATTGATATTGGTAATATATCTCTAACTATCAAGTATGATGGGACTAAAGACCTTGCATCTTTCCTCAAGGAATTTATAAATCTTTACAAAGAGTGGATCCAAACTATTTCACCACAACTAAACTTCTAGTTAAAACATTCACTAGTGATGAATTAAATGGTACAACCAACTTACTAAACATTCCATATGGAAACTAGAGAATTTATTCAATCTTTTAGTAAAATAATTTCAACACAATGATCTTCTCAAAAACTACCTTAGCCATTTCATCAATGCTAACCAATCTCCCACTGAATGAGCTCATGACTTTATCAAATGATGGGATTCTTTGGCAAACAAGGTTGACCATAACATGTATGATGATAACCTATTTAAACTCTTTTATAACTACTTTAAATCCTCTTTAATATAAGGTTTGAACCTTTTCCCCTCAAATTATTAATGAATCCCTTGACCAAGATAAGAATTGATACTTATTAATGAAATGATTTGAACCTAATTCCACATTTATTAAGGGATATTTTCAAACTTATACTAATGTAATCACCAATAATACTCCTCAAACCAAACCATGAGATACCAAGGCTAACAATTTTGCATCTCCTCACATACCAATAATTATGCAATAAAGGAAACAATTCTTAATGAAATCTAAATAATTTACTTATCCTAATAATCATTTTAAATGGTATGATCCTAACCAATTTTTTTGGTTCCACACTGACATTGGTCATTCCTATGAAACTTTTATTAGAATTAATAAATTTATTGTCTCATATGTGCTTGGTTATTCCTTCAATCATGGATCCATGATCCAACTCCATTGTCAATATTATAACACTACTTATCAAAAATGACAAGATCCCAAAGCTTCTTCTTATAATAATAAAAAATCATTTTCCACGTCTAACAGTTAACATCATACCAAGGATGTTTGTGTCATTGATGCAAACTATGACCAATATCACAATAATTATCAAAATGTTAATGTAACTAAGGTCAATTATCACCACAAATTGGTTCAAAAAAATCCTATCACTAAACTTAAGAAACCATCTTTAGAATAATAATTTCTTAAGGATACTACAACCACTCATCTATCTTCATAAACTCATGAGGAACCAACTCTTTCTTTTGAACCACCAACCACTTCCATTCCTTTGAAGACCACATTACCTTCTAAACCTCACACTCATTATTCTTATAAATCCCATTGAAACTTATTATAATATTGAAATTTCATGCCTTGAAAGATTCATCTTATAGATTTAGTTTGTACTACCCCTTATCATTATAAGTTCCTCATGCAAGAATTATAAGACATTGAAAACTCATCTTCTATAGAAGAAGAACCACCTGTTGGTTCCTAGTTATACACCTCTCTAATATAGCCTTACACACTTGATTAAATGTGGCAAACAATGATGAGAAACCCACTAGTATGTCATTATAGACAAGGAAGGATTAGACATCAATAATAGACCAAACTAATACAATGACTAAGAGGCACTAATAAAGGGTATTGGTAGCTCCCTGTTGCTTTTCACTTTTATTGAACAAAGGTGAGAGGACCTAAGGGGTAACTTGATCATATGGAGAGATTATGAAATGAAACCTCCATGGGTATTATTGACATAAAGAGACATAGATGTGACTTGGATACAACCAAAATTACATAGTCCACCTAGAAATAATTGTCATAAGGAATACATAAATGCACTAGGTCACATTCAAGTTATTGAAGACATATATGTATATGACTATAACTCTCATTCTAAATAATATTTAAAATATAGGTTTAATGGAAAAATAAAACACTAATATTCAAATCACAAAATAAAAATACACATTAGGTAAGAAATATATTATGCATTTTTAAGGTAAATAATACTCATAATATGTAAAGGATGTATTATATGCAAGGTGGGAAGAGGTAGGACAATTAGATTATTATATAAAATGGAAGGTGGCATGTTCATGGCCTATTTCAAATAACAAGGTCTTTTACAATGTTCATGAAATTATCCTTACCAAAATATGTAGAAAAGACTAAAATATAAGCTAATAGGAAACACCAAATGGTTCCTAAAAACCTAGAGCATACACTACAACTAAAATTTTAAGAGACTTTTTCCTGTTGAATTTGTATACCTAAGGTGTGCTAAAAGGTCACTCAATAGCACATTTTCAAAATTAAACTATATAAAGGGATTAAAAACCTATATCTATGATAAATATGACAACCAATAATGAATTTACTACACTTCATCAAATAATAAAGAGAAAACAACCATAATCATTCTCATTAATCTTGAAAAATAAACTTTACACACATCAATTGTTCAAAATGCTGCCAAGGGGATGAGCATGGTGAGTTTTATCTTTTGACAAGGGAGACATATAAACATGATATCAAATATTAATAATATATGTATAAATACAACCACCTTGAAAAGGGAGATAAGATCTACATAACAATTGATATTAAAAAATTCATAGAACCTAGACTTAGAGAAAGCAAAGACTAATAGCAACAATCAATAATAACCAACAACCTTTTAATAGAGGGGAAGCCCCAAATTTATACATTTTTCAATCCTTCTCAAATTTTAAAGTGATAAAGTCCTACCAAGATGATCCTAGCTAAAAAATATTCCATGCCATGCTTGAGATCTTCATCTATTTGAAAGAAAAGAATCATTACTCTAACTACCTCTATAATGAATGATTGAGATTTTAAAAAAAATATTCAATTTCAAGGATATAAATATATTCATTTGAGATATAATGAGAATATTCATGGTTAAGGGACAAACAAACTTTGTCCTCATGTGCAACTACCTGGAGATGCTAGTAAATAGTTAATTTCACAACTAGAACCTTCTAGACAAGTGCCTTTTCATTTTGTACATGTCATGGAATAACCTATTCTTACCATTATGTCTCAAGAATGATCCAATTATGACATAAAATAGAGAATGATCCATGATCATGATTGTAAATATTCACTTTATAATGGCTCATGGACCTTCTTCAATGCTTTGACTCATTTCCCAACTAGGAAAGAGACATCAAGTTTAACTTTTAGACCAAAACTTGCCACATACTAGAATTTAGCATACCACATCAGATCAAATAAGTAATCAAAGGAATCTAAGAGTGTATAATTTGGTTAATTATCTCTATTATATACACTTGTCACTTTCTCATACAATCTAGGCCCTTTGAAATAGTCTATCCTAGCTCACACCATTGTATATGCTCATCTGAGTAAGTGTGCACCATTGATCTTGATCCAAAGGATTAAATTCCATTGGTTTTATATGTTTCTTATACTAAAATTGTGCCATTTGGTATTTACACAATATTTATGCATCCTTCTTTTTTGGTACTATCAAGTTTATGTGCTCTTACCAAGTAGTAGTCCCCAATTCATCCTAGGCTTTGTTGAAAAGTCTTGACTTAACATGAATCATAAATCAAATAGTTTATGATTGAATTTTAAATATAAATCAATGATAATACACCAAATATTTATCTTTGGAATATGTATTTACTTTGAATTATGCCCTCACATCATTAGATCTCTTCGTCTGATCAAATGTACATTGTCAGATTGCATTCTATGAGATTGAGCATGATTTATTGTTGTAAAAAATAAAAATGTTTGATTTAAAACCTAAATAACAACATAAATATTTAATCTAAATTATTAAAATTAAGATCTTATTTATGTTAATGAACATGAATAAAACTTTATGCCAAAGTTTAGACTAAGCTGAAGATATAATAAAAGGGGCCCCGTGCTTAATATAAAAGAGACATAGCATAAGGTTTTAACCTAAGGTTACATTGTATTAATAAATACAATGAAACTTTAGGTTAAATACCTAGACCAAGATAAAACATAAATAAAAGGGACCTTTTGATCTTGCACCATTAGATATTTCTAGGCTAGATCAATGCATGCTATTGAATTTAGATCCAAAGGATCAAATGCCATCAGATGCTCAAGACTATATCTAACATAGTTCCAATAGGTGTCATCACTACATTAACTTAGGAATTAGTTTGAAACCTTGACTTAATACACCCTATCCATATAAAGGTGTGCACTTAATTAGGTAATATCAATTGATGGGAACATGCTCAAGCCTTATCATGCACTACAAGCTTGACATTTTTGACTTGGAACTCACACCATCTAATCTTGACTAGTAGAGTAAATGTGGGATATATATTATAATATGTTAGGTCAAATCATGATTGGTGCCTATGGATAGTAATAAATATAACTAAATCAGAGCTCAAAAATAATATATGACTTAGGCTACAATCTTAGACTAGGGTTTTGATTCATATTAATAAATATAATCTAAGGCCTTAGGATAAAATTTAGACTAATATTGAAATAAAATGGGGATATACTAAGTAAAAATGACCATGCATTAGTTTCAAAACAATATTAACATAAGATAAGGGATATCAAGACCTAAAAGGGATAAAACATGGATTTTTAGACTATGTTTTGGTCATGTAAATAAACATGACCAAGCCTTAGTATAAAATTTAACTAAGTCCATGGAACTTTAAATTTATCCCACATCAAAATGTTCCCACCAATTATTAATTCAAATGGAAATACTTGGGGAAGATAATTAGAATCAGGGTTTCAAGGTGATCAAAATGAACTCAACTCAGCATTTGACAAACCAATAGCTAGTAAAAGACCAATATTGACATTAAATCATGGAACCCAAACATAATCCATCTTCTAGGAGTGATCCATTAAACTTTCAAATCTAAAACTCAAGAATCTAATGTTAATAAATGATGACAAGATCTAAACTAGAATCATCCACAAATATGCCAACTAACTAGGTGTGGTTGATCTTCAAACAAAGACAATGTACAAACATACTATTAACACCATGATCAAGTGAATTTCCATAGAAAAATGTTTTTTAAAACTCAAAGATCATGGTTCAAATTTATAATTAAGCTATTTATTACACTTAATCAGGGACTATTGTTAAGATCTAGTCATGTTTAAAATAAGCCTCACACATGCAAAATTGGGATCAAATATAAAAACCTAGTCATGTTATGTGTGTTCTTTGATTATGATTACTATTTTATATTATATTTGGAGATAAATGTTAAGACTTCATGTCTTCAACCATTGGAATTCACTTATGACATGCTTGCATATTCATTAAGAACCATGCTTTTGGATTACAGAAGGCTTAGGCATTGCTCTATTACTAGCTAAGAATCCATAGCCCTAATAGAGATGCCTTTGGATCCATTTAAGGATTTAATCCATTGCCATCTAGGAATCCATAGCCTTGGTGGAGATTGATCAAATCACCTTTGCTTAAAAATTTCCTTTTTAAATTTGTAATGATCTCTTGTGTTTGTATTTTTCACTTTTTATAGACCATTTCTAGCTTTTTGGCAAAGGTCAAGAACCAAGTTATCTAGGTTTTGGTATTTGGTGAAGTGTCTAATCATCAATCAATCATCCTTGGTCACAAACTTGACCCTAATCAATGAATGTTGTTTAAGTGCAAGCATGATTATGCTTCAATAATTTAAACTTTCATCTTTCATATGCAAACCTTATTAGAATCAAGCTTAGATTAGAATAAAATTCAAAATTTTAGGGAATGATTAGTCTATTCATTTGTCTTTACCAGTCTCCCTAAAATTCAAAAACATCAAGCTCACATTTTAGACCCATAGTCCTTTTACCCCTACACTCCCAATTTAAAAGGTCCTTTAAGCAATTGGATGAAATTCTATCCAAGGTCTATCTTGAAAAGACTTATTGAGAGAAAATATAAACAAAGAGAAGGAAAAAAACAATATAAAATTTCTATATATAATAATGGATAGGAAAGGAAGAACAATAAAGAAAGAAACCAAATCCCTACACTAACTAAAAAAAGAGTCTACCTCGAGGATCAAGTGGAAATCATTTAATCTATTACAAAAACTTATAATGTAGTTTATTCCATTGAATTACTCCTTTTGGTGGATATGAGTACATAAATTCTTGTGTTTCTAGGCTTGATGAAGCTTGGCTTCCCTCTTCCATTGATAAATTGAACCCATGATCTAACATGGACCATCGATCCTGATCTAAATTCTTAAATACCATTGGATTCCCACTATGACTTAAATTTGACATCTGTGTTCCCATCAATGACGTTTGCATATTCATCACATTACTTTGATGAGTTTATTTAGGACTTTACTCATCAGGACTTTGTCTTTGACATCTCTGTTTTCATGTAGCCCTTTTGGATCAAGAATTTATATCTTGGGTAATTTCTCTGTAGTGACTTGGTCTTTGGTTTTTATGGTCCACAACATCCTAGTCTTCAAGAGAATTATTTCAAGAATTTTTCCTATAATAATATATTTGAAGCATTGAGTATTCCTTCAAACATTTTTCATGTTGAGATAATTATCTCAGATAAAAATTTTCAAATAATTTCCCCAAAAGAAATAAACCCTTCCTTTTTTTAAAGAAATCTGACTTTACACATTCCCCAAAGAAATGTAATTATTTCAAAAAACATTCATGAGAAAAATATCCAATAGAAATAGGAATTTTGATCCACATCAACTTTCCCTAAAGTACACTTTAGTATTTTGGACATACCTTTCAAGAGTTTTGTCAAGGGTGCTTGCCCTACAAAATTTCCATTCAACCTTTTCGAGTGGCCCTTTAGATCTATTAAAAGTGCCCTTCAAACTTATTGAAAGTGTCCTCTACATCTTTTTAAAATGTCTTTCAAGAATTTTTCAAGGGAAAATGCCTAAACAAAATGACCCTTTGGGATTTTTATGTGGATAAAATGCTCCAAGGAATAATCCTTTGGGCTTTTTATGTAGACAAAATGCCTGAAGGAATAATCCTTCAGAATTTTTGTAAACACTTTGGCTAAAATAAATAAGTCCTTATAATTTACTTTAAATAATGGAAATATCCCTTTGGGCTTGTTGTGTAGACAAAATGCTCAAAGGAAATATCCCTTTGGGATTTTTATACAGACAAAATTCTTGAAAGAATATGGATTTTGAACAATCTACAAAAAAACTTTTTCTAAAAGACTCTAGTGACTTTGTACCAAGTAAAGACCAAATTAACATAAGGAAATACTTGATACAAAATTCCTAATGGAAATACACTAAGAAAAGACCAAATTAAATCACCTAGCCACTTAAACATGAACTTGACCTTGTAAAAGAATAATTTGAAATAGTAATTAGGCTAATGACTTAGATATTTACATTTGACAAGGGCCCAATTGCTTTAGTGTAATTTTTTGCACTAAAAATGGCTCTCAAATAGGGATTCATACCCCCCATGGGTGTGTAAATAGCCATAGAACATAAGACTAGGTACCAATCAATTGGGCTACAGAGTTAAGACTTAACAATTTGATCAAAAATCACTTATGGAGTCTCAAAAAAATGAGGTCAACTAGAAAAAATAGATCAAGAGGATCTGAAAATAAATACACAAAAGAAACATAAAATTAAACTATACAAAAAAAAAAACCCCAAAACCCAAAGTAGAGGAGTGATAAGAAACAACAAGAGAATAAAACTATACATTATAAAATATAGTACACAAGTTATAGACTTAAATTACGAAGTGTTTTAGATGTCTACCATTGACTAGTAGCTCTAGTAGTTCACCATCTAGATATCTAAAGAAGAAAGTATGATCCCCAATCTAGTAGACAATGGAATAAGGATCCATACATGAGGCATTAAAATTTCCATGTTTTCCTTTCTCATGCCTTCTATCCCAAAGTATAACTAGATCATGTAATTGGAATGTTGTTGGAGTGACCTTCCTGTCAAATATTTTCTTCAACTTTTATTTGAGCTTGAAGTGTCTTTTAATTTCATCAAGTTGTATAATATGTTTCATCCTAATTTCATAGTGGTTGATCTACTCATCATCCTCTAGTTATTGCATGAGCTGATAGGTGGTAAATACAAATTCATAAGTAGAATTTCTTGAGCTCCATAAACAATCTCAAAAGGGATTTTTCCTATATCTCTCTTAGGCATAATCCTTAGTCCATAAGGAAAACTTTAGTTATTTACCCTACTTATACTTATTTACTTCCAAAATTCACCTAGAGATATTGAATAATTTTTTATTACTAGATTTAGTTTTCCCATTCCAGTAATGGTTATAATTGGAATCATAGGTCAATCAATCACATACTATTTGCATATTTCCACTAAAGGTTTAGCTTGGAAGCTCATAACATTTTCAAAAATAATTTTAATAGGCATACCAAATCTAAAAATAATCTAATTTAGTAAAATATCCATTACTACCTGGTGTGTTGATTTCTTTGAAGGGACCACTTCAACCCATTTTGTGAAATAATCTGTTGAAAATAGTATACATCTAGGTTTAGTGCTTGAAGAATCAAAAATTTATAAAATGAAATTCATTCCCCATTATATGAATGGGACTTCAACCATCATAGGTTTCAAGGGAAGGGAACCTAATTCTTTCATCCTCCTAACAACTCACTGATATTTATCACACCTTTTGACTATTTGAGAAACATATTTGAATAATGATGGCCACCAATAACTAGCTTTTATAATTTTATTAGTTGTAACCTTAGGAACAAAATAGCCACCACATACTCCACTATGGAAGTCTTGAATCATGTCAGCAGTCTATTATTCTAGCTTGCATCTTAGGAGAGCCCTATATAGATTCTTCCATGCTAGTCCATTCTCAATCAAGAGGTATTTTTGGGACACAAGTTTGAGAGTTATTCTTTGAGTTTTGTCCAAATCAGGGAGACAACTCATATTTTGCAAGTAGTAAACTATATCTCTATACCATGGAGATATGTTCAATTGACTCAAAGAATCATCAATAATAAAAATTGTAATGTTTACCTCAACAAATTTCAAATTGGTCTCAACCATAATCTTAGCTATACCCATCCCCCTTACTAACTTGGTGGTATGAATATCCATGTCATACTCTTGTAACTTGGTTACCTACCTATGGATCTTGATGGATACTTGAATCTAAGCTAAAATATCCTTCACTATGGTGTGTGGGATATAGGAAATAATCATTAAACTCATAATATAAGGCCTAAACATTTTAATATCCTTAAAAAGGGAGAAAGCCTATGTTTACATGATAGTATAGATCAATTTAAGACATTGCATAACCTTGCTAAAGAAAGATATGGGTTGCTCATGACCATCCTCATTCTTTTCTAATATGACAACAACAATAGTATTATATGATGAAAAAGATAATATCTATAATGACTTTTTGTAATTAGGAATACCTAAAATAGGGGTAGAATTTAAATCTCTCTTGATGTCATTGAATGTTTACATGGCCTTCTCTCACTTTATAATTTAGTCCTTCTTTAGCATGGAAGTAATAGGTAAAGTAATCTATGCAAAATTAGACAGAACCCTCTTTACAAAGTTAGTTTTTCCAAAGAAATACTAGATTTTTTTATTAGATTGTGGGATAGGCAATTTGTCAATGGCTTCAACTCTTGCATGGTCAATCATGATACCATACTTGGACATTATATGTTCTAAAAACATTCCCCTTTCTACTCCAAAGTAACACTTATTCAGATTAAGTGAAATGTCAAACTCCATACATCTAATCAACACCTTTTCCAAATGTTCTAAATGATCTTCTCTAGTCTTGGAGTACACAGTAATGTCATCTTAATACATAATAATTAACTAGTTAATTATGCATACAAAAGTAATGTCCATACCTCTCTAGAACATTACACCAGTATTCATCAACCTAAAAGGCATCCTCATATATACATATGTGCCCCAAATCATTATTAACATGGTGTTGTATCTCTCAGATTCCTTCACCAAAACATGGTTATAACATGAGAAGCCATCTAATGTGGATAACATCTCTGATCTAGTTGAAACTTTGTATCATGTTATCCATATTAGGTAGGGAATAATTATATTTTAAATAATCTTTGTTCAAATTCCTTAAATCCATACATAAGTGGATGTTTCCATTCTTCTTTCTCATAGGGACTGAATTTATAAGCCATGATGAATACCTAATGGGATAAATGATAACACCATCCCTTAGCTTCTTCAATTCATCCCTTATCTTGGTGTCCAAGATGGGGTAAATAGGTCTTTGATTCTACCTAAAAGGATTGCTATCATGTTTTAATGGGATGAAATGTTGAAACAACTCTTTTTTATACACTTTTAGCTTAGGATAAGACCATCATAAGTAATCTTGGTACATCCTAATCAGATGCATGTAATTTCTCTTCTTAGCTTCACTTAAGTGAGTGCTCAACCAAAACTTTCTTGGATTTTCATGAAAAACCATGTTTCAATCAGTTATGTCTTTTGAGATAAATGAGTCTCTCAACTTGATTCTATCTATTCCATCAAAAAATGGTTCTAAACTAACCAGTCTACTTGGAAGAGTGTTTATCTTCCACTGAATAATATCCTTCCCATAAAAGGTTTCCTTACCATCACAAAACTAAACCATATAATCCAAGTCTATGAACTAGCCATGGAACTCAACTTCACAATTCAAAACCCTCTTAATTTGTTCATCATCATCAAAAACTTACCAATGATGAACACTGTCTAAGAATGAAGGCCTGAAAAGTAGATCCACTTGGTATAAACAATGAGGTCTCATATTTTCAATTTGAAATTGAAAACCTAGCCCTACAAGTATGTAATATTCTTAGTTGAAACTTATATCATGATAACATAATTTGGATGCATAAAAAATTTCAAGAAAATCCCAAACAACATTTTGATATTATTTCAACCTCTAATTTTTTTGTGGTAAAATCACTAAATACTTGCTTTACCACTAATTTTGATTCTCCATTGAAAATAAAAAATTTAATTCTATATTCATTGGTAGTACTTAAATAAATCAAGAGTGCCTCATAATCAATAATATTTTTAGTGTAATCAAAGGATAACTATAAAAACATAAAACATTTACCATTGGGGGCATAAAATAACCCCAACTCCATTTCTAAGATTGGAGCAAGCCTCATCAAAGCACACATTCCAAAATGCACCTTATTTTTTAGGTTTAACATCAAGAACCATAAGATATTCACTAGTATCAACATTTACAACAAAGTTACAAAGATCAACATCCATGTACAACACTTCATTAAGAACATGTTTTAGATCTAATCACATGTAGCATATTTGGCTCTTTATAAAGTCTAACCATCTTACCCTCAAAAGGAATGGTGGAATAGGAAAGGTTCATCCACACACTTCCACCCATACCAGGATCCCATTTTTTTTTTAGTATCATCCGCCACTTAGGTGGTTATTCTACAACTACCACATTCATATTCAAATACTTTCCTAGATGTACTAACAACTATACCACCAACCCCTTTACTTGTCCAACAACTGGAACCTCTCGTGAGTCCATGGCATAACACTTGTCAAAGGATAATGTAATATATACTCTAAGCTCATTAAGGACACCTAAGGGCATCACATTGCAAGAAACACCAGAATCAAACATGAAGTTATGAACAATTAGACCATTGATCAACAAGGTTGTGTAAAAATATCCACATTTAGTTAAATCTCCACTAATATAGTCCCTAAATAGACCTTCAATCCAAGTTCAATAACATCTTATAGTTATTCATCAAATTCTAGGGGCACTTGGGGAAACTTCATTTCATTTAAAACTAAACTTTTTCCAAATTCTAAATATTCAAAGGCCATCTTCTTATGTTTAGGTATTAGAGTTCAACAAATGACATGGTGATTTTTATTTAACTCAACACTTGGGCCATATCACACATGCTATATTGAGGAAGAGATATATTTGGTGGAAGGGTAACAACACCTTCAGCTATAATATAGTCACTCAAGGTCTAAAGTAGAGTAGGTTAAGATGGATTAACTTTTTTAATAGTAGCCTTCAAAGGTGGATTTTGTTTTGGTTCATTAGCACCCTTAGGGATAATAGACAATATCAGAATTTTATTGCTCTTAGTAGGAGCACCTCTCATCTTAGTAGCTTATGACATGTGTACCATATTAGAAGCTTTTAGGACTACTATATCCTTCTTTACTTCCTTGATTGCATTCCCTATATTTGAAATTGTAGGGATAGTGTCTTCTGTAGCAGCACTTGGTTGCCTACTTTTCAAGTTATATTCCTTCTTTTGGGTAGCTACTACATTAATTAACAACTACTTATCCTCAACTAATGGAATTCCCCTAGGATATTTCCTAATCATCATAGAGTATAAAATATCAAAATAATGAATGGGAAATACATATGCTTATGCCACATTAACATCAGAAGGAAAGTCAAAAGTTGGCATACTCTCCATTTTGACTATCCTCTAAAACTGATCAATCATAGTAGCATTCATTAATTATGTGGAGGAAATTGATTCACTTTGAGGACATTGAAAATAGAACATAAAAATATCATATTTGGATAATGCATTTTTAGGTTCATCTGAATCTTCATCAACTTGTTTAGTAATATCACATGGAGAGTGTGGAAGGAAGCACTTATCACACCAATCAATACACAAATTAGAATTCATGGCATTTACCATGGCATTTAAAGGATTAGGTACCTCCTTCTAGACCCTCTATTATAGTTTATCTCCTTCATTTATTCACGTGTAGGCCTCTTCCCTTTATCATTATCTATATTATGGAAGGTATCCCCGCTTGGTGCTTGATTCATATTCTAAGCCCACTGATAGTTATTTGACACATGAGGGAACCCCTTTTTAGCTCCAACCAACTTATATGACATTTCTTTGATAAAAAAGGCCAAAGTTTTGACAGTTTCCTCCAAGTTGGTTATCTTCATGGGCTATGTCTTTTATGGAATAACTAGCTTCACATCAGCCTACTTGTTTATAGGTTTTCCCATAACCTTTATGTTATTCTCAATTTGGATGGCCATATTGAATTCCAACCATAGGTTTATAGGATTATTATCCCTCAAAAAGTATCCAACATTATTATCAAAGGCATCATAATACTTTATCAAGCATGATGTATCATTGGGCTTGGTTTTTATAGGTAGTTACATTATAGTCTTGTTGAATTGGGTGTTGAATTCCTACACACACTCATTAGGATTATGTTGACCAAATTTAACTTCTAGGTCAAAATAAGGCAGCCCTAGTAAAAACCTTGATTTTTAGGCATTTAAAGTGGTATAATGTATTGTAATTAATTTTTTTATAGGTCATTTTATGTCAATTAATGTTTTATTAGCTTTGGTCAATTAGCTTTTAGGTTAATTTATCACTTTGGGTCATTTTAAGGATCAAAAGAGGTGCATTTAATTCTTTATACAAGTTTATTGGGAAGTGTGAAAGTGTCAAAATATGATTTTTTATTCCATGAATCCCTATAAGTCTTAGGTAATTTCAATAACTTAAAATTTTTAGGTTCATCAAAATAAAAGTCAATTTTCTAAAAGAAAAGGAATAATTGGGCACTTGTATGGCCTCCTTGGGATTTGTGCCACATGAGATAGGGTAAAGGGATGTAATTTCATATTATTAATCTTAAATGAACGTTTCTAATGATATAAAAGTTCCATTTTTACCCCAAAATTTTTATATCTCTTTTCACTCTTCTTGGCATAAAGAAGTGATTTGAAGGGTCTTTCTTGGTATGGTTAGCATAGGGGTTTTCAGGGAAAATGATATTGGAGGCATATTATACAATTATATACCTAAATTTTAATATCAATAAGTTTTATAATGATCAACTATGCTTTATGAATCATCTATTTAAAGTTGACTATTCAAAACTACCTACTATTCTATACACCCTTTGGGTTTTGCTTGGGTTTGAGAGATTTTATAAAATCCAATTCCTAATCTTATTTATAAATAATATTTAATTCCTCCTCTAATAATTTACATGATTTGTTTTATAGATTTTAGGTTATTTTGATAAGCCAACTAACTCACTTTGTAGGAGGGTATCATCATGAACAATTTCAATCAATTTTCTACTTGTAGAAGTTTGAATTCTATATAGAGGACCTATATAACATGTTCATAAGTGTGTTTAAGGTTTTTAAGTCTTGATTCAACTTTGGTTAGTGTATGTTGGTGGCTGAAGTTTCATTTGATATAAAAGGAAGAGGTGTGCAGTCATTTGTAACTTTTGCATTTAGTCAGCTATTAACATGCATATACATGTGGTTGCAAGGATGGTTTCCACATTGAAGGGAAAGTTTTGAATTTTTTTCAAGTTTTCATTGGTGTAAAGTATGAATTTCAATATTTTACATTGATTTGTATTTGTTCTTGAAACCACTCATCTACCCATGTTACTCCATTTTGCATTTACCACCTACATACAGTCTATATGTACCTATAGGAGCCTTTGATGACATCATGTTAATAGGTTGAATGATTGATACAATTTTAAATCTATTAAGACTGATAAAATTTAATTTAAATTCTTGGTGAAGGTATATAAGTGTCTATAAACTTACCCCCCTTTTACACTATCCTTCCTTGTACTCACTACCTGTGTGAAATGATCATCTATAGGTGGTGTCAATAGTGAGTTGAAGTATCATATGGAATGATGAATTAATGTTGAAAAATTATTGGGAATTCCAAAATGATATTTGGAACATGAAACATCCTTTTAAGAGGTTTATTGGAAATTTAAATGAAAAAACTCTCTCAAGTAAAAGAGGATTGTATTTAGGGATCTAGTCCCTAGAAAAGCAAAATAAAGACCAAAGGGCTTCTTTGAAGAATCCTAAAGTAAGGTGGTATATGGTATTAAGACAAATAATGAGGTCTATGTTATATTAACTAGCATAGAATATATTAATGCAAAATATGGAGGTCAAATAGTAAAAGGAGGTAAGCTTTTCAAGGCCCCTAATATGCCTAAAAGACATTGAGATACTTCATTGAAGTCTATTAGCCTAAAGAGTAAATGACCCTTTTGTTACTTAGAAAGAGAAACATTGAGCATTGAGATGGGCTAGGATGTTTTAAAAAAATGAGATTAGGTTAGATGGTTTTAAATCACAATAAAGTATTAGAAGGTTCTATTTTAATTCCATGAATGTCTTGAGGTGCCCGCTATATATAAGATGTAGACCTATAGTAGGGTTTTGAAGGAAAATTATCTCTTAGGTAAAAGTATAGTTTGAGTTTCCATGGAATAAACTAGGTGAATTAAAATGAAACACCAAGTTTCTGACCCTAAAAAGGTGTAAAATATATTATTAAATCACCATGATCACCCTAATAAAGGTCATGAAACATACAGGCAAGGGTCAAATAGAGTCATCCCAATCTTGAGCTAAAATGGCTATTAGGAGATTAAGTAAAGGTTGGTACCAAACAAGTTGGTAAATTTAATGATATGAGTAAATAAAAATATTTTGGTATCACTAAGTGTTTCCATTTAAAACTTATATCAATCCAAGTAACTCTATAGGTGTCATAAGCACCTATAAAAAGGAGAAATACACAAATAGTGTCAATTCATAGTCAGCTAACTATAAATAACTTTGGGAACATTTCAAACCCAAAAAAGTGAGGGAAAGAAAATACTTGGGTAAAACTCATATTTTAGGGTTTTATTTAGGTTTACACATGGCCTTTAATTACTAATATTGTAATGAACACCTATAGTATGCAAGAAGGTAAAGACTTAGTCAAAGTCAACCTCAGTCTAGATGATCATGGCAAAACAAGAACATACATAGTTTGGAAAAGGAATAAGTATTATATATGATTAAAAATTAGTCACAATTCAATTAATATTCACTATGGACCTCTCACATTGGTCTATCATTCAAAGGAAGGACTCCAATATTACAACACAACTAATTCTCTAATACCCCTGCACAATCTATCTATGAAAAGTCTGCCTTGGAATTTGAGTAGGTTAGGGGCTTATATGACTTAATTAGGGGATGATTTTTTCTACATTGTATCATTGAATACTTTATAACCCTCTCCAATTCCTAGTCTTGATGATAAAATAGGGCAACACCCCTATATTCTATCTCAGAGGTAGATCACTTTCCTCATGCTCAAAACAAGCAATTTTGAAGATAAATGTGTTAAAAGATGACCAAGGAGTTGTTTGGGCCTAGTTTTAAGGTTTTATAAGATTTATATAATTTATAAAAACATGATGAACATCTCATGTTAGGATAGAACCAATCAAGAGGGTCTAGGTTTCTAGGTTTGTAAATAAGCCTAAAGATAGGATTTTGACCTAGATCCCAAACAATAGGTCATCATCATTTATAGATATTGTAGGGATCTCAAAAATATTAAAACATGTGTTTTTAATGATTATATATGTTCCAAACTTATATTTATGAAAATAAGACATCAAGAAGCTCATTTTGAGCCTTAGGTTATAGGTAAACTTGTGGAACAAAGTTTAAGCCTAAGGCAAATGTTAGCTTAAATGCATTTATAAGATAATATGATCATTAAAATGGTTTGAGACATGTTTTTAGGATGATAATACATATTTTTAATCTATTTATATGTAGGCAAGTTCTCTAAGAAGCTATTTATTGGCATAAAGTGCACACAAGCCTATGCAGGTAGCTAGAAGAGCTTGAGTTTCCATGTGTGAATGTTTATAACTCAAGGATATGCATGGAAACATAAGGTATTTTTATGTGTTATGGTTTTCCCTAATATTCTATCAAAATAATCAAGTAGGGGGTTAAATTTAATACCTTCATGATCAAAGGCTAAGAGTCCAAGTGACTTTAAACCCTCACAAAAGCCCCAACTTAGACATGATTAGGAAAATGAAGGAGATAATGAATAAAAATTACATAGTTTTCCTATAAAAATGATTTTATGTGGGAGAGGAATCCCTTAGTCTCCCTCACATTCCAACTAGTTGTATGGACTTGTATGGATAGGGGCATAACATGCTTTTCTCACTATTTTATGTGTTTTGTAGGTTGTAGGAAGTTTAAATAGATGAAAATCACATGGACGGAAATATTGATACATAATATAACTCCCTATGTAATTATTATACCTATAAAATTTTACTAAGAGTCTCAAATAGGTCCTTAAACTTAGTGAATCAAAATTGGCCTAATGCACAGGCTAGTGAGAGGGGTGAAAAGCTTCACTTGAATAGATTTTAAATCTTGCCTTATGATTCAAAAAAAATGGAGAGTATTTAAACTTGTAATTAAACCTATCCCATATATTTTCATGGATGAACGATGATAAATTTTAGGCCAAGTGTGTAGGGTATATGAAAGAGTAGTTTTATCGAAAAAAAATGATGATGGCTCACTTTTAAAGGTTTCGATGGGATAAATAATGAAACCAATACATGTATAAGATTTTATAATAGTCTTCCCTTCCATTTAAATAATTTTAACTACTCCTAATCAGTTATAGGACATTCAAATAGGTCCAATCATGAAGGTATGTTTTCTATGAAAAAAGATGAGTTTTGTGCCACTTTGCAAGACTTTGATGACTTACATTGACATTTTTACATCATATCCTTTCATAGTTTGACTCATATCCTATTTTCATGCATTTATAACTAATTTTATTATCTTTACAAGTGTCCTTGTGACCCTTCGACTTCTCTTTTCTTTCGTCTCTCTCGAGCTCTATAAGAGTTAACCATTTTGGACATTATATTCTATGATCCACCTAAGTATGGTGAAGTCATGATCATTTGTATACCTTTTGATAAATAAAATAACTAAGTGTTACCTCTTCCATGAATTTTAATAGAGTTATTTACGTGAATGTTGAATTTACATAGTGAAGACTATGGATTCATTAGCATTGTATCTCATTATTTCACCTATTTGTAGCTTCCTCTTACAGTGCATGTGAAATTTTCCAAGAGATGTCCATGTTTAAGTGATTTTGTATTTTCATCAGTTCCATTCAAGTCCTATTTTCTAGTCTTCCTAGGATAATACATTCTTTCATAACCTCACTATGTAACATTGATGCAAAAAGACATAGATTGGAGAGTGTATGTTTATTTGTCTTTGATTTCAAGTGTAATATGCATATGGTTGGATGTAATCAATCTATTTGGTGTATCACCTACCTTAGGTTATTTTTATTTTAGTTATCTCTCTCCCTTTTCACCCCCTAAGTTTAGTTGTATGTTCAATCCTAAGTGGTACATCAAGGGAGCTAGCCCTATCGAGAGACTCACCTCATTATTTAGGATACCCACAATACTAGAGGTGATTCCATTATGCCACTTTATGAGGAGAGATCTACATCTCCTTAATGTGTGTAAATATAAGTGATAATATATTCTTTTTGATATTTTTAAATTTAACCAAGAAAAACCTATGATCAATCCTGACAGCATACTAAATTTTAAAAACATTTTGCATTTATTCCAATGAATTAATGCATCTAATAAGAAGAGAATTGAAACATTCATAAAATCTTCCTCTAGTGTGTTCATAAACAACTTAACTAACTCATCCTCATACTTAAACTCATAATTTTTAATGATATTTTAAAATTCCATCAGATGTTGATCACCTCTCATTGTATTGTTCCCTTGGAATTTTGGGAGGCATTTCCTAAATTCATTTTGACGTCATTAAGGTAGCCTTCCATTTCATTGAAATTGATAGGCCTGAATCTAGGAATATGGAATGCAAGATGTGCATTTTCATATTATTCCCTATGCCTCTTGATTAGTTTAATAGGTTCAATAAAAATGGTGAAGGGATATTAGGGGGTGAATGAGGTGGACATGGTAGATCATACTTGGGAGGGGATTTGGCTGGTTGGGAAGGAGCTATAAAATAAATAAGACTATGTGTTTCAAAATTAATAGAATAGCTATGATAGTCCTCAATAACATGAGATTAATAAAGATTTAAATATTATCAAAGTCTTGATGACCCTTATCAATTGAGCTTTGCCCTTCAATAGGCTTCCAAACTTATGTCTTTCTTCTTTGAGGAATACTCAATAGAGAGACAAGTTTCTTTGATAGGCCACTTCAGAAAGATGACCTTAGTCCTTCTAGCTTTGCAAACAAGAAGATACAAAAAATTAAAAGTTAGTAAAATATTCAAAATAGGAACCAATCTTACTTGAAACTAGAAAATAAAGTAATATTTCCCACTAGAATAAAAATTATATAATAAATAGTTGACAAACTATTTTTATAGGGATTAAAACTAAACTAGTTGAAGATTTAATGAGATAGAAAACAACCATAATGAAATCTTTAGAATAATGTTCAAAAGGGACAAAACTCCTTTCAAGATGCAATGTTAATATTTTTTTGTAATATATTAGATATAAGTCAAATTTTCAAGCCTTAAAACTTCCTAGCATGTCCCTGCGGAGTGTTATGATGTTGACAACAAAGATAGTTAGATCAATGTAGTAACAATAAATAACTTCAAAAGATTAAATACTCATGACTCTCATTAATAACTCCTAGCAACACAAGTGACTATAAGTTCAATTTTATCCCTTGTAATGGCACCAATTGAGTGTTGGTTCCTAGTTATACACCTCTCTAATATGGTCTTTCATAATTGAAAAAATGTGGCAAACAATGATGAGAAACCTGCTAGTATGTCATTATAGTAAGGGATGGGTTAGACATCAAGAATTAACTAGACTAATAAAATGACTAAGAGCTAACGATAAATGGTATGGTTAGCTCCATTCTACTTTTGGATCTACCTAAACCAAGGCAAAGGACCTAAGGGGTAGCTTTCTCACATAGAGAGCTTAGGCAATTTAACCTCCATGGGGATTATTGACACAACGAGACATAGATTTGATGTGGACACACAAAAAATTGCACACTCTAATTGAGAAATGTTATCACAAGGAATTCATAAATTCACTAGGTCACAGTCAAGTTACTAAAGACAAATATGTCTATGACTTCAACTCTCATTTTAAAAAATCTTCAAAATATAGGTCAAATGGAAAAATGTAGCACTAGCATTCAAAGCATAAAATGTAAATACATATTTGATAAGCAATATATTATGCATTTACAACATAAATAATACTCATAATATGCAAAGGATGTATTATATGCAATGTTTGAAGAGGTAGGACAATTAGATGATTATATAAAAATTGAAGGTGGCATGTTGGTGGCCTATTTCAAACAACAGGGTCTCTTAAAATGTTCATGACATTATCCTTAACAAAATATATAGAAAATAATAAAATACAAGCTAATGGGAACACCAAATGGTCCCTAAAAACCTAGAGCATACACTACAACTAAAATTTCAAGAGACTTTTTCCTTTCAAATCTGTAGACATACGGTGCCCTAAAAGGTCACTCAATAACAGATTTTCAAAGTTAAATTATAGAAATGGATTTACAACCTATTTATGCTCAATATGACAATGAATAAATAATGTAAACCCAAATAACCAATTGTTAGGACTTGCAATACATATTACTGCACTTCATTAACAAGAAAGAGCAAAGAACTAGAAGCATTTTCATTAATCTTGAAAAAGAAACTTTACAGACATAAATTGTTCAAAAACTTGCCAAGGGGATGAGCATGGTGAGTTTTCTATTTTGAAAATGGATACATATAAAAATTCCCTAAAATCTTACTAATGGATGTACAATTTTAACCACCTTAGTAAGGGAGACAATATCTACCTATAGCAATTGATCACAAAAAATTTGTAGAACCTAGACTTAGAGAAAGCAAAGACTAATAGCAACTACTAACAACAATAAAAAAAATTTGAATAGAGGGGAAGCCCCCTATTTATAAATTTTTAAATCCTTCTCAAATATGTAATTTCCAAAGTCTTACCAAGATGATCCTAGCTGGAAAATATTCCATGTCATCCCTGAGATCTTCATCCATTTGCAAGAAAAGAATCATTGACCTAATTATCTCTATAATGAATGATAGATATTTTAAATAAAATCTTTGATTTCATGGCTTAAATAATTTCATTCAAGATGGAAGGAGAAGATTCATGGTTACGGTTGAAACAAACTTTGTCCTCAGGTGTAACTACTTGTACATGGTAGTGAATGGTTACTTGCATAGTTGTAACCTCCTAGACAACTACCTTTCCTTTTTGTGCATGCCATAAAAAAACCTATTATTTAAATTATGGCTCAATAATGATCTAGTTATGATATAAAATAGAGAATTATACATGATCTTAATTAGAAATATTCACTCTATAATGGCTCATGTACCTTCTTTTGTGTTTTGAATCATCGCTCGACCAGGAAAGAGCTATCAAATTTAACTTTTAGACCAAAGTCTGCCATATACAGACATTTGGGATGCCACATCAGATCTAACTAGGCATCCATGGGATCTAAGAGTGACTAAGTTGATTAATCAGCTCTAGTATGGACACATGTCACTTCCTCATGTAATTTGGGCCCTTTGAATAGTCTATCCTAGCTCACACCATTGGATCTGCTCACTCGAGCAAGAACATGCCATCGATGTTGATCCAAGGGATTTAATGCCATTGGATATATATGGGCCTTGTAAAAAAATGGTAGGACTTGGTAGCTCATGCGATTCTATATCTTGATATATCAGTCCTATTGGGATAATGCACTCTTGCCAAGTGGTGGTCCCACATTCATCTTGGGCTTCATTAAAAAGTCTTAACTTAATACACACCATAGTTTACATAGTGTAAACATGAATATATACCATCGATCAATGGGAACATTCTCAATCTTTAGCCTGAGACCATGTATTTACTTTTCAACTATGCCTTTGTGCCATTATATCTCTTCATCTAATAAAATGTGCATTATCATATTGTAATCTGTGAGATTGAGCATGATTTTTTCCTATAAACAATAAAAATGTTTGAGTTAAAACTCGAGGAATAATATAAAGCTTTAAGCTAATGTCTTTAGACTAAGATCTTATTTATGTTAATGAACATGAATAAAACTTTAGGCCAAAGTTTAGGCCAAGCTCAAGACATAATAAAATGGGGTCCCATTCTTAATATAAAAGAGACATAGTATAAGGTTTTAACCTAAGGTTTTGTTATATTAATAAATATAATGAAACTTTAGGGTAAAGCCCTAGACCAATATAAAACATAAACAAAAGGGACCCTTTGATCTCACACCATTATATATTACTAGGCTAGATCAATGTATGCCATTAGAATTTAATCTATAGGATCAAATGACATTGGCTGCTCAATACTTTATCTGACATAGTTATGATGCATGTCATCACCACGTTCATTTTGGGATCAGTTTAAAACCTTGAATTAATACACCCCATTGATTGGAGGTGTATACTTAACCACACATTGATTAATGAGAATATGATTGAGCCTTATCATGTACCATAAGATTGACATTTTGAATTTGAACTTGCACCATCTGATCTCAATTACCCAAATAAATGTAGGTTATCAAATACAATCTACTAGATCAAAGCATGATTGGTGGTTGTAGATAATGAAAATTATAAAAAAGTCAGAGCTCAAAAATAGTATAAGACTTAGGCTACATTTTTAGACCAAGGTTATGATTCATATCAATAAATATGAGTTAAGGCTTGAAGTTAAAGTTTAGATTAAGATTAAAATAAAATGGGGCTCTATTGAGTAAAAAGGACCATGCATTAGTATCAGACAATCAGAAACATAAAATAAGGGATCTCAGGACATACAAGGGACAAAAGATGTATTTTTAGACTAGGGTTTGGTCATATAAATAAACACAACCAATATTTAGTATAAAAATTTAACTAATTCCATGGCACTTTCAAATACTCATGTGTAAAAATGTTCCCACCAATTTTAAATTCAAATGGAAAAACAGGGGCTATGGTAATTGAAATTAGGGTTTTAGGTGATCAAAATTAACTAAAGTAAGCATTTGGAAAACCAATGGCTAGTAAAAGACCAATATTGACATTAAATCATGGAACCCAAACATAATCCATCTTTAATGAGGTCTTCATTAAACCTGTAAATATGAAACTCAACAATCTAATGTTAGGAAATTAAGATAAGATCTAAACTAGAATCATGCACAAATATGAAAACCAAACCAAGTGTGGATGATATTCAAATAAACACAATGTGTAAACATACTAGTAATACCTTGATCAAGTGAATTTCTAAAGCAATATATTTTTTTTCAATTTAGAGATCATGGTTTAGACTTATAACTAGGATATTCTTTCCACTTGATTAAGCACTATTGTTAATATTTAGGCATGTTTAAAACATGACTCACATGAAAAATGGGGATCAAATATCAAAACCTACTCATTTTGTGTGTGTGCATTGATTCCACTTATTATTTTATGTAGAGTAAATATTTACTCTACATTTCATTTTATTTTTTCAGCCACACGCCGTGAAATTTTGCCTTCACATGCTGAGGTCCGAGATGGTGGAGTTTTGAAATAGAGCATGGGCTCTATTTTCATTTTGATTCATTTTTTCTAAGTGTTGAAAGCAAGTGAAATCTTAAAAGTGTCATCATCTAAGGCATCCTTCTCAGTGGAAACTACCAAGTGTCATCATCTGAGGCACCTTTCATACTTTATATGAGTTAGTTGGAGTGTGCCACATATCTCATAGTGATTTAACATAATACACCAAGTGTCGGCATTCATGGTTTCATATCAGCACCCGTGTTTCATCTCTTTTTAGCAAAAGTTTTAAAAATCCAAGTATAGAGATCAGCTGGAAAGCACCAAGTGGCAATCATGGAAGGTCCCAATTTTGCTTTTCTAAAAGTGACAGAAGCTACCACATACCCCAATAGAAGAAAGTAAAAGCCACCATGGGTCATGATCCAAATTACTTCATTTTGCTTCGCTGATATAGAAAATACTGTGGTGGGTCCCAAGTGTTGTCTCTTAAGTAATCAGAAATCACCACGTGTCATCTTCCACAAGTTTCTAAAAAGGCAGCAAAAAGAAGTAGAAACTGCCATGTAAACCCAAATGAGTAAAGCAGAGATCACCATGTATCTTTTGATGAAGCAGTGGAGTTTTCCACCTATCCTTTGTCCCTTTTAAAGTTACTTAGGTAAGAGATGTTGTAGGTCTGATTTTATTTCAAGATTTTGAAGTTCCAAGGAAGTAGATCGTGATAAGTGTCAAAGGTGGAATACTCTTGAGTGAAGACACAAAGGAGTATAAATTATGTGGAAAGTGCCATGTGTCTTCGATAGTTGCTATAGAACATGACAAGTGTTGGTTTCTAATGTCTCATAGGTAATAATAAGAAATTGGCTAAGTTTTACTTAGCATTTAAAAGAAGGGAGTGTCCTATAATCTGTTATAGCCAATGAACTACCAGAAGATGAAGCATTTCAGAATCTATAAGATATCTTTTGTTAGACATGTTTAGTTAGGGAATATTTGATTTGGGCCATTAGATTGGGAATAAGCAAACAATATCGAGTGGATCTGAGGCTATAAATAAGGGTGCATAGAGCACTAGAAGGGGGAATCATCCATTATCAGAGAGAATTTTTGAGAGAATTATTGTAACAAGTTTAGACTTTCTAGAGCTATGGCTAAGTACTATCATTTGATTTTGTCTCATTTTCTTGAGTTGGAAGGTTTACATAGCTATATGTGTTTCTGCACCTCTTATGTGATTGGAAAATTCAAATAAGAATATTGAACCCTATGCCCTTGTTGATATTATCTTGTCATTTGCAAAAGTAGTCTAGGCTGTAGACTTTCTAGAGCTGTAACTAGGAATGTCATTTGCTTTTTGTCTCATTTTCTTGAGCTCTAAGGTTTACATAATTGTACGTGTTTCTATGCCTCTTATGTGATTGGAAGATTCAAATAAGGAAATTAAACCCAATGCCTTTGTTGACATTTTTTGTATCATTGCAAAAGTAGTCTATGTTGTGAGCCTCTGTTTCTATTATTTCTATCTTTTACATTAATCATGCACTTTTTTCTCTTAAATGTAAATGAATCCTACATATAGTCTCACTGAGCTTAGGATTAAGGTTGAATTACATTCAGGCGCATCACCATAGATTATATTTTCTTTCTTGCATTGTGTTTCTATTAAAATTCTTGCCTCTTTTCCTAGTATATACTTGATTTAAAGAAGAACCAGCTTCTCTAAAATCTGGAGGTTGTTTCAAGACACAAGTCCCATATCTTGAAATTTCCCATTGTTGTTGATTAGAATCAAGTGAAATTTTAAATCATTAATAGTTTTTGGCATGCCCAGTGGGACCAATCTTGAAGTCTCTTTCAAGATCATATGAACCAAAGAGCTACAAGGGGTCATAGTTGTGGACCCATAACCAGATCACAATTTGCTACAAATCTAGGTATTCTTTTGCCACCTTTGGTAACTAGTCCAAGAAGAAGAGCTAACCAGTTTGTACCAATACCCAGAGCCAATATGGGAACCCCTATACCCCTAAGAAATTATGCAAGCTAGAATACTGGTAGTCCTTTAATTCTTCCAACACCACTAGACACTTGGGACCTTATCCTAGTGAATGCCCTAAAAGCTCTACCTAAATTCAGTGGGAAAGACTCTAAAACACATGAAGAACATATACATGATGTATTAGATATCTGTGCTATACATGTTGTCACACAGCAAAATGTGGCCATAAGATTATTAGCCGCTTCTTTTAAAGGGAAGGCTCTAAAATGATACAAGTCCCTGACCCCAAATACCATTTCTACATGGGATCAACTCAGAGATATTTTCTTTGAAATATTTGTAGAGAAGGGTGATAAGTATTCTTTATTATAGTAGCTAATTACCATTCAAAGGGGACCACAAGAAGCCATGACTGACTTCAATTCTAGATTTCAAAAGACTTGGGATAGAATCCCTATTACAGCTAGACCATTACTAGGTTTGGCCACAGTGTTTTATCTTAAGGCTTTGAATTCAGATATAGCTATTATGATTCAATCACTTGGAGGACACACTTTACCAAAGGCTTATGAATATACGATCAGAGCTGAGAACAATTTAATAGATGCTAGAAAGTTACCTCCGAGGCCTCCCATGCCCATGTTCCCAGAAATTTCCTTTCCATTACCTCAAGAAGTTCCTAAATCTCTAAGCCCACCTATGTCTATGTACACTTACCCTCAACCATCTACTAAATAAATTATCCCCACTCAGTCATCTGAGCTAGATGATATAAAAATATCCTAAGGACATTTTCTAATGAGCTGATCAATCTAAAAAAATAGCATAATACTTTCTCTAAGCCTTCATATCAGGGCTATCAAGGAAATAGATTTTTATCTTAGTCAAACCAATATTATGGTCCTCCAAGACAATCTAACCATTAACCAACAAACCAATTGGTTGCAGTCCCCACACCCTCACAGACTATTCCTCCCAATTCAAATAGGGATATTGTTCCAGGGCAAAATAACTATGTATATAACACTAATGCCTAGTGTTTCCCTTGCAACAATGATCATGCACCTAGAGATTGTCCTATGGGTAATCTACAACAGAAGGTGGTGGAGCAAAGAAAAATGGATGGTCAATTTGCAAGTTCCAATGGCAATCAAGCATACCAATCTCTTGGTATGCATAATTCAATCCTAGTGGTTCAGATGTAAGGAATGTCCTTGCAACAAGAGGAAAAAATAGCCCCAGAACATGCTTTGTTCCCATGGGTTAAGGATGAAGAATCATTTTTCTTGAATGAAGCATCTACCTCCAAAAAACTAGTGGTGCAATCTAGTTATTACACCAAATCAAAGAGAAGGATGGTGGAATAGCCTAAGATTGTAAATAGTCAAGTCATGGAGAATCTTCCATTTCAAGGACAAAGAAACACTGTTGTTAGACAAAAATTGCCTTAACCAATGCAAAATCAAGTGACTCCTACCCAAATTCAAGAAATAACAAGATATCCTTATTTTCAAAAAGCTCAAACTCTGAGACCAATAAGTGTGGTGGATCAATTGAGAAAGACTCTAACACAAGTATCAATATGGGATATATCAGCTATTTCTGAATAGAAGACACTACTACAAGAAGCTCTGCAAGGCCAAGTAGTGACCAAAGGTACTATTACCAAAGGAGCTGTTGGAAAAGAAAAGCTCAAAGATACAATCCATCTAAAGACAATAGCCCTAGTGAATAATACAACAGAGGTAAGTAGATCCAAACTGAACCCCTTCTATTTAACTTTAATAGTTGGCAAGAAACTATTGCATAATGCAATGATTTATTCAAGGGCTAGTACCACAGTAATGCCCAAGTAGATAGCTGATGCTTTAGAAATTGAGTATGAACCACTCACTAAAGGGGTCATACAGCTAGATGGCAAAGTAGTACAAACCATAGGGAGAATTAAACAACTCTAATTACAATTATATGCTTGTCCAAATGTAATTGTAAATTAAGATGTAGTAGTGATAGATATACCTCCTTTTTTTGGCTTATGTTTGTCAAGAGACTTTACAGCCAAAATAGGGGGATATATGTCCCTTGATTTGTCTCATCTCATCTTAAGAACCAAATATAGTTTAAAGATGAAGATATTTTTTGAACCATTATATAAAGATCACATCACTAATGAGCCCACTGCAAAGTTAGAGGCAGCCCATGCTATGAAGAATAAAGAAGAAAGGGTCTTTGTCGAAGAGCTAGGTGAATGGACTGGGTATAATCATGAAGAAGAAAATGATCATTTATTAGTTATGATGCAGAGTGACCCATATGGAAATTATGATTCTATTGGTATGGGCACTTACATTATACTTGATGAAGATCATCGAATTCCAAATGTTCTAGAGGAAGAAAAATCAAAAGATACCTCTTATGAATTTCAAATTCCTAGTGAGAAATCACAAGCATATACTTTGACTTCTAATGAAGAAGAAATAATTTCTAATTTTCTTCTTACTTTTCAAGATGATGAGGAAGAGCATGGACATTTCCTATACCATGATTTAAATGATTTGTTTGAAATCATTGAGTCAGGTTATACCATTTTTCAAGATAGTTGTGAATTGGTTACAGATGAGCAGAACAGTATTGAGCCTCAATTACATGTGCAAAATTTTTGCAAACTTTCAAAATTATCATTTCAAGATATTGGTAATTTTGAAGTCGTGAAAAAGGATGATCATGTGATAGAACCAGAGTTTGCAGTAGAAGGAGTTATGTCAATAAATAATATATGCCAAAAGGTTTTTGTTGGAAGCAGGTTTGACTCAGAATCACCCAAATGTAAGCAAATCAATGAGGCATATATAGAGGGTAATTCATCAAAGCTATACCCAATTCGATCACTTATATGGCAACATAAGCTAGATTGTCATGAAAGAGACTTTAGAAATTATTTTGATCTAGGAGGGAGATAAAGATACTATGCATTATAATTAGGTAGTTTCCCCTTTTCTGTATTGCTTTGTTTTCCTATTTTATTTTCCTATTTTTTTTGTTTTCCCACTTTTATTTTAAATAATTGTTCTTTGAACATGTAGTCGACAGCTCAGAATTTTTAAATTTTTCAAAAAATTCTCCAATGTATTGAATATCTCCCAAATCTTTAGAAATCCCTGAGGTACCTTACGCTACCACTTGCATAATGTGTCTATCCCAATATTCCATAAAGATTGAGTAGGATCTGCTAACGGTTATCTGAGTTTAATGCCATTTTGAAACTTGATAGGTCAATAAATACCTCTTAACAAGGTTTAAATTTTACAAGTTCTCAAACATTATTACATCTGTGTAAAAAATATCTCGCTACTTGCATTTTATGTGCTTAGGAAACTTGCTTCAATGAAAGTGTCTCTATTTTTCAAAAGTTCACACAAGTTACCACAGAGAAGATACAGAGATGGAGGGGGCACAATCTTCACAACAAGGTGTTGGGATGTATGAATCCCTTGATAAGTTTCTTGCATGTAAATTGTATGCTTCAACTCCTATGCAGCCATTGAAGACCTATCCAAGGACCAGGTTTCCTAAAGCTAGCCCAATAAGTGATTTAGTGAAAATAAAGGATTATGCAGATGGAATCATGGATCCAATTCTTCAGAGAGCTAGTAGTAAAAATATTAGAGAAGGGGCACATCAAAGGTGTCTATAGAGGGCTAGAGTAGGACAGTTTGAAACATTCACCATGAGGATATGGACCTCACAACTAGATCAGTTCATTGTCCCAGCTATGCATTCATGCCCTGACTTGGTCGAATTATGTGTAGAATTTTTCCATGCACCTTCATGCATCATTCAACGAGGCCCATTGATAGTGAAAATCACACCACAAGCTATCAGGGATATGTTAGCCCTACATCATGATAGTATAGCTACATTTCCCATTATTGCTAAGATGTAAAGAACATGGGAAAATATCAACACTCAAATAAGGTTCTTGTGATTCGAGTTACAAATGAGTGATGATGACACTACAGTACCCACACTCCCTACACCAAGAGCTCAATTCACATAGGCTAGCCAAGATGCATTGTCTATGATGGCTCTCATCTTTGGCATGAAAGATAATATGGCAGTGTATGCAGAACAAATGGCTATCCTTTTCAGACTGAAGGCCATTGACAAAACCCAGGAGTATTAACTCGACTTTTTTGAACAAATTACTTTCTCGATGGTATAACAATTGGCTCATTTCAGATCAAAGGGAGTGTTCAGGTATTCTTCCTATTTGTTTCACCTCATGCTTTTTCAAAACTCTAAAATCTTTGCCCAACATATGTATCTTAATATGTATGACCCAAATTTTGATCTCCAAATGACCATTCCTATGTCTACATGGACACACATTTTGTCAAAGACTAGTGACCCATATGAGTTCTGGGAATTATTTTTCACTCCTAATTTTTGCCACCTCAGTCCCAAACCAATTATGAATAGATTATTCCCCAGTGTTTCAAATCTTCTAGCTAGTTGCCCAATTCCTTGCAATTTTTATTTTAGATCCCACCATATCATTATAAGAGTCCATGGTTTTTGTGGGAAACCAATATTTCTACCTAAGATCTTAACTCTTAGGTTAGCATTATTAGAGGTTACCAGATAGGTATCCATAATTGATAATGAATCTGGCTCAAGAAAGGGGAAAAGAAAATTGTATAATCTACCATGGATGATAAACGGCATGGTTTTGGAAGCCAGAGATGCTAAAGTTGTATTGCTAAGGAAACTAGCCTTTTTGGGTTTCCTTTTAATAGAGGACAAATGGGTTTATGAACCAAATGATTTCATAGCTTCCTAGATAAGAACTAATAGATTCTCAATCAGAATTGCACATGAGGGAAACCAAGAAAAATCCTAGGGAAGATACTCTTGGATTTTATGTTGAGTTAATAGACTTGCCACTTCCACAGAATAGGCCATGGGAGAAATTCCATGTTAAGCAGAGAGATTATGATCCTAAATTCAGAATGACTTTTGGCTTAAGGAGAGCATTAAAGAATAAAGATTGGGATATTGAGAAGATAGAGGCCTATTGGAATTATAGGTAGGAAATTTGTCAAATAACCCATTCTTTTGAGAATGTAGACACAGATGAAAGATGGGAAGAACTATGGGATGAGTGCCATCTCTCCCCTATATCTAGCCTAGAGACAAGTAATTTGCCGACACTGGGTGAAGAGCAGGAAGCTAGGGTTGGGTCAAGCCAAGAGTCACAAGCCTTAGAGCAAACTGTGGCTATAGTAACTGTATTAGTTTGGCCTCAATCCCTCAGTGTTATAGAAATGCAGAAAAGTGTGGTGCCTTCACCATCACAAGCTTCCCCATCGATCTCAATTATAGATATTCCTAGTTCCCCACAAGCCTCATTGAAAGGAGCAAAAATGTAACCAAAAAAAGAGACACCCAAGAAATGAAAGAGGGTGCAGTTTTAGTTTAGTTCAGAAGAGGAGATAAAAACCACACAGTGCCAATTATAGGGTACTGTAATTGCTCCACAAGTAAGTATTACTCCTCCCTCCCCTTCTTAGTCTATTTCTTCTCTTATCGGCATGATGACTTCATCTAGCTAGATGACATCCCCTTCCACTTCTGCCATTCCCATTTCTCATTTTGCCCCATTAGTGCCACCTTAGGCCTTAATATTACCTCATTTATACCCTTTTATTTGCAAGAAACCTTTCCCTTAGATTTCCCATAGCCAACAATTAGCTATTAAATATGGTCTTCCACAAGGACATCCTTTTATGGGTGGGCGCATTGCCTCTCCTTCCACCTTCTAGACCCAAGCAGATGCTGCTAAGAAGGCAATGGAAGCCCTAAGAGAGAAGAAGAAGATTAAGGAGAATAAAGCTTTGGCTACACCCCATTTGCGGTCGCAATTCTATCTTATTTAGTAGCAATTGATGGTGACCCATTTGTCACCAAATGTAATAAATCCAACTAAGCAAATACAACTAGAGGACTACACGATGAATGCAGTAGCCATCAACATGTCACTCTTCAGGCCACAAGATAAAGTTGAGCTACTGAATGAATCCACTTCTGTAGTTACTAAAGATTACTTAAAGATATCAAGAAGGCTATAGAAGATGGAAGCTGAGCTAGCCAAGGAAAAGATAAACTATAATAGTTTAACCTCAGAAATCAATAACAAAAATAATGGGGTAGAGAATATGAATAAATAGTTGCAAAATACTATTTATCTTCAGACTCACCGAGCAGTTCAAGCCCAAAATGATTCTTTAAAGGCAAGGCTCACATAGGTAAAGGATGCAATGATCACCCTTAGGCATGAAAAAGCAACATTGTAAGAAAAGTGTGAGGAACACTTGGTGCAAGTTACTTAATTGTAACAAAAATTTCTAGCTAAATAAAATAATGATGCGGTCATAATAGCCCAATTTCACTCATAGTAATAGAGAGTAACACAATTAACACTAGAGCTGGCCAATAGGCCAAAGAGTGTCAGAGTATTAAGTCTAATAAGGGAGATATATGAATCCATGTGGAAGAGAATCTCTTTGGAGATTATTCAACTCAGGCCATCTCTCACCTTCCTACTAAATTCATAGGAATTGTGTAAAAAGTTGGAGAGTTCAGTTGTAAATACTATGGCTATAGTCTCTAAGAGAGTAATGGACTCACAAACGTTGCTACAAAAGCTATATGATGCAATAGATGCAACACTATTAGTATTAGGAATCAATGACAGAATGGTCACTACCATGTGAGTAAATGAGGTCCTCACCTGCAATTCTATAGCTAATAGTTGCAAGGAGCTTCTAGATGTCATGAAGGAAGGAATCAATGAAATGAAACAACATGTTGAAGATCTAGTACAATTAGGTCTTCCTTCTCCATTTTTTAATGACAACACCATACTGATGGTAGAAGAAATTGATCCATTGTTGTTGGCCAAATAAAATGATCAAACAATTTTCCAGGATCTCAAGGATGATTCATCAGTCCCTGAAATAAAAGCTGTCTTGGTCCTTGTTTCCTAGCTCAAATTCAAATTGAAGGCTACTATTAATATTTTGCAAAACTTTTCACAAAAGGTTGTCATTAACCTTGATTTAGCCTTCAATGAATTGCAAAATAAGCAAGGGTTATCTGATGAAGAGTGGTCCACCTACTAGACAACATTGTTGAAGCTATGATTTTGAAATTTTGATCTAGTGGGAGTCTAGGGTTCTTTTTGAGAAAGCTCAAAAGTCCTTAGGGTCACCAGAAACTATAGAGTAAAAATTTACTCTAAGTTTCATTCTATTTTTTCAACCATGCACCACAAAATTTTGCCTTCACATACTGTGGTCTGAGATGGTGGAGTTTTGAAACAGAGCACAGGGTTTATTTTCCTTTTAATTCATTTTGTCTAAGTGTTCAAATCAAGTAGAAGCTAAAAAGTGTCATCATTTGAGGCATTCTTCTTAGTGGAAACTACCAAATGTCATCATTTGAGGCATCTTTCATACTTTTTATGAGTTAGTCAAAGTGTGCCACGTATCTCATAGTGATTTAGTGGAACACAACAAGTGTCAGCATCTATGGTTTTGTATCAACACCCACGTTTCATCCCTTTTTATTGAAAGTTTTCAAAAGCTAAGTATCGAGATCAGTCAGAAAGTGCTAAATGGTAGTCGCAGAAGGTCCCAATTTTGCTTTTCTAAAAGTCACAGAGGTTGCCATGTACCCCAACAGAAGAAAGTGGAAGCCACCATGTGTCATGATCCAAATTACTTCATTTTGCTTCACTGATATAGCAAAGACTATGGTAGGTCCCAAGTGTTGTCTCTTAATTAGGCAGAAATTGCCACATGTCATCTTTTGTAGGTTTCTAAAAAGGTAGCTAAAAGAAGTGGAAACTACCACATAAACCCAGATGAGTAAAGATTGCCACGTATCTTTTGATGAAGCAACAGAGTTTGCCACCTATCTTATGTCCCTTTTAAAGTTACTCAAGTAAGAGATGTTGTAAGTCTCATTTTCTTTCAAGCTTTTGAAATTTTGAGGAAGCAGATCGCGATAAGTGTCAAAGGTAGAATACTCCTGAGAAAAGACACAAAGGAGTATAAATTATGCAGAAAGTGCCGTGTGTCTTTGATAGTTGCTAAGAAACATGACAAGTGTTGTTTTGCATTGTCTCCTAGGTAATAAGAAGAAATTGGCTATTTTACTTAACATTTAAGAGAAGGGAGTGTCATGCAATCTGTTACAGCCAATGGACTGCCAAAAGATGAAGCATTTCAGAATCTATAAGATATCTTCTGTTAGACACGTTTAGTTAGGGAAGATTTGATTTGGACCATTAGATTGGGAATAAGCAGACAATATGGAGTGGATCTAAGGCTATAAATAAGGGTGCAAAGAGCACTAGAAGGGGGAATCATCCATTATCAGAGAGAAGTTTTGAGAGAATTATTGTAACAAGTTTAGACTTTCTAGAGCTGTGGCTAAGTAATATCATTTGCTTTTATCTCATTTTCTTGAGTTGGAAGGTTTACATAATTGTACATGTTTATGTGCCTCATATGTGATTGGAAAATTCAAATAAGAAGATTAAACCCTATGCCCTTGTTGATATTATCTGTGTCATTTGCAAACGTAGTCTATGTTATAGACTTTCTAGAGCTGTAATTAGGAATGTCATTTACTTTTGTCTCATTTTCTTGACCTGGAAGGTTTACATAACTGTGTGTTTTTGTGCCTCTTATGTGACTAGAAGATTCAAATAAGGAAATTGAACCCTATGCCTTTGTTGACATTTTTTGTATCACTGCAAAAGTAGTCTATGCTTTGATCCTCTGTTTCTATTGTTTCCATCTTTTACATTGATCTTGCACTTGTTTGCTCTTAAATGTAAATGAATCCTACATATAGTGTTACTAAGCTTAGGATTAAGGTTGAATTACATTCAAGCGCATCACCATAGATTAGATTTTCTTTCTTGTGTTGTGTTTTTGTTAAAATTCCTTCCTCTTTTCCCAATATATACTTGATTTAAAGAAGAACCAGCTTCTCTAAAATCTAGAGGTTGTTTCAAGATGCAAGTCTTATATCTTGAAACTTCCCATTATTATTGATTATAATCAAGTGAAATTTTAAATCATCAACATTTTCCATGAGATTTAGAGAGCAGTTTCTAGACTTCATGTCTTTAACCATTGACATTAACTTCTAACATGTTTGAATATTCATTAAGAACCATGATTTTGACTAAAAGAAGGCTTAGGCATTTCTCTATTACTAGATAAGGGTCCATAACCCTAATAAACATGCCTTTGGATCCATTTAAGGCCTTTCTCCACTCCTATCTAGGCATTTATAGCCCTAGTGGAGACTACCCAAATCAGCTCTGCTTAAAAATTTCCTTTTAAAATTTGCAATGATTTCTTATTTTTATATTTTTTTTTTATTTTTATAGAAAATTTTCATCTTTCTAGCAAAGGTTAGGAACCAAGTTATCTAGGTTTTAGGGATTGGTCAAGTGTCTCATCTTTAAGCAATCATCTTTGGTCACAAACTTTACCCAATGCAATGAATGTTATTTAAGTGCAAGCATGGTTATGCTTTAATAATTTAAACTTTCATCATGCATATGAAAACCTTATCAAAATCAAGCCTATATCATAAAAAATATAATGATTTTATGGAATGATTAGTCTATTTATTTTCTACTACCTAAAATTCAAAAACATCAAGCTGCATTTTAGACCCATAGTCCTTCTACACTTGCACTCCCAATTTAAAAGGTCCTTCTTTAAGCAACTGGATGAAACCTGAGTCAAGGACTATCTTGGAAAGACTTATTGAGAGTAAATAAAAACATAAGAGAAAGAAACAAATATATACATATGCTATATACAATAAAGGATGGGAAAGGAATAACAAGAAATAAATAAACCAAAGCCCTATAGTAACTCAAAAAAGATCCTACCTCCAAGATCAAATGGAAATCATTTAATGTATTATAGAACCTTGCAACACAACTACTTCCACTCAATGGATCCATTTTTTGGATAGGAGTACTTTCACACTTGTGTCTATGGGAATGATTCAGTTTGAATTCCATCCTCCATTGATTCTTTGAACCCATGATCCAATATGGAACATTGATCCTGATTTGAATGATCAAACACCATTGGCTTTCCACTATGTCTAAAATTTGGCATTTGTGTGCCCTTCAATGATGTCGGTGCAGATATCACACTAATTAGATTAATTTATTTAAGACTTTACGCATTAGGACATTGTATTCGCATCTTTATTTTCCTATGGCCCTTTTGGATCAAGCATTTTTATTTTGGGCAATTTCTCTACAACAACTTGGTCTTCAACTTTTGTTATCCACAACATCCTGGTCTTTGGGAGAATTATTTTGGAAGTTTCTCCCACAAAAATATATTTGAATTATTTATCACTCCTTCAAACCTTTTCTCATGTTGGGATAATTTTCTCAAATAAAATATCTAAAACAATTTCCTCAAAACAAATAATCACTACCTTTTTTCCCTAAAAATCTGACTTTATACTTTCCCCAAAGAAATGCAATTATTTCATACTTTTTGCATGAGTAAAATGTCTGATATAAATAGGACTTCTACTCTAAAATAAATTTTCTAAAAGTATCCTTTGGGATTTTGAGCGTACCCTTCAAGAGTTTTGTCAAGGGCTTTTTCCCTATAGAATTGCCCTTCTGCCTTTTTGAATAGACCTTTAGATCTCTTGAAAGTGCCCTTCAGACTTATTGAAATTATTCTCTAGATCTTATATAATTATCCTTTAGGAATTTTTCAAGGGCCAAATGCCTAGAATAAATGACCCTTTTAGATATTTTACAAAGGTGAAATGACCCTTCAAGATTTTGGTGTGGATAAAATGTTCAAAGGAAATTTACCCTTCAGTATTTTTGTGTAGACAAAATACCTGAAGGAATAATCCTTTGAAATTTTTGTGTGGACAAAATGTTTAAAGGAATAATCCTTCAGAATTTTTGTAAACACTATGGATGAAATAAATAAGTCCTTATAATTTACCTAAAACAATGGAAATAGTTGTTTGAGATTTTTTGATGGACAAAATCCCAAAGGAAATAGCCCTTTAATATTTTTATGCAAATAAAAACCTTGAAAGAATATGGAATTTGGACAATCTATGTGAATACTTTTTCCAAATGAATCTAAGGACTTTGTACCAAGTAAAGACGAAATTAACATAAGGAAATAGCTGATACAAAATGCCCAAAGGAAATACATAAAGTAAAGACCAAATTAAATCACCTAGCCACTTAAACATGAACTTGACCTCGCAAAAGAACACTCTAAAATAGTAATTGGGCTAATGATTTAAAAATTTACATTTGACAAGGGCCCAATTACTTGAGTTCAATTTTTTTAACTAACACCACCCTCTCTTGAACCTCAACCTACCAATGTACATACCATCGAATCCATTAGTCTTTATTCTAAACATTCCATTGAATTATTTGAAGATGACATGATTAATGAATAAATACTCTTTCATGTTGATGATCCACCCAATTTCATTAAAATAACCATTAATACCACCCTTATTCATAAATTCTTAGTAGATGAAGGGTCTAGTATTAATGTAACATCTTTGTGACTCATCCAACAAATTGGCTATAATAAAGATAATCTCAAGTAAACCCACCTAACATGTCATGGATATGATAAAACTAATAAAAATCCACTTGGTTATATTTGGATCCCTCTTATAATTATATATAATATTTTTATAACTAAGTTTATGGTCCTTGATTTGCTTTGATCCTACAACATACTCCTAGGATGACCATGGACTCATAAATGAGGGATATCACCTCTTTTGGTAGCTAATGTATCAAGTTCTTGCATATTGGAAAAAGTTATAAACATGAGGCCAATATAAACCCTTGGATTATTCAACTTACCAATTCTAAAGCTCAATATTGCATTCCTACCATTCTAAAAATAAATAGTGCTCCCTTACCTTAATTTATCAACATCAATCAGGACTTACATGTTAGTCTTGTTGATTCAGATGATGATAAACCTAATGAATTGCAACATACTTATAACACTATTAAGATACCTCCTTATTAGAGTGGTTTCGTCATTTATTACCTCATGATTGTACCATACCTCTTGTTTATGGGATCACTAATTTTCCCCTCTATGAAATACTTAGGAATTATCTTACCTAGAAGATGCCTTCACATGTAATGATTATGGAGTGGAAAAATTATTTCAAGATATTTTAATCATGTCTCCATGTAAAATTAGTGATATAGGTGTTTCCACTTATGAAACTCTTGAATCTCAAGAATGTACAATTTATCAAAACTATGATGATAACTAAATCATATCCCAAGCTCAATCATGAGACTTGGATGTTCAACATTATCAAATAACTTTAGGCCAAATACATGTTTTCAATTTTGATGTTCATACCATTTCCACTACATCTATGTTAACTCTTGAAGAACATGTACTTCCTCTTAATTCTCCACTTATTAATACTCCTTGGGTGGTAGAGAAAATTATACCTTCTAAACTTTTGAAAGTTCATGTATCTTCTATACCACCTATATATTCAATCCTTACATCTAACTCTTCCCCCATCAATTATGTTAACAAAAAACCAACCACATTTGATCAACATTCTTCCCCTACTCCCCTACTCTTGAGATTACATTAGATGTCAATGCCACAGATGTACATTAGATAAATTTTGATTATGACTACCATTGTAATAAAATTTTGGATCTTGAAGTAGATGTCAAGTATTATTGTCCTCTTCCCACTCTACATAGTGATGAAGCTAGTCTTGAATTGTTTCATGCCTCAGAACCTCAACTCCCTCAGAAACATCACAAAATCAAGAATTTCAAAATGAAAGGCACTTGTTTTAACAACTTCATCACTAACATCAACCTTAAATCAAATCCAATTTCATCTTTACCTAATGTACCATATCATTTCCAAGATGATAATGCTATGATTATCGAGGAAAATAATTGAATCAAATATGGTACCCCATCATTCCCTTGATCAATTATAGTCTTTCATGAACTCACACCCATTGAACATGATAACTTAAGCTTATTATTCAATAAATATCATGTAAATTTTGATTGGTACTATGAACACGTGCTTGGCATTTAATTTATCATCATGGTGCACAATATCTTCACGTACCTTGATGCCAAACTTATGTAACAAAAGCAACAAAAATTTCCATTAAAAGTTTCAATTATATGCCATAAATAAATTATTAAGCTTCTCAATACTAAGTTTTTTAATCCCATGGACTATTTTTAATGGGTCTCTAACATTTTCCCTATTTGGAATAGATTCACCATGGTCATTTACATATGAATTTATTTCCATAATATTAATATTGCTTGTCCTAAGGACAACTTACCTCTCCCTTCTATAGATGCCATCATTTATTCCACTACTAGTTATGAAATGTTATCCCTTACGGATGGTTTTTCATGTTATAACCAAATTCAAATTTCCCTTGAAGACTAACATAAGGGAAATTCTACCATGGAATGGGGAACCTATTTCTACGTTAAAATGTTTTTTGGTATCAAAAATGTTGGAGATACCTATAAATAGGTGATGACTCACTTATTTCATCATATTGTTCATGAGATTGTAGAGACCTAATTAGATGACCCCATTTACAAAAACAAAATATATAAGACTCATATCTCTATTTTTTTTTCATCTTTGATCATGTCATTAAATATAAAGTTAGACTAAATCCATACAAGTGTGTTTTTGGTGTCACATTTGGAAATCTAATAGGATTCTTATTTTGCCTTCATGGAATTTATGTTCATCATACCAAGATGAATTTTATCATCAACATGCCTATCCCTTACTCCATTATATATATTCACAATTAACTTAATAAACTTGGGGTAATTAGATGGTTCATCTCCAAAATGGCTTATTGTATCTATTATTTCAATTCTCTTCTAAATAAAGGTAATTACCTAGAATGGATGTATCCTTGTAAAAAAACATTTGATAATATGAAATAATCCTTGCTTCACCATCCTACTCTTTTTCCAACTTCAAATGATAATCCATTAATATTATATACCTCTTCCACACCCATATCAATTGGGGTAATGCTTTCCCAACAAGATGATACTAAGAGGGAATATGCCATCTATTATATCAACTAAGGCCTCATCGACTATGAGAAACATTATAAAAAAGTAGAATGTTATTGCCTCACCATATATTTTGATATTGAAAATCTCTAACATTACATGCTTTATCAAACTACTTATGTTATTATTCATTTTGATCCCCTTCATCATTTCTACTCAAAAGCCTTTCTTCCTGGTGATAAAATTTGAAAATGGATGGTCCTTCTTATGGAATTTTATCTTTGAATTATTACAAAACTTCTTAAAGTAAAAATCATTTCTAATCAACTTGCCACAGCTCCCATCCCAGATATAGACCACCTTCAAGATAATATTCCCAATAACAATATTCTCTATATTAAAGGTGTCAACTAAGCCATATCTCTTAAAGATTACTTTCATAACTTCACTGATGACCTTAAAGCATGTAATTTCAACAAGTCCTCTATCTTCCCTAACACTACTAAATAAAAATTAATCAACAACCTTCTTGAAATTATTGTCAATTTACATGAAGATACTTATACCCTTAATTTTAATGGTGTTAAATGTCTTCAAGGAGTTTGGGAAGGTTTTATCCTTATTATTCCTCTTAGTAAAATTATCCCTTTTTGATTTCAACTCACATTCAATGTCACTAATAATATGTTGGAGTATGAATCTTTAATCCTAGGTATGAGAGCAGACCTTAATCTAGATATCACATATCTAGATGCTTTAAGTGATTCCCACCTCATTTTCCACCAAGTCGATGGTAATTATTAATTAAAAAATAAAAATTATCATTTATTATCATCAAATTATAGCTAACCTTTCCAAACATTTTTATTCTTTTACCATTAAACCTATCCCTCAGGATCAAAATTCTATCCCTAATTCACTTACTTCAGCATCTCTTTTTTATCCATACCAAGTTATTACCAATCCTAATTTTATTATCTAAATAATAAAATCCCTATATTATCTTTAACAATAATTTTCATTAATATTCCACATCAAGGCCATCACCATTCAATAAATCCTATGGTAAAAAGATATTATTCAATTTCTTGAACACCAAATTTAACCCCCAAACATTGATTCCCATAAAACTCACCTTTGAAAGCAAGATTTTAACTATGTATTTCGATATAAAATCCTATATGACCATAATAATAAGGTACCTTTCTCTATTATGTTATGAAAGAAGAGGTTCCTCCTCTTCTTGAATATGCATTTTGTAGTGGCTATTGTAGCAAACATACTACAGCGTACAAATGCTTATGTATGGGATACTTTTGGCCCACTCTAGAAAATGATGACATAGAATTTAATAAAAAGTTTAATATTTTCCAACTTCATGATGATATAATTCATGCACCTCTAATTGAGATTCAAACCATGAAATCTCCTTAGCCATTATCCGTGTGTGGATTAGATCCCATACGCAAGTTACCAAGATCTCAAGATGGGCATGCATTTATTATCATATCCATAGAATATTTTACCAACTTAGTTGAGGTTATGCCCCCAATCAATATAATTAGTACCAAAATCTAAAAATTTATCCTCAATCAAATCGTTATCCACTTTGGTGTCCCTCATACTATCATTTCAGATAATGGCGGTAACTTCAAAAATAAAGAAATAAAACATCTTTGTACTAAAAATAAAATCAATCATAAATTTTCCACACCCTACCATTTGTAATGTAATGGCCAAACAAATGCCACTAATAAAATTATCCAAAATATAATTTGTGACACTTTCATGGATTGTCATCTTCATCTCTATCCTTCTCTTTGGGCCTATTTCACTACCATACATATTGCCACTAGGGTAATGCCATTTTCTCTAGTATACGGTTCTGAATCAGTCCTCCCATTAGAAGTTGAGATTTCATATTTTTGTATCTCTCTTCATGGTATCATACCCAATGAATAATTATGTAAATCTCACCTTCATTCTCTTTACTTCCTTAATGAACACCATCTTTCTACTCTACAACATAATCACTAAAACAAGGTTCATGTTGACAAGAAACATAACAAATGAGTTAAAGTTTGCAATTTTAATATTGATGATCTTGTCATTAAATTATACTACACTCATGAAAAAGAAGGTAAATACAACCAAAAATGGTGGGTCCCTTATTTACTCAAATATATTCTTGGTCTCAACACCTATCACCTTCAAACTAATGAAGGCCATATTTTCAAAGAGTCCACCAATGTGCAATTCTTAAAGAAATATTTTTCCTAAATCCTTCCCTTCTTGTCATGATTTATATGTGTTATCCTTCTAGAACAGTTTTTAGGATAATTACATGGGTATCACCGTTTGTAGGAGTTCTCTCTTTTCACAAACCTTAGTCCTTCCTTTTGGTCCTTTTGGTTTCCCCTTTACAATGAGTTACATTGTAAAACCATGGATAGGACCTTATCTTCCTCATGATTTTCCATTTTTATTCTCTTTATTTCCTTAATTTATAATAGTTTTTGGCACATTTTGTGTTTCTCTTTTTTGATTTACAGTGTAGGACCATGGATAGTACCTGACCTTCCTCACAAATACCATCTTTATCTTGTTTATTTTCTATATACTTTGTGCACACTCATAGGTTTCTATATTATGATTTTTAGTGTAAGACCATGGATAGGACCTGGCCTTCCTCATAAAATAACCATATTTAAATTAGTTTTTATTTCTTGAATTTGTTTTTGAATGGTTTTGAGTTTGTGATCCTTGTTGTCAACTTTTTATTTTGTTTCATTTATAGATAGAATTTGCACAATAACCTATATTAGCATGTTTTACTATAATTCCCTTATTATTATGATAAGGAATCAAAATTAAATGTCATTGTATCCCTTTTTCTCCTTTTGTCACGTTTTTTTGTTAATTGAAGTAATTAAAATTGTTTCATTTTTCATTCCTCTTGATATCCTTTCCTTTCACTCCACATTGGCTAAATGAAGGTCAAAGTCAAGATAGCACTTTTATCTCACATGGATAAATTAGACTATTAGACACCATGCTCTCTAAGTTCTCTTTATTATAAACTAATTTCAAAATATTTAAATGAGAGTCATCTTTAGCACCCATATTTAGTTTTCCAAATCTATATGGAGGAGGACTAGAAAAAGTCATCAAGGAAGTTAAAATCCAAATCATTTGAAACAAAATGAAATGATACAAAAGGAAACATATAAATTTCAAAAAGTCAAATAACACCAAAATATATGATTATAATCATGTCTCCTATCTCTAATCCAACATAAAACTCCAAAGTTGGCCTCATGATAGATCCAAGGTCCATTTGAGTGTTGTAGTACAATAGATTAGAATAGGATAATTCAACAAACTCTATGGAACTACCTAATTTATCATGAAAGTAACTAATTTTTTTAGTATTTTGATGACTCTTTAAAGTATCCTAAGGAACAAGGAACATTTTATGGTAAGATAGGTCCATTTTTTTATTTTCATGCATATAGCCTTCATGGGATGATCTATGTACTTCATTTGTTGACCTAGAACTTCTATGGCTAAGAAAAGTTCTTCAAAGTCCTTAATGTTTAAAGTCATTTTCTTGATAAAGATTTCCTCTACCTTGGATTTTACTTCATTATCCCTTCCACCCATTTCATTTCCCCCCTTGATATGAAAAGTGTGATTCTAAATTTGTTTTCCATTCTTCTATACTTCCCTCTTCTTCACATCTTAAAAACATGCTAGCATTACTTTGTTTCAATTTTATCTATCTTTAGAACCAAATAATATATTTGAGTGACCATGGATTATTTTTATTTACATTGTTATTTTACATCCCATCATTGCTTTAATTTCTTTTACCATTTGTAATTGTTGTATTACCCTTTTTGCAGACACATGAGTCTATTTTTCCCTTTTATGTACTTTTTACATTGATGGTTTAGTAAGGATTATTATATATCACTCATAAATTTTGTTTTACCATTTTTCTTTCCCATATTTGTTTAAATAATGATTATTAATACTTTTTCCTTGATGTTTTATTACCATCCTTTTTGTCATGTATCATTGGTTTGAATTGGTGTGTTTTCCTTTCTTACTCAAGGTTTACTTGTTTGAGTTCTTCAACCTTTAGTAACCTTGGATTTTTGGTTACCTAATTTAATAAAGATTTGACTTGTTAATTTGGTCTAACATAACACTTATCACCCTAGCTTGCTAAATTTCCAATTACATCTCATCCACATAACATAAATTTTCTTATCTTTCTTGCATTTGTTTGTTTTTGCTCATTACTTTTATATCCTTGGGTTTATCAAAAGTAGTCTCTACTCCCTCCATGATCAAAAATACAAACACAATAGACAACCATGAAGTGATAAATGTAATTCAAGGTACATGTAGATTAATTTTATTTTTAATTATTTTCTTTTCAATCATTTAAATTTTAGTTATTTTTTCTTTAAAACACTGCAAGTTTTTTTTAGCCTTAGCATTGTGTGTTACATGTTATTTTATTGAAGCACAATTCCTTATTTCACCTAAGGGATACATAATAAAATTTGAGTGGGTCATATGTATACACATAATATTTTTAAAATTTATCAATTACTGATGCTTTCTATCTTGTAGGAATCAATCAAGTCTTAATCTCTTTGAGTGCACAACTTAATGGGTGTACTGGGAAAGGGGTGGTCAAACTATGAGTGATTTATAATATTTTTGTCCCCTACTACCACTTTATATCACTCCAATCATCTCCTAAAAACATTCCCTAAGATTTACTTTATCTTTTATACCCTCCTCTAGTCATTTTATACCTTCATTATCCGTTCCCTATCCTAAAATCATTTTTAATGGTTTACATTACAATCTCATCCCCATCAATCTTATAATTTAATTGATAATACTTATTTAGGGTCTAAATTTGCCCCTAGTTGACCTAGACTAGGACCTAATTTGTTTTTATCAATAATGATACAAGGTCTATTAGGTTGACCTTGTTAGCCTAATTTTTTTGAAAAGGACTAGGATTAGATCCACCTATATAAACACATCCATTTCACCATTCTTAGAGAGATAACAAGAGTTAATAATTAATTTGTGATTTTCTACAATATTCTCTTCTACCATTCTACTTGAAGAGTCTTATCTTAGGTTTCTACTTGGAGAAGAATATTATCTTGTGTAAACATCTTGGATGCTTTGGCCTTTTTGATTTATTATTTTTGGGGAAATTAGTGTCTAATTACTAAATAATAAAAGGGTTTGAGTAGGATAAATTAGTAAATATATTCCAAATTAAAGATACTAATTTGTGAAATTTATTTGTAATTAGAGATTTTTTAAAAATAATAGTGAGAGAGAAAATTAAACTTATCTTGTGTTGTGTTATCTGATTGAGATAGGGTTTAGAAAGTTTTGTGTAGACCTGGGACACTATCACAAATAGAATCTTGAAATTCATTTCCTAATTAGATAAGATAATTATAATTGGATACCCTAGGATATGATGCTATATTCCTTCTCTAACACTATTGTCCTAAGGATTTAAGCTTTTTGGATTTTGTTCACCTAATTAGTGTGAGCCTCTATAATATATTTTAGAGTCCCACTATCAATAAATCTCCCTATAGAGATGATTATTTGTGTGCTTATATACTTTATACAATTAAATAGAACATTGGAAAATAAGGAAAATGGGTTAATATGTGTCAGATGTAATGGACATGCTTAATACCTTATGTGTGGACATATTGCCTATATACCAATACTCCAAGGAGGGATCAAGCCATATGTAGTTCTCCCTTTGAGAGTATTTGGTGAAATAGTGAATGAAATGTAAGAAATTCTAAAATTAAGTATGCTTGAGATGACTAGGGATTGGTGTAAGATCTTAAATTAGCTTGAAAGTGTATAAGTTGTCTATATGTAGAGAATAGGTAATATTTCTTGAATGGTCTTGCTTATATTATTTCTTACTAGAGTGATATTTTCAAACCCTTTCCAAATGATACTTAAATGGGATTATATATGTATCTACTGGTCATGGGTTAAATGAATTCATGTTAGGATGACATGATTGAAGATAATGATCTAGAAAGAAATGACCATTGGGGTCAAATATATACTTAGACAATAACACCAAAAGTTGGATGCCCTAGGGCCTATTGCTAGTGTCCAAGTTGGGTGCTATTATTTTAAGATGATGGGCCTAGAGGGATGGATTAGTCATGAAGAGAGGGTCCTAGCTTAGTTGGGATCAATTATGGAAAGCCATGGATGATTAGAAATCATTGAAAGTAAGACTAAGAGAGTCATGAGAGCAAGAATGAGGGACCTAAGGATTTAGTGTCATTAACCATGCTCAATTTACCAATTTTTGCATTTTATATGACTGTATTCCCCCCCCCTTTATTCTAGTGATGCAACAAATTGAAATACTAGGATAAAGGAAAATTGAAAATGTACCTAAACTTACTTCCAAAGGTGAAGCCCTTGAAGCTTGTGTGATGTTGAGTAATGTTGGATAGTTCATAGAGAGCACAATATGCAAGTGTTATTCTATAAAATAAAAATAAAGAGTAGCTCATTTGTTATTATATGCAATATAAAACAAGAATATACAAAGATATGTAAGAGAGAGAGAGAGAGGATGATAAAGGGATGAATACACCTCATCAGGTATGCAACCCAATATAAAACTTGTTATGATGATGAATAAGGTTGAGTGTGTCAGGTATGTATTAAATGATTTTGTAACAAAATTTATATCATAAATGGAGTTAGTGCTTAATTCCTCAAAAAATGGCTCAAAAATGCAAAATTTTACCCTTCAACTCCATCATTTCCTACTAAGTGAAGATAAATGATAATGTGTGTGTTAATTAATATTTGGAATATGTGTTCAATCCTTATAAATATGTGGTTTAAGATTATAAAGGTTGGCTCTTTGGCTCCATCATTACCCCATGAAGTGAAGTTACAAACTAATAATGGTATGAAGAAGTATTTCATATGAGATGGATCTTGAAACCTATAAATGCTCTATAAATTTAAAAATGTGTGATGGAAAGCTTAATGTGTACTAGAATTTAGGCCAATGTTGGCCAACTCAAAAAATATGGAGATTAGGCTTGTATAAAAGCCATTCCAAAACTAAAAATTTAGCTTATGTGGAAGTTGTTCAAGAAATCAAGAATTCAAGAATGTAGAGGTTAGGATTTTATAAAAGACACATTGAAATGATGCCAACCACTTATAGATGGATTAAGGCACACAACTACTAAGATATCTGAGGTAATACTAAACTCAAAAGAAAAGAAGCAAAAGTGTTGTGCAATCTACCCCCAATCACTACCATATCTAAAATTAGAAGTGAAAGCCATCATTTCATGCATTATTCCCCCTATATATAGATTATCTAATTAAAAATATATTAAAACTATTTATTCTAGTCTAAATTATAGTTGGAAAAACTATTATTGATCTTACCTTTCTATCTATTTATAGAATATTAGGTTTTTCTTCTATTTGGATAGGAGCATTAGAAATGGATAGTAGTGTCATAGGTGTTGTATTCCAACATCAATTCTATTGTTCTAAGATAAATCTAATCACTATTATATAATCTTTATTTTTTTTAGTTTATTCTGAGTGGTTTGATAATTGGTTGTTGTTTTGGTTGTTCTAAAACTAAATTTTTGGACCGATAAGAGCTCTGATATTTGTATCAAAAATATTTGTTTGGTGTCCCCTCTTTTGAGGGTAGGAATAGGTACTGTACAATGACCTAATTATAAGAAGAAGCCCTAAAACTATATTATGCTAGAAATATACATGATATAGTAATGATAATTAAGGAGACTATCTCAAGATATAACATGGCTTGAATAGAGAGATTGATAGATCAACATGAGTATGCCTAGATTGATATAACAATGTAATATCATGTGCAATGTACTAGACTAAATTATAACTATAAATGTTATTTTTTAGTTTGTTAGTTGTTAGTTATCATGGAGGGATGGAGCATGATGTTCCTCATGGCATCCAAAAAGCAAGATAATGCATGATTTTGATCATGGCATTACAAACAATCAAAATTAATCAAGCAACAAGCACATAAAACAAGAAGCATACAAGGGTGGCCAAAGGTCCATGAAACAAGGGACATGGGAACAAATCACTCAAACTAGAAATCAAGCATATAAGGCATATTCAAATTCCACATACATATACAAGTGGAGTAACCAATGTTGGCACAAGGGCCATAGACACATAAAATAGTACAAGCAAAGGATATTAGAAAATATCCTAAGACACACACATGAATATAAGTGAAAGAATTAGCAAATGTCCTAAGTCACATACAAGAGATAATTACAAACTAGAAATTCAAGCACATCAAGCTATGATAAGCAAAAAAAGAAAACAAGTATAGACTAGAAGTACAATCATATCTAACTAATCAAAGCAAGAGATAAATATATGAAAGACATGAGTAGTACAAGACTATGTACATGCTAAGAAATACACAAGTGCTAGATACTCATAAAATATAGATCAAGTAATATGTGTAATCTAGTAAGTAATGTGCATCAACATGATAACTAGAGTGTGTGGTGTAGGAATGACATAACTTGGATGGTGTATTCATGTATAAGATGCCCCCAATGGGTATGTATATTTATGTGTGTCCTGAATGTAGAATTAGGATGCCCCCTAAATGGGTAGAGTGAAGCAATCAAGTAGTTTGATGTCATTGCACACACTCAAAGAAGATCAAGTAAAGCATGGTAATGTAGATAAATCAACATACAATAACATTAAATAACAAATGTAAGTCCTATCATAGTAGTAGTGTAAATCATGGATGATGCATACGATTGCAATGTTTTTATTATTTTGACATATTTAAATGTTTTTGTATTTTTTAAATATTATATTGTTTATGTATTTTTGAAATTTTTAACTATGTACAATCAAGAATAATAAACTATGTACAAGCATTACATAGGCTAAATGATACTAACAAATGAGTCTCATGCAAGAATCCCTATCATGGTGTTCTATTTCAAGGAGTGGATTTTGCATAATATGAAGCATGATGGAAATGTTGAGACTATGGATCTAAAATCTATATATGTTATAGATTCTCTAAAATATCTAAAGTAGAAACTAACTTTGGGGTCCCTCTATAAATCTAAGAAGTGGATGCAACTATAGGGATCTTAGGGACCCATATGGAATTATGAGATTCTCTTTGAATATGTTCTCTATGTATAGATGCATGAGATCTTAATAAGACTACCCTACATGGGAATATTATAACTATAAGTTATCTAAAATCTTGAGGCTATGTAGGTGTATGAACCCTTTGTATTCATGCTTGATGCCTCAATTATGTCTAAATTAGAAGTAAGTGAGGAACTAAAATTGGAGAAGGAACTAAAACTAGTGGTAAAACTAAAATTGGTGGTAAAAATGAAATTGGTGACTACAAAATACATAATGATTATGAAGTGGGGAGTGATAACTCATATGGAACTCCATTGATATTAATAACCTGATTATCATGAATGCATTTCATGAATCTATGAAATTTAAAAGGTACTACTCAATGTTTTTGAATCCATGGTCAAACAAGTAACATATCAAAAAATCATATGCTGGGAACTATAGTGAATGGTATGGTGACATGTGTAGGACCAACCTGTAAAGGAATTAATATCTCACCTAATGGATTTTTTATATGCCCACTAAAACCACTGATAATTGTCTATGAGAGTTATATCTTGATTTAAATAATCTGTGTTGTAGTAGTGTCATGGTGCACATGTTGAGATTGGAACCATTATTAATAAACACAATGTGAATAGGTTAATTATGAATGTGAGATTTGATAAAGTATGCATGATAATCTGAATCATCGTCTATGATCTCCTACTCTAAGAAGGAGATAGAAGGTCTAGCTTTAAATTTAGAATTATATACACCAATCATGTTGTTCAAAAGATGTAAATCAACTGAAGGTGGTCTATATGTATTGGGTGGTGGATGTGCATGATATGCATGGTGAACCCCTAATTTGTCCCCTATATCATATTTTTAATGTTATGAAAATGGATCTAAGAAGATATTCAATGATTTGTCTTATGTATGCTTTGTCGATGGAGGCTCAACTAAAGTACCAAGATCAAGAACATTTGAATCTATTGGGTCCTATATCTTGTGATTTAAATAGATGCATCTATTTCTCATGTGGCCTGGTGTCTTATGGTAGTCACAAAATGCATGATGATCATATCCCTTTAGAAGATGCTTTGTTAGATCAATTTCCCAAATAAGAGGGAGAGATAAGATATTACAATCTAAGAGTTGTTGTAAAACCCTGGATGGAAGAACTAGGAGACTTGTAAAATTACAATGAAGGGGTGTTGATAAAAAAATCACTAAAGAGGCTCTAAATCCATGCTAACTATAGGTTGATTCTATTATAATTATAATTGACCTTATATGGGACTTTTGTGTTACTCTTATTATTTGTGTTTGATGTATTAGTGGACTTTAGTTTTCCCATTGAAATTAGTTTTACTTCTCTTTCCTTTAATATGTGACAAATTTAGTGAAGGAAGAGAATATTATGAACATAATTGATTCATGCAGTATTGGTAAAAGACTTTGTGTGAAGTTAACTCTTGATATTTCACGGGGCTAGTCATCTTAGTGAAGATCATCTTATACCAAAGAACATAGTCTATGAGATGCTCATTTGGTCATTGTTTCTACTAAGCAATTTGAGCATATGAAACCTTATCACCTATGTTGATATTGAAGCATGTTAAGAACATGTCAGCTAAAGGATTGAATATATTTATTGACTAATTCATTAGATTATAAAACCATTGTAAATCATAATCCTTTAGACTCCATGGAAATATCTTGGTAAGTAGCCAATCATTTAGTACATAATCCAAGAATCCTATGCGGAAAGCTCTCAAATGTGTCTCTAGATCACCCTTTCCATCATATAGAGTAAGTTTGGGTTGAATACAACATTGTGACAAGTGTGTAGAGGTAATGTGATGTACCAATGGTGTATGCAAAAAATAAAAATATTCCAAAGCCTATGCAGTTCTAGTGGCACCATGCTCAAGATGTAGCACCTTGGATTAAAGAGATCTTATCTCTTGCACAAGGGTTACCAAATCAGGAGATAGGGATGTACTATTTATAACTAGTGGCATAGAGGTAGGTTGGGCTGCTATAGGGGGTTATTAAGACATAATTTCCCTCATAGTGTCATTTTTAATTGGTTGCTTTGTGGTTTGATGAGATTCAACTTGCTTAGCCTTTTTAAATTCCATGATAGATTACAAGATAAGAGTATGATCTTGAGGTTGGTTCTAGAGTCTTTCTCAAAAACTTTGGAGGATCAAATCTTTGTTGAGTCAACTTCATTATCAATAATGGGTGGAAGCATATTAGTAGTCCAATGTGATGGAACATGAGCATTAATGTGTACATTAGCATTGACATGCTCATGTTTCTCATTTTTTGAATCATTTTTATTGAAATTAGTTTAATTTAAATGTGTAGAATCTATAATTTGAGTCTGAAATAGTTGTTTATCCATAGTATATGGTTAAGTTGAAGGAATCTAGGTGAATTTAGGAGGATTGTTACTAATTCTTACACTTCATCTCAAAGGAAGAGATGCAAGGAAATTATGTGGCATAAGGAAGACAAATTGGATAATAGTAGGAAATATTAAATTAATATAATCTAAACAATGAACTGGAATGTGCATAAAAAGGATACAAAGCTCACAAACATGTAATGTGATACTTCAAGAAGCAATGAGACCTAGTATGGTTAATTAGGGTTTTTGCAATAATATGTTTGCAAAATATAATGAATTTTTGAAATTTGAAATGATTTTCTAATTTTAATATGTAACTAAAAATTTAGAAAATTAGTGGAAAAATTTGATTATATAGGACCTAGTATATGTAACTATGGTTTTGAGAAAAATAGGTTTTTGTAAAATTACTATTGAATTTTGAATGGATTTTTTGATTTAAATATGCTAGTAAAAATTCAGAAAATGATTGGAAAATTACTGGAAAATTACTAGGACCTAGTTGATGTAACTGGGGATTGAAATAAAAGTATCTTTGAAATTAATATTGAATTAAAAAATTTGAATCATTTTTTAAATTTATATATAAGTAAAATAAATTAGGAAATTATTGGAATAATGATAGAAAATTATTGGGACCTAGTTGATGCAACTAGGTTTTGAGAAAGAAATTTATTTCAAAATTTACTACTAAAATTTGAAATTTGAAATGAATTTTTGATTTAAATATTCAAGTGAAAATTCAAAAAATTATTGGAAAAATCAGTAAGAATTTTACCCTAGGGTTTATAGGGGTTTTATGCACAATTCGAAGTAACTCAATTTCACCAAATCATTTATTATTTTTGGGGAAGTTAGTGTTTACTTCCTAAATAAGAAAAGGGTCTGAGTAGGAAAAAATAAATAAATAATATTCCAAATTAATGCTACTAATTGTTGAAATTTATTTGTAATTAGATCTTTTCTAAAAATAGTAGTGAGAGAGAGAAAATTAAACTTATCTTATGTTCTATTGATCTGACTAAGATAGGGTCTAGAAATTTATGTGCAAGCCTAGGACACTATCATAAATAAAATCATAAACATCATTTCTTTATTAGATAAGACTATTGAAATTAGGTACCCTAGGATCTAGTGATATAGTCCATCTCTAGAATTTTTGTCTTGAATATTTAAGCTTTTTTGTTTTCCTAGTCAGTGTGAGCATGTGTACCAAATGTTAGATCCTTGCTATCAATAAATCTCCTTATAGATTTGATTTCTTGTGTACTTGTAAATTATTTTCAATTGAATAGAAATTTTGCAAATAGGGAAGAGGGGTTAGTGTGTGCGAGATGAATTATACATGATTCACATCCCATGTGTGGGCACACTACCTACATACCAATACTTTAAGGATGGATCAAGCTATATGTAGTTTTCCTTTTAAGATTGTTTGGTGTAATAGTGAATCAAATGCAAGAAATGCTAATATAGAGTATGCTTGAGATGGATAAGCATTGGTGTAAGATATTTAATTGAATTGAAAGTGTATAGGCTGATTCTATGCAGATAATAGAGAAGATTGCTTTAGTGGTCTTACTTATATTCTTGCTTGCTTAAGTGATATTCTCCAACCCTTTCCAAATGATATTTAAATGGGCTTATGTATGGATGTATTATTCCTGGGTTAAATGAATTTGTGTTAGGTCAACATTATTAAAGAAAAGTATATAGAAGGAAATGAATTTTGGGGCCTAATGTACACTTGGACAATAGCACCAAAAGCTGGACACCCTAGGGTTTAGCAATACTTTCTAAGTTGGGAGTTGTTATCTCGAGTTGATGAGGCCTAGGGGGATGGATTAGTCATGAAGAGAGGGACTTGATTAACTTAGATCAAGTATAGAATGCCATGGATGACTAGGAATCAGTGAAAGTATGCCTAAGAGGGTCATGAGAGAAAGCAAGAGGGACCTAAGGATTGGGTGTCATTATCTATGCTCAAGTTACCAATGTTTTCATTTTATATGACTGCACTTTCTTAGTTATCCTTCCAAACCATAAAAAAAATCTTAAAAATCACCTTTGGCCAAGGGAGATATTGAGTCTCGATGGGTTCATCTTCAAGGTAAGTACATCTAACTTTTATCTTATTTTTAGTAGATAAAAGTAGTATAAGTAATGGCTTTTGAATATATTTCTATATCCATGCATTAGTGTTTTTCCTATGCATAGCTTAATTTAGATTCTATTTTTCATGTTTGTTACCCCCACTTTGTGCCACAAGATTTGGCGAGCACTAGATTATATTTATCTTTGCTTGTTATTAGTTTAGAGAATATGAAAACATATGACCTAGTTAGAGTTATTGCTTAGTTTTTCTTGACTAGAGAGTTTAGAACCCTACCTAGTGATATTATTGTGGTAAGATATCCCTTAGTTAGCACTAAAATATCCATATTATTTGTGACCTTAAATATATAATGTATCCATAATCAAAACAATAAGTAAGATTTATCTTCTCTGAGATAGGATTGATTTATAGATCATTTATATTTACCATTGCATATAATACATGAGACAGACCAAGATGACATAACCAAAATTATAGATCACTCCCTAATCTAATATCTATCAACACAAGGCTATCACATAAAGTGGTACCTTAATATCTAACTTGTGAAACAACATTCATGTTATCATAAGTCCTATCACATCCTTTTGGATGTTTGGAATGGTTGTAAGATATACATTAAATAATCTCAGTTATAGTTTAGGATAGATCTTATCTAAGACCATAGCCCACTAGGCTAAGGCTTATCTCTTATCTTGTAACTTTAGTGTAGTAGTGATCATCAATGTGCTACCTATCAAAATTCTAAGTAATACATGGATGTCCTCTAGAGTAATCACCACCTCAATGGTGTCCCCCTCCACCTCCCATAAAAAAGTGTTGGTCAGCCATTGTCTTGTTCCTAGGAATATGACAATGAGAACAACATTTAAAGGGATCTACCTCATATCCATAATGCTGCCAAAGCTTAAGGTGACCAATTAAGCTTTACACATGTCAGCTAAAAAATCTTATAGATTTGGTAGCCATAATGCATCTATGAGGCATCAAAATCTCTAAAATATTTGTAAAATATCAAATAATAAATGTTTATTAGATCTTGATCTCATAATAACTAAAATAGAATCTCACAAATTTACAAATTAACTACTTCATTAGCTTGTTTGATTTAGTTTCTTATGTTTTCTTATTTTTATACACAATTAGCTCATTTGATACTGAATCATCCCTATTAGAATCCTTTGATACTACATCAGCCTACTTGTACATAAGCAACCTTTTTCTTCCAAACTATATCAACCTATTCAATACTAAATCAACCCTTTACCAAATTTAGCATACAACATCAGCCTAATAGTACATAGTTGGCCCTTTTCTTCTAGATTGGATCAACCTATTTGATAATAAGTAAACTCTTTTCTAGCTTTAGAAAACTACATCATCCCTCTAGCACATAGTCAGACCCATTTATAAAACTAAATCAGCCATATATTACTAACTACATTAGCTAGAGGGTAATATATCAACCATATTCCCACTTTAAACTATGTTGATCTATATATACATAGTCTTTCACCTTCAAAAATACTATGTCAACCCATTGCTACATAGTCTATCCCCTATTTACCTCTCACATTATGAAATGAGTCAACCAAGTCAACTCTATTCTTTGTCTACAATGAATTTTTGACCATTTAACATAAATTCTTTAGGCATTTATTAGTCTAATATTTTCCCACCCACTACCCCATTCTACCCTTAGTCTACCCAAAACATTCCTAGGGTAAGTTTTTATATTTAGATTCTATCGATCATTCACCTTTCTATATTTATCTAAAATTTTAGATAAAATTTCTCAAAAATTTAAAATTCATGTTTTCTTACCTATGTTTCACTTATTGTTGCCATTATGCATCCTCCCCATCATAATTTTCATCTCCTCACCATGGTCACTCTCTAGGATCAAACTAGGTCTCTTAGAGCATTGTTTTCTCAATATAGTAAAAATAAAAATGAATGATCTTTCACCCTATTTATATTTACTATTCAAAATTATTTACTTGTCAAATATTTACACCTAGATTTCATTTTTTGACCATGTATTTTTTTTACTAGCTCATTTTACAAACCAAAATATCTTATATAATCTTGATTTCATAGAGAATCTTTTAACATATTACATTTATATTTTTCAAAAAAAAATAATTATTTTCTCTTTTTCACTAATTTCTATAGGTTCATCTAATGTTCCATTTATTGGACACCTTCACATTTATTTCACTTAATTTCTTATCTATAACACTAAGATAAGTAAAGGTATGTGTTTTTCAATTTTATCCTTGAATTTATCTTATTTGATTCTTATTGAAATTTATTTAGCTTCAACATTATGTATTGCTATGTTCTTTTCCCAAATCACCATCCCATGTTGCACCTATGTGACATGTGATGACCTTTGAGTGGGGGACATGTATACACATAATATTTTCAAAAGTTATCAATTATTGATGATTTATCTCTTTTAGAAACTTTCCATGTCTCAATATCTCTTAGTGCATGCCTTAAAGGGTGTACTGGGAAAGGGGTTTGTAGACCATTAGTTCTTTATAGGATTGTTGTCCCTATACCACCACTTGTTATCTACATAACCTTCTCTTATGTACTTCTTTAAGTTGTTCCTTCTATATTAAACACTCATACAAGAAATTCACCACCTTTTTTTATCCCTTATCTAAGCCAAAACACTTTTGGATAGTTTAAAATACACCGTTAGCTTCGGATGACCCTATATTTTATTTTTTTAAATCATGTTATGGGTCTCAGCCAACCTTGGCCTACCTAGACTAGGACATAACTTATTTTTATCAAATAAAGATACAGGGTTGAATTGGGTTGACTCTATTGGCTAGAATTTTAGAAAGGTTTAGGTTTAGATTCATCTATATATACACATCCATTTCTATCATTTAGAGGAGAGAAGAATAACAATAATATATTGTGCATATGCTTATCCATGAGTATACTTGAGGATCATAGCTTAGGTTTTCAATACTTTCTTTGGAGATATAGATCTTGTCTTGTGGATAAGTCTTTTGGAAACATAGATAAGTTATTGAGGCTAGAGTTAACTTATATTTGTTATCCTTACATACCACCATAGCATTTTATGAATTACGTTGGCCAAGGGATAGATTGAAGATCGATAGTCTGTCTTCAAAGGTAAGTATTCCTAATTTTTTTCCTCCTTTGTTAAATTAAATTAATTAACATTTGTAATTATCTCCCATAAATTAGGATTTACTATACATTGACTTGAGTATAGATATTCTATGCATGTTTAATTTTTATGTCTATTACCCCCACTTTATGTCACAATCTTGGGTAAACACTAGATTAGATTTTACTTTACTTATCATTTACTTAGTTAAAATTAAAACATAGGACATATCTAGGGTTATTACATGGTGTTGCTTGACTAGAGGATTTAGAACCCTATCTAGTGATACTATTATGATAAGATATCCCTTGGTTAGGTCTAGTAGATATACTTTGGTCATGACCCCAAATATATAATATATCAACAATCAAAAGTGTAAGAAAGATTTATCTTCTCCGATCTAGGATTGATTAATAGGTGAGCTGAATTTCCTTTCTATAAAAAAGGTATTAGTATAAATTACACTGCATGTTACAATGGGTCCAATAATAATAGATATATTTCTTCAAGTTATTCCAAATGATCTCAATTACAATAAACTAATAGTAAAACCATGGACTCATGAAATGTAAAATGTATAATCTACTATTCATTCATGTCTAAATTTCATATATCAATGATGCATTTATATTTTACCATTGTATAAAGACCCATTCAAGTATTATCTCATGACATAACCTAATGATCATTATAATTATCATATTAAACTACATATGTAATAATTCAAATAAATTAAAACTCAAATTTCATCTATCACTCTAATAACATCATCACAAAACTATGTTAAATATGGATTCAAGTTTACTTATCCATTAAAAATGGGACATATAGGAAAATGTTTGAGAACACATGATCAAGGTATTATTGATCCCATTTAAGTAGTTTAAAAAAAATGATGACAAAGAATAGGTTATTCTAAGGATTTAAGATAATTAAACAGAGAATATTCTACATCATTTACTATGTATACACATTTCATCAAAGTATAACTCAAGCCAACATAAGAGGTTCATCACATATCTATACTATAATTGGCATACCCAGACATGATAAATGATACAAATTCATAATAACTTTCTATATTATATATATTTTGGAAATTATTAATCTCTCTTATAATATTTTGATGCATATGAGGATATTCCTCCCTTATACCACAATAATAGATTTTCTCATACTAAAAATGCTCATGCATATTTTGGAGATACTAATAAATTTGATATACAAGTCTAGCTAGATGGTCTAGATATTATTATTATGACACCTTATATATAATATATATCATTTATATTTAATAAATAAACAATGAATTTTGGTTTAAAAATATATAAATATCCATGGCCAATTTTATTATTATCTTTGTTACAAAATAAAGAAGATATAGATTTATGTCAAATTCTTAAAAGATTATCTAGAATTATTCACTTGGGATTATTCAAATATGTCATAAACATATTTTTTTTAACAATTCATTAAATAGTAATATATCTGGATGCATAAATTATCAAACCAAAAATCCAACAGATGCATCCCAAAGTAGCATTATTGATTACCAAAAAAAAAATAAAAGATTCCTCAAGATAGGATTTAATGTAAGCTATTAATTATCTTCTATGGGTATCCAACATAGTATCTATTTTAAAACCAAATGGAGACATATTTTTTTGTATGGATTATAAAGATTATCAAAAAAATTGTTCAAAATACAATTTCCCTTACAAAACATAGCCATGATCATATATTCTTTAGCTATATATGAGATTTTATCATTCATGATTTACTTTTTAGGATATAATTAAATTGAAATTAATCTTGAGGATCAATAATAAAATCATTATTACATCTTAAGGAAAAAATTTATATTTATTCATGTATTTTGGATGAAATAATGTTAGAGCTACTTAATAGTGTGATATAACACATTTTCCATGATTACATACCAAATCCTCCCTAGTTTTTATTGATCTATCACCACATACAATTCAAGGGTTTTTTATCCCCTCCCCTATATACATATGACATATGGAACTAAGTAGAACTTCATTCACCCAAATATCCCCTCTATTATATTTTATCTAGGGGTATACCTATAGGTATAATATGGGTTAACTCTATAATCTTGTAGAATGGGCTGGGGGCCTTCTGGATAGAGAGTAGGTTGGGGTTCTTAGCCCTACCATATTAATTTGGGGGATATATATGGCACGACTAACCTATATATATATATATATAGGTTAGTCATGCCATATCTATCCCCTAAATTAATATGGTAGGGCCAAGAACCCCAACCTAATCTCTATCCAAAAGGCCCCCAGCCCATTCTACAAGATTATAGAGTCACCCAATACTATACCTATAGTTATACCCCTAGATAAAATATAATATAGGGGCTGTCTGGGTGAGTGAATTCTACTTAGCTCCATATGTCATATATATATTCTCAATGTGGGTGAAACTAAAATATATGAGATGTGGGTGTATGAAATATTGGACAAGATAGTGTAAATATGTCGATGATCTATTGGCTATATCTAAATAACAACAAAATCATGCTATTTATTTATGACATTTTTTTAAGATATATAATAAAAATGTATGATTAAATCCTTATAAGAGTGTTTTTGGTCTCACTTTTGAAAATTTATTAGGATACACCATATCTAAATGAGGCATTAAAGTATATCCTCAAAAATAAAAAATTAGTTTAGACATCTTTATAAGGAAACTTTTAGGCTATTATATGTTTTGAGGATCAAATTTAAATTCAAACAAAACCTTTTTCATGATTTTTAAAAAGGAGAGTAAAAATTTAATGGGATGAAAATCATCAAAAATGTTTTAATATTATTGAAGAATATTTATTGAAATGCCATGATTTTTTATAGGACCTTATTATTATATAGTTATGCTACATATTATGCCTTAGGAGATCTATTTTCATAATATTATGGTGATCAAAGAGAATGTGTATTATATTAAATCAATCATACTTTGGTTGATTACAAAAATAAATACAACCCTATTGAAAAATTATGTTTGGCATTAGTGTTCGTATCACAAAAGTTACAACATACAGATTAAATAATTAAACACATGTTATCTTAAAATGTATCCTATAAGTTTTTTGATGTATAGATCACATTTATCAATACATATTACTAAATGGGTCATGTTACTCACTTAATTCAACTTGAAATTTATTTCACAAAACTCATTGAAAGGAAAAGTTATTACAGATCAACTAGTAGTAGCTCCATTAACAAATACACTACCAAATAATGATCATTTTAGATATGACTTTACTTATCATCATATAAATTATGAATCTTTTACAATGTATTTGTATGGATATAAATTCACCATAAGTTTTGGTGTTGGTATTTTTTTCATTACACCTCAAGGCAAACCAATCCCATTTTCATATTGTTTGGTATTTTCTTAGACAAATAATACAACAAGGCATGAATAATGAATATTAGTATTATACATAGCACACACATTATAGATAAATTAGTTAAAGGTATATGGATATTCTAATTTAGTGCTTAATAGAGTATCATACATATACCACACAAAATAAGAAAATATAATTTCATATAAAGAAATGGTAATATTTTTTCATATAAAGCATCCTTAAAAAAATATTGACCCAAAGATGTTGTGGCTATTTTGAATTCACTAATTATTATTTATATTAATGATAACAATTTTATTTTTACTATAAAATCTTCATATTAGTCATCCAAATGTATTTAAAAATAGAATCTTTAAAGGTACTAGTAATTACTAGCAATGTAGTTAATTTAAAATGGTATAATGATAAATTTAATTTCTTATACAATGTAGTAATACAAGAAAATTTTAATCAATATTTCATAACTTAATTGATTGATGAATTTTATTTTTTTATCTAAGACATTGTTATGGCATGCTTTGCATGATTTTGGTTGGCACTCTGATTTATTTCTATAGATGTTGATTCATATTCAAAAATTATAATTCTATTTTCATTGATTATCAATTATGATTGATGAAATTATTAGATGATTAATTACTTAGTTTATATACTTTGATTCATTAATGTAATGTTTGGAATATTATGTATAGTTTATAATTTACATTTTTACTTGGGATTGTCATACGTTATTCATACATTGTTGATGTCATATTTTTTGATAATAATAATAGGTTAATAATATAAGTTTGATGGTGGATTATGGAAACATGGGAATATTAATGAGTAGTTGGAAAATATTTTTACACTTAAATTGAGATATGATTGATATTATAACCCATTAGTCACAAATTAAGTCATTATACTTTCTTTCTATATTAGTTTTGTGATTGTTCTTTTTAGATCTACTTTATATTTTCACCTTCTTCAAAGTCTTGACTTAATATTATGCAAAACTTAGACTTTGACTATCGATGTTGCTGATATTTGTTTTTATTATGTCTCTTATATTTATGTTTGCATTAAAGCATTTTGAATGTCACTTGAGTGATCATCATTTCAGTTCATCCTTATTTGGTTATGACCGAGTCTTTGATTGTGTTGTATTTTTATTGAATTTTTTTCATGCCAAGTAGTTTTACACAATCCTTGATTTTGGACATATTACACTTATTCTTGTTAGACCCCTTTTGGATGTATATATGATTATCTTTTGTTGGGCTTTGATGTTAATCATTATCTTGATTTTTGGTCATGATGTGTTATGACTATCATTAAGGACCTTGACTAGGTATAAGCATCATGGGATGACTATTAGTCAATGGTCAAAGTATTTGGTTGGCCTTAATTTTGAATAGGTAATGATGGCATAACCACCAAGGCTACCACAATTTAATAGCTTCTTGGATCACTTGGAATTATTTGGTTTACTTGTTTCTTAACCTATCCTTAGGTTGATGTTTCCAGTTTGTTGGACATAATCCATGGAATCTTGTGGGTTTGTTGAATTGGTCTTTAGTAGTTTTGGTGGTAGTTTTTAGTTGCATTTCAACTATAAATTAATGAGATCATGAGGAAAATAGAGTTACTCTATCATCCTACAAATTTAGTCTCTTAAAATAAGAATGCAACCCATAGTGTCATTATGAAATAAATAGTAACTTATTTTTTTACATGAAAACACATGAGGGAAAGACAACAAGGTGTTGGAACAAAAATTATCAACTTGATGACTAACTGTATTCCTATTAATCAAGTACGTATAGATTGTTTCATTATTTTGCATGGGTATTTTGGGAATGATCTAGTAGATATTTTATAAGTACTATAGGTTCATTATGAAGTCATTAGGACTTCATACTAAACCTTCATTACTATTTTTATTTCACTAATTTACTGGGTTTTGATTTTAACGCATTATCTTTGTGGTATTCAACTCAATTTGAGTGGCTTTTGCTTTGATTATAGTGTTTGGTTGTATTTCAGCTCGACATGAGTATGCTTTTTTTACAAAGTGTTCCTTTTGTATCTTTTAGCTTAGTTCAAGTAGGTTTTTGATAATTTAATTTGTTTTTTTATTTAAGATTATTTTATTTATACCTTTAATGGGAGAAGAAAGGTCAATGTAACTATATGAATTTTATTTAAAATGTGTATAATTGGTTGTCTTGGTTATGTAGTTTTTTGTAGTCAATTTAATTTTGGAATAATAAACTATGCGATTCTTTATTTGAATTAATTAACCCATTTTTTGTAACACATTGGTGCTTATCGAATGGAATTATGTTGTGTTCAATACTTACTCAATGTTTCTTATGAAGACATATTTATATATTAAATTGACTATGTTGTTTTGGAAAACATGAATCTAAGGTTATCTTTTATGTCATTTTTAGGGACTCTAGTGATTGATCATGTTGTATTATTTTGGTGCATTGGACTTTGTTTATACTATTCTTAGGGAATATATGACTATGTATTCCTCTTTTGTGTGATTACATTGACTTGACTATTAATTAGGTTGAGTTTTCATTGCATGTGGTTGAAATGAAAAGTACTATGTCATGTTTGATTGTGTTATTTTAAAAGAATTCATTTGATGTCCTAAGATGCTTCACTATGATGAGCTAAAGGAATTGTATTATTTTTAAATAGTACTATTTTATTTTTTATGCATTTAGATTTGTGTAACATTTTATTTCCATGAATCTTAGAATAAATGTAAACATGTTTGCTCAAACCTTTTTATGTTATTTTTTAATCTATTTTTATTTTGGCTTGTATGTGAACTATTTGATGAATATGGAAAATACATGTTTATTTTGGATTGTATGTAAACTATTTGATAAACATGGAAAGTTGTCAATTTGGTATTATATTTGGAACACCATTAATTATTGATGACTATATGTTGGTTTTATTGAGTTTTGATTATTTGGAATAAAACTAAAAATGACTTGGAATCATGTTTTATACTATTAACCTTTCATTATTACTAAAATATCTGACCCCACCATCCAATTGATGGATGGGGTGGCTAGGGACACTAATGGAGGAATCATTGGTCTAGAAGGGTGGGGTTTGCTTCATGTTGTAGAGTGATTATATTTATTAAATCTTTAATTTCATTTTGGTGGCATGTTTGTTTATTAGTGGTATGTTGGTGTACAACCCACTTTTAGGTTTTTCCTTATGGATTTTTGGATACAACATTGTAAATTTTGTATGTAACCTTTATGCTATATTTTCATATGATTAATGGAAATTGTAATGATTAAATAGTTTTTGTAAGTTTAATGTAAATATTACAAGATTATTATTTAATTAATGTTTGAGATGATGTATTATATAGAAGAGTTGTTGAAAAATGTTATATTCATAAATATATTAATAGGTATATGTGCCTTAACTAAAATATTTGAGAGATTAAGTATAACAATTAAGTGGTTTGTTATTCATAATCAATTATATTATTTATTGCTTGATATTGTAATAATTATTAATGCAATTTGCACATTGCACATTGAGTGAGTTGATAAAAACCTACAATTTTACTCATTTCATAATATTTTATTAATTATATTAATGATTATTAAAATATTTAGCAATAATTTATATTTTCCCATCTTTAATGATGTTATATGCACTATAAAAGTTGTGGTTACTGTAATACTTATGATTTTAAGTCTTTAGTGTGTTTACATTACTTATAGTAAATGTAATTGGATAGTTTATTTGTAATTGGGTATTTTATACAAAATCTTAACTTGATTAGTTCTAGGAATTATTTATAGTTTTACAAATTACTATATGTACATTTTTAACATGTTGACAAATTTGATGTTATGTGTTGTGCATGTTTTGTATAGACTAACTTATCAAAGGTTGTGTGGAAGTAATTATTAGTATATTGTTATTTCATTCTCAATATGAAGTATGTTTAATGAACTTAAAAACAATTCCACTTAGCTATAAGAATCTTAGGTGTGGAAACTTTAAAAAAAGTGCAATCATGTTTTGTTGTTTGGTCTTCATTAGTTCATTTAAATAGTTTTATTAGATAAGCATTAAAATAGTAAGGATTATTATAATACTCTAAGTATTAAGACTTATATTTGTATTATATCCTTGTTAACATTTATATTAATTATTACTTAACCAATTATATTATCAAACTATGGGATCATGCATACTAGTCATATTTATTATGGTAGTTAGTTGTGGTTATTTTAGGAATGAAAATTTATATATTCATGTTCTTGTAGAAATTGATAGAATTGTCAAAATATAAATATTAATAAACATGTTTGTTGATTTCAATTCAAGTATTATGATTTATAATTATATTCATTATTGAATGAAAGTATGAAAATTAAATAGTAATTTTTTTAATATAAATATGTAAATTGTATTGTATACTTAGATTTTAATCTTATGGTTATCTAATATTATGGACTTCATTACCAAATAATATGAGATAATGAAATTTATATCACATCTAAATAAATTTAAGAGATGATTAGCATTATATTTATTGTTTGGATTAAACCAATTAGCTATGTGAAACATTAAAATAATATATTATCAGGTGATACGCACTTATGTGGAACTATCCATTATAGAGATATTGGGTATACTACTTTGTCACATGTGGATTGGATTGAAATCATGCTAATATTGGATATATTATGAATGTTTATCTTTACAAATTAAGGGCAAGAAAGTTATTAATCCTTGACCTAACTATTGTAAGGTTGGATGGTTCCATTACCCTAAATATGGAGATTATATTATATAACTTAGAAGGTATCAATGTTTTGGTTGTTTCCACTATCTCAATATATATATATATATATATATAAAATTGTAAATGGGTTATATTTATCTTTAGTTTTAAAACCAAGCATTATATATCAGTATGGATGTTAATCATGATCATTAATAGGTTCTTCTCTCACCTTGTGCTAAATTGAACATGATTTTTGATATTTTTATAATGAATGTATGGATATTTATTACTTATGGATAATAGTTTATCTAACTCATTTTAGTATCTTTTTAATGATTAATATAGATTTTAGTTCATATGGTTGTTTGCCCTAGTGCTCTTAAATTCTTTGTAAGGAGTTGTCTTTTAGTTACATAAAGTAAAACCACTCATCCATCCAAACATTTAACTTGGAATATATTATGAAGTATAGAATAATTAAGGTTAAGGGCCTTCAAATCATCTTATTATGAAAACAAATCAATGTGTATAGAGTTTACAGTTTATGAGTGTGTACTTACACACTAATACACCCCAAAATATGTACCTATAAATGGTAATATTATTCCTTATAGCATCCTATTAAGGTGATTTAACCTTGGGAATATATAAATATATAACCTAATATGGTTTCTCTTTATAAGCATGCTAGTTCATATATTAATATTATGCTAATTTATATCATTGATTTGGTAAAGTGCCCTATGCATTGTTTTGTTATAGGTTTTAAAAAATTAGGGGTTGTATAATTTGATATAATAGAATAGTTTATACTCTAGGGGATTTTAGGGAATGATTCTTTTATCCACAATCTACCTAAGTTTTTATTATATTAATATTTGAGATCTTTACAATAAGATCTAATGATGTCAGAAATAATAACTAAGGTAATGATAATGTAAGAAGAGGTAGAAGTAGAGGTAGAGGTAGAGGCTATGGTGCCCATAATATCAATTAGAAGAATAATTAACTACCACCCATCAACAATTCTAATATAAATAGTGAAATCCCTAATTCGAATGAGGTTGTAGGTAAACCAAATTGTATGCATGAAGAAGTACTTAATGAGATATTAAGAGCTTTGAATCCATTCAAGGTAAGATTTAAAACCCAAAATTTAGATTTAATAACCTTGAGCATGTTTCTCATGAATATTTACCTAGGTTATAAAATGGACAAGTAGAGGAGTAAGTGCCCTAAGAGTTTCCTTTGGCAGTGGTCGACCCAATCACCAAGTAGCTCAAAAAACTTCCACCACCTATCTTTTTAGGAGAATAATGTTTGGATGTAGAAGATGCATGATTGGTGAATTTTTATAATTATATTAATCTGCATAATATTCCATCTAATCTGAAAGATAGGGTGGTAAATTATCAATTGGGTGGAACTATTACCTTATGTTGAAATAATATTTATGCTTTAGAGGGATACCAAATAGTGACTCTTACCTAAGTAATCATTAAGAGAGAGTATTAAAAAAGGTATTTAATTTAAAATTGTAAGGAACAAAAGATAAGTGATTTTCATCTACTAAAGCAAGAAAATATGATTGTTTAGAAAATTAAAATAAGCTTTTAAATTTGTTGCATTATGTAAAATATATACATGACGAAGAAATATAGGCAAGAAAAATTTAAGTTTAGTCTAAAAGTTATATTTATGCATGATGTCAATATGACTAAACCAAATACCTTAATATCTATCATTGAGTCTTCTCACAAGTAAGAAGAAAAAGAAAAGTCTTGACAAAAAGGAAGACAAGATTTTAAGGTGAGTAGGTAGTAAATCAATGCCAAGAATATTTCTACCACACCTTAAGTTTTCAATAAAAATAATTATAATCATATATTTACAAGGATAATCAATGATTTTAACAATATTTAAGGTCAAAAAAAGAAATTTAAGAATCAAAATTCACTTAAAACACAATCTTTTAGGATAAATTAGACCCAAAATAGTTAGCATGGACTAGCCACAGGGGAAATATTATTATTGTGACACCACAAATTAATATTAATTTATATTAATATGGTTATAAACATTATATATAGTGTTTTCCAAATATTAAACTCAGACAATCAGATAATCAATAGGTGTTTGTAGATGTAGATAACTAAAATGTTGATTTTAAAGCCACTCTAATTAAATCCAAAGGTATTTTAGCTATTTTTTATGCCTATTCTAATTCATTATATTTAAATAGATATTTTTAATTCACCTTGTTAGAGGTAAAATCCACTAAGGGGGGGGGTGAATCACTAGTGGAAAAAAATCCAATTTAATTTCTAAATCCTTGCAAATACTTAAGCATTTAATACAATCATTCATGAATCATACATATCTTTCATAGTAGTGAAAAATGAACATAATGCAAGATCACATACAAAACACAATATCTATGCGGGAAACCTCTTAGTGAATAAAACCCACTCTCAAGCCTACAAACACATCAACTATTTCCCTATAAGATGATCACAAATAAGAGACTAATCAAGTCCTTTTGATCAATATCCTTGGTTAAGTCATTTTGACCTAAGGCCCTTAGTGAAATAACTATTCCATAAGGAGCATATACCCCTAATATGATCAAGTCCTTCTTACCACCTATTCTATTAAGTCCTTTTGACCTACAACATTGATCAATTCATTCTGATCAAAGGTCTTTAGTGAAACCTTATTTAACAAGGAGTAACTTCCCCTAAGGAAGATCAAGTCCTTTATACCCTCCTTAAAAAGAACACTTACACCTTATAACTGATGTCTTAAACACCTAATGATGGACCTCTTAATTATCACACTTCACCTTCACTCAAAACTCCATGTTAGCTAAATCACTTTACATACTTGAACCAATACACAAATATCAATAAGGACATATTACATATCCCAACTAACCCCACTCTTCAACTCTACACACTTAATGTATCCTTCATAGAAACAACTCTATCATAGCTTCAAAAACATGACTAGATGGTCATATACATAGTTCACACATTAATCTACCTCTCAGATCAACCACCAAGCTCACACAATATTCACCTTTCCTTTGCTCATACTCAAATAATAAGATCACTATTCTAACAACATAATTATGACCAATAGGTCTTACAAATAGTCCAAAAACTGATTTTCTCATCAACTCATCTACAAGGCACTCTACCCCTCCTCTCCATCATTCACACACACAAGAATCTCTTAAATAGACTCTTGAGCATACTCACCCATTCCACCTCTTCTAGGCTTATTAGGTCCAATGACCTATGTGATAATATTTAACACCTTCCTCAAACAATCATGTCTGATCCTCTTCTCTTTTTGGTGATCCTCACTAACATATAACCTGTATTTCAAAGGTTCTTCCCTTTAATTGGATTGAAATTTGTACTATTTTATCTAAGTATTATGAGTCTAGAAATCACCATCTTTGATTTCACTATTTATATAGAATTTATGATCAACACCATTTTTATTAGCCATTAATCATACCTTAACCTTGAAGGAATCTGTATCATTAAGACACAACTAAAAAAAATATTCATAGGTTGGCCATATCATCTATGGGTCACTCTTAAGAAACTACACCTTTTAATAAGGTTGTTATAGCTCTTATATGTCTCATGAAAATCTATTCACCCATTTAGCACACCCTCAAGCAAAAAAAGAAAACAAAACCACTTTCAAATACATGGGTCTACTCCTTATGTCTCATTCAACATTATCAAATGATCATAGTCATCTTAGCTCACCTATGCATATGCTAAAACAACTCAAATATAGACCTTATACACAAGAACACCATTACCAAATATACAGTCAACTTATTAATCATTATTCATACTCAAGATAGATTGATCACACCTCTAAAATCCATATAGAGAATCCTCATGGAGTCTAAAACACTCTCAATTATCAAAGTCATTATGAGACATCAAAACAACATTAACACAAGCTCAAATATCCTTCTCGAGTAACTTATAAAACAAGAACAAACACATAATCAAATTTAAACATTAATATATTTGATAGTACTCACTTTCATATCTTCAAATTAGGTTGATTAGATGCACCATGGAGTCCTCTTAATCTTTAATTTTTACATCACCAAAAAATTTGACTTCTATTAGAAGATATGGTCAAAATATAGAGCTCTTGTTTTTCCTATGTTAAATTAAAATATTTGAATTCAAGCGATCATAGTTAAACTTTGACCACTTTGAAATCATCTCATGTCCTCATTACTTAGATCAAATATACACCATTGATTTTGTCTAAATTTTAATGCATAATCCACCAAATCCAAATGTTAAACATCTAATAGTTGACCTCATCTCATGCATCTTTGAAATTATGACTCAACATGCTCCATCGATCTCTACAAATCAACTAGGTGTTTAGCAATCAACAATCACTATTTGATCGATCTATATGACCACCCACTCAACATTGGATCCATATCTTTTACCTTTTCTCAATATTTAAACATCATGCACCTATATTCATCTCTTTACTTCCTAAATTCTTAAAGAAATACACACCATCAATCTTTTTCAGACTTTAACTTGTGCATAAATGACTATGGGGACCCTTTAAATATGCCTAAGTAACCATTTTTTAAACTTAATAAATTATTTTGTACTTCAATACATGTTTTAAAATTTATACTAGATGATCTCTTCACATAGGATAATCCAACAATGTGACACACTTATCCTAAATCCTTCATATATATGAGATATATTTCCAATAATATTCCTTCTCAAAATCTTCTATCACAGAGCCAACTATGTCAAAACCTACCTAAGAGGCCAACTTTGAGCATGCACAACTTTTGTCACACTTCAATTCATGATCTAAAAATTATCAAAATAAACTAGGATAAAAAATAAACAAACCCATTATATTAGTTTCTCTTGATACCTTCACATGTCTAAGAAATTCCACCATCAAAATTATCACTCAGCTCTTCTTTCCATATTACGAAATTGGCTAAGTGTGGGAAAACATAGTCAAACTACCTAGGATCCTAACATTGCATATGCACATATTTTTATGTGCTTCATTTCATGATCTTATATATATATATATATATATATATATATATATATATATATATATATATAATAAACTAGGCTCAAAAGTGAACAAACCCATATGATCACCTTCTCTATAAATGTACTCATGTGGTAGACATTCCATAATCAAATTGATTACTCGGTGTTTTCTACCACATTGCAAATTTGGCTAAGTATGGGAAAACAATAATTCTATCTTAGAATCCAAATTTGCACCCTCATATATTATATTGTGACTCAATGCATAAATTTATATCTAGTTCATAACAACTAGGGACTAATGTGATCAAAACCATATGACCAAATCCCCTTGAGTCATTCCATGTGGTAATGATGATGTCTTAAACTGCCTAATTAGATTTTTTGCCACTGGACTAAAATGTCTAGATGAACACAATGAAGAACTAGATGAATAACAATCATGCACACAAGCTCTCAAAGTATAAAACACTTCTTATGGTGTCTATTTCACATGATCAATGCTTCATACTTATCCCTAAACATCTCTAGTCATGCCAAAATTTAAGATCAACCAAGCCAACTTTAATCACACTAGAACAAGCACATTGCACACTTTGTAATTTTTACTTAGGATATAAAATCACTTCATCCACTCATAAGGAAACCTCTATGGCATCAATAAAAACTCTCCAAAAAATTCCCCCTTTGTCATTTGTGTCAACAAACATCATATATATAAATATCTAGCTCACTTGCTCTCTCTTCAAGCACTCCCACAATAAGAATTTTCTCCCCCTTTGACACAATGAAAAAGTGGGTACCAATTGATCCTAAGGACCTAAAAATACCATCAAATAGGAAAGGATGATATTATAAATATGATACAAACTCCTCATTACCTTGAGCATACTTTAGCTTACCTTGACAACATCCTTTTAATCCATTCTAACACTCTCTTCAATCAAGCACTAAAACCAATGAAGAAAAAACACATAAAAACCAAAAAATATGATGAACCACATCAAGAAACATTTGAGATGGACTACCCATATAAACTCTAATAAATTTCACCTTATAATCATATTTAGATCTTGACACACCATGAAGAACCACCACATAGGCTTACTAACCTTCTCTCTCAAGACACTTCCATGACCATCAACAGAGTATCATATCACTCATCAATTAGGAAACATGTTCTAAACCAACTTGATAACTCACCTTGAAACACACATACCTTTCTTTTTTTTTAGAAACTAATCAAAAAACACTCTTCTTCACACTAGTCCTATCTAGACTCCTTGTAGCCGTACCTAGAACTTACAAAGCCATCAACTTTCAGTAGACAAAAATTCAAGACATAAAACATCATATCTAGAGCACTCTTATATTCCCCCTCAAGAACACCAAATTTTAAACACTTAGCTCATCATTTGTAACATCCCTCCTTCACAAACCTACTACCTAATTCAACCTTAAATTTGACAAAAAACATGAATAAATTGAGAAAAACAAACCTTAAGATATATATAGATCTTGATTTGATAACCCATTCAGCCCATTCAACATATTAAGAATCCTAAGACCTCAACTCAAAAGGTAGACCAATTTTTCAATAGAACCCAAAACCTTAAAATCTCAAAAATAAGGTTAACAAACTTCATTCTAGTCAATGCACACCTTTAACACTTATTTCACACCTAGAGACATCCATCACACACTTCTAGACTAGTATTTGTGCCTTCACACCTTTGGGAGCCATGACTTCTTATAACCCATTTTAGGCATGCTTGCCCTTTAAGCAAAAAATTAAGAAAATTGAGAGTACTAAAAAATCTTCAATTTGGCTTCATCATACTAATATACCACAAAATCACCTAGAGAACATCACAAATAAGTGTATAGACATTTTTTATCATTAAAATATTATTGACATTTACATCAATCTCATTAAGCCACTTGGAACCACTCATTCTGACCCTATATTACAAATCCTTCACAAATCTCTAGAACAAGATCATGATCTTGTTGATCCTTCTTAACCAAATACCTTATTTGATTGACATGATCATATTGAACACAAAATTTATTATCTATGTCTTCTTACTTAGATTCAACTACTAAGTCCTCTAATTGTAGGACCTAACCAATTATAAAGCTCCCCATAACCTCATGTTTCATCATGAACATGACATCTTCAACAAGTCTTCAAATACTTATTTTTATTCCTTCTCACCAAATAATATCTGACAACCACCAAGCTTCATCTGGTTGACAAGTTTCTACATAAAGCCTAGATAGAGACACCCCTTTGACATAGAAACACTAAAAGTCCCAAAACTTAATAGACTCCCATATCTCCATTTATTTCTTTGACTTGTAGTCTTGCTTGACTTTCATTTAATCCTTGACTTCATTCTCTCCTTCAGATTTGTCAATAAATGTTTTCAATTGTAACTCTTGAATCTCATTTATTTTTTATCCTTTTTCCACCCTAGCAAACAATCCATAAAGACTTTTGGACTCAAAATGGTTAGTCTTCTTAGTATTTACTACCTTAGGGCTCCATACCATAGTTGACTTTTCTTGTCTTTAACAACCACCTTATCTACTTGACCTTTGAGTTTAGACAAATCTACAACATATCCCTCTAGATTAACTTTCTTATCAACCTTATGATTAGAAGAATTATATGTTATTACCTTTGGTTTCCATATTGGAGTTTGTCCTTTTAAAAACCTTTTAGGATCTCTGTATCCTTTAACATACCTTGAAGAATTTTAAATTTTTTTTGGATCGAATCTATCAATATGTCAACTTTTATGACAACTAAAATAAACAACATCATTTGTACCTTTTGATAGATTTGAACTATGATCAATATTTGGCTAAAAAATACTTCTATCATAGTTCCATGAATGTTCATACTTGAATAACTTTATTATATAGTCCTTCACTCTATGATCATACTTATTACTTGTATAACAATGACCATGAAATAAACTAGCATACCTTGAAGCATTTTGTTGTCTAATAGATCTTCTTTCATTTATCTTGACTTGATTTGACTTATTTTGATCTTATTCAAGCTTGTACATCTTGACAACAATTTACTCATGCTTATGCATTAATGAACCTAGCTTGGTTTCTAATTAAATGATCTCATCCTCTTTATCTCTTGTACTTGAAATTTTATCCATTAACTAACCTTTGATAACTTGGATAGTCTCTTTATCACTCTTAGCTTATTTAGCCATGTCATCCTTTATTCTACATTCTTTCTCTATCAAACTTGCCTCAATAGAACTGACTTGTGCTTCAAGACCTTTGATCATATTTCTCATCTTGTGATTCTTCTTCTTTTGCTCCTTCAATTCACCAAGTACTCCCATGAGCTCAGCTTCCAAATCAACTTCTTCACTATCATGACAAACATCTTCATCACACATGATGTCCTTTTCCTTTGAACACAAACTTATCTTGGCATCTACTAGCTAAGCCTTTAGATCATTAATAACATTCTCATCCTCTGGCATCGTCATTCAAAGTACATATTTGTTCTTCAAGTGCCTTCATCACAACCTTCCACTATTTATTTTCTTTCTTCAATTACTTAGACATATTTTTACCTACTTAGGATCACCTTTAAGCTATTAGGCTTCCTCCAAAAGACCCATTCTGATACCAATTGTTAGAGTTACAATACACTAAGGGGGGGGGGAGTAAATCATTTATGGAAAATGATCCAATTCAATTTCCAAACCATTGTAAATACATAAGCATTTAATATAATCATTCATAGTAGTGAATAATTAACATAATGCAAGATCACATATAGAACACAAGATCTATGTGAGAAAACCTCTTAGGGAATAAAACCCACTCACAATCTTGTAAAAACATGGACTATTATCCTATAATATGATTAGAAAAACAAGAGAATGATCAAGTCCTTTTGATCAAGAACCTTGGTCAAGTCCTTTTGACCTAAGGCCTTTAGTGAAATAACTATTCCACAAGGACCATACACCACTCAGATGATCAAGCCCTTCTAACTATATACCCATTCAAGTCCTTCTAACCTACAACCTTGATCAAGTCCTTTTGACCAAAGGTCTTTAGTGAAACCCTATTTCACAAGGAAAAACACCACTTAAGGAATATCAAGTCCTTTACACCTTCCTTGAAAATAACACTTCCACCTTAGGACTAATGTCTTGAACACCTCATGATGGACCTATTGATTATCACAGTTCACCTTCACTAAACACTCCATGTTGGCCAAATGACATTAAATACTTGAACTAGTACATAAAGATCAATTAGGACACATTACATATCCCAACTAACCCCATTCTTCAAATTTCCACACTCAATTCATCCTTCATAATAAAAACTATATCATAGGTTTAACAACATGACTAGATGGTCATACACACATTTCACACACTAATCTACCTCTCAGATAAACCACCAATCTCACATAGTCTTCACCTTTCCTTTGCTCACACTAAAAGAACAAGATCACTATTCTACCAATAGAATTATGACCAATAGGTCATACAAATAGTCCTCAAACTGATTTTATCATCAACTTATCCATAGAAAACTATACCCCTCCTTCACTCCATAATTCACACACATAGTCCTCTCTCAAATAGCCTTTTGAGCATACTCACCCATTCTACCTCTTCTAGGCTTATTAGGTCCAATGACCTCTGTGATCATCTTCAACACCTTACTCAAACAAGCATGTTTGATCCTCTTTTCTCTCTACTAAGCCTTACTAACTTATACCTTCTCTTTCAAAGGTTCTTCCATTTACATGGATCCATATTCATAATGTCTCATCTATGTTTCATGAGTCTTTAAATCACCATCTTTGATTTCACTTTTATAAATCATTTACAATCTACACCATATTTGTTTGCCATTAGGCATGCCTTAGCCCTTAATTCATCTATCTCATCAAGACACAACTCAAAATAATATTCATAGGTTGGCCCTAGTATCTATGGGTCACCCTTAAGCAATTACACCTTTCAATAAGGCCCTTTTATCTCTTATAGGTCTCATGGAGACCTATTCACCCATTTAGCACACCCTTAAGAAAAATAAGAACACAAAATGACTTTAAACTACATGAGTCCACTCCTTATGTCCCCTTAGACATTCTCAAATGATCATAGTCATATTATCTCACCTATATGTATTCTCAAACAACTAAAACATAGACCTTATACATAGGAACACCATAACCAAACATACAATCAACTTCTTAAGCATTGTTCATACTCAAGATAGATTGATCACACCTCTAAAATCCACATAGAGCATCCCCATGGAGTCTAAAACACTCCTAAATAGTAAATTCATAATGAGACATCAACAAAACATCAACAAAAGCTCAAATATCCTTCTCAAGGAGCATGTAGAAAAAGAACAAACACATAGTCGATGTTGAAAATTAATATCTTTAACTATGCTCACTTTGAAATCTTAAAATTAGGTTCATTAGATGTACCATGGAGTCCTCTTCATATTTTCTCTTTACACCACCAAAAAATTTGACTTTTATCAAAATATATGGTCAAAATATAAATATATAGTTTTTCCTATGTTAAATTGAAATATTTGAATTCAAATGGTCACAGTTAAACTTTGAACACTTTGAAATCATCTCATGTCCTTGCTCCTTAGATCACATACACACAGTTGATATTATCTAAGATTTAATGCATATTCCACCAAATGAAAATATTCAACATTTAACAGTTGACCTAGTCTTATTCACCCTTGAAATGTTGACTCAATGCACTTCATCAATCTCCTTGGATCAACCAAGTCTTTATCAATCAATGCTAACTATTAGATGAATATGTATGAACACCCATTCACCATTGGATCTTTATCCTATACCTTTACTAAGTCATTAAACATTGTGAACCTATATTCATCTTTCCACTTCCTCACTTCTTAGAGAAATGTTCATGATTGATCTTTCTCAAAATTTAACTTGTGAAAAAACTACTATGGGGACCCTTTCAATATCCATGAGTAGCCATTTTTGAACCTTAATAACTTCTGTGCTTCTACACATGATCTCAAATTTGGACAAAATTATCTCCTCACATAGGAGAATCCAAAAAAGTGACATAATACTCATAAATCCTTCACATATGTGAGATATATCACCATTAAAAATCCTTCTCAAAATCTTCTATCATAGAGCCAATTATGTCAAAACCTACTTGAAAGGCTAACTTTGAGCATGCACAACTTTTGTCATGCTTCAGTGCATGATTTGAAATTTAAAACAAATAAACTAGGATAAAAACTAAAAATACATAAGATAATTGTATTTTGACACATTCACATGTGTAATAAATTCAAACATCAAAATTATCACTTGGATCTTCTTTCCACATTGTAAAATTAGCTAAGTATGGGAAAACATAGTCAAATTACCTAAGAACCCAGCTTTACATATGCACATATTTTGATGCACTTCATTGCATGATATTAAACTGAGTGAAAGTAAACCAGAATAAAAATTAAAAAAATAATTATGATCACCTTATCCTTAAATTTACACATGTGTGAGATATTCCATCATCAAACTTATTTCTTGACTCTTTCTGCCACATTGAAAATTTGGCTATGGGAAAATGGTGAATTATGTCCTATAAGCCAAATTTGTACCCTCATATCTTTTATCATGATTCGATACATGAATTGAGATATATATCATAATAAATATGTAATAATTTAATAATAACCATATGACCAACTCCCCATGACTCATTCCCATGTGGCAATGGTGATGTCATCAAATTGCCTACTCAGATTTTTTACCACTAGACCAAAATGCCTAGATGAACACAATAAAGAACCAAATGAATACCAGTCATGCACAAAATCTATCAAAGTATATAACACTTATTCTAGGACATATTTCACATGATCAATAATTTAGAATCATCCCTAAACATCATTTACCATGCTAAAATTGAAGATCAACCAAGCCAACTTCAAGCACACTAAGACAAACACATTGCACATATTGTCATTATTACTTAGGCTATCAAATAGCTTCATCCACTCATAAGGAAACCTCCATGAAATCACCATGAAATAACTAAAAGCTCTTGAACACACCTATTTTTTAAAATAAATTTAAATTCAAACTTATTTAGATAATTAAAGTTTGGGAGGTTGAGTTTAGTACCACCAAGAGAGTACCAACTTGCAAGTCTTTATAACAAGTTGAGATTTAATTGATTTTTTATAGAGATAAGTTGATTTTTTTTAACACCATTTGGGTATTATTATATCATATTTTTAATTTATTGGTTATTATAATAAATTATAGAAACACTTGGTTATTTTGATAAAAAAAGGTGCATTACATTGATGACTTGGGAAATCTTGTAGAAATATAAGGCATCTAAAATCATAGAACACATAAATTAATTTCATAAATGGAGATGAAATTTTTTTATGTGAAATATTTTTAATCCTCATGCATTATAAATTTAATAATTAGCCAAGGATAATGAACCATCCTACCAATATTTCCATTTTTCAAATCTTTGTTGGATGTTTTTCATGAAAACCTACTTAGTCTTCCCCCTAAGTGTCTGTTTGTTTTTAAATTTTCCATATATATTATGTCAAGAGATAATATTATATTTAATTATCCTTATTATATGAATGTGTATTATTTTCATGAATTATAATTTTAATTTCAATAAATTTTGGGCAATAAAAGAATTATGAAAACTATGTCTCCTTCGGGTGCTCTAGTTATCTTCATAAATAAGAAGGATGGAACTCTTAGGTTGTGTGTTTATTACTACATATTAATAAGTTATAAATTAAAAATAATTATCCCTTGCCAAGGATTGAATATTTATTTGATTAGATGGATGGGTAAATAATAGTTTATAATATTGAATTGAGATAATGCCACCATCGGTTGAGAATCAAGTAACAAGATGTTTATAAAATAACTTTTCAAATTCAGTATGGTCATTAGGAGTTAACTTTATGCCCTTTTGATTAAAAAATGAATTGGTTACATTATGAACTTGATAAATAGTGTATTTAGGGATCAACTAGATAAATTTTAACTTGTTTTATTATATGACATTATTATCTATTCTAAGAATGAGGCTGAGCATGAACATCACTTAAGGTTCATCTTCGAAAGGCTAAGACAACATAAGATATATGGAATGTTTTCCAAATGTGCTTTATATTAGTATAAAATTCATTACCTATAGCAAATAATTTATAATGATGGAATTTTTGTAGACCTAACAAAGATAAAATATATTTAATAATGGATTGTCCTTAATAACATGCATCAAGTACAGAGTTTTATGTGTTTAACTAGTTAATTCTGAATGTGTGTTTAAATTTTTTCTAGAATATCCAAGCCTATTACATCATTTTAGTGCAAGGGCAAGAATTTTTCTTAGAATCCTTAATGTGAAGAGGCTTTCAAAAATATTAAATCTATGTTAACTATAGCACCTATATTTATTATTCCCAATCCAAATGGTAACTTTGAGATCTAGGGTAATGCTTCTAAACAAGGCTAAGGTATAATTTTAACTCAAGATAGAAATTTTGTGGATTATGATCCAAAAAAAATTAAGAGGCATGAAAATAATTATCATATGCATGACATGGATCATGATACCATAGTTTATGATCTAAATTAATGAGAGAATTTTATATTGACAATAATTTTAAGGTGAATATTGATCCCTATAACTCAGAATACTTATATTCCTAAGATGATTTAAATGCACACTAATGTAGGTAGATATAATTTTTTTTTAAAATTTAACATGGATATTTTGTATTTTAAATGAAAGAAAAATTTAGTTGTTGATTCCCCCATCTAGCACATGTACCTTGTTATCTTATCTATGTTATAATGTAGTTTTAAAATTTTTGTGTTAAAATATAAGTTTACTAATGAACTTTTCCATAAGGTAAGAGAAAGTTTGGATAAAAATCCTTTTTTCAAATATTTTGTTAAATTTTATGTTGAATAATATGGCCTTGTAAGACATAAAATAATAATTTTTGTACCCAAGTTAAGAGACTTGTGGAATATAGTTTTCAAATAAATGCATAAAACACCTCATTTTGCTCATCCTCATGTCACAAAAATGACACATGAGTTGAAATGGCATTACTTTTGTCCTAGTATGAAGAATTATATTATTTATTTATTTGAAATTGATTATAATGTCATCATGTAAATTATGAACATTTCTAACCTAGATTTTATTTTATATTCATGATATACCAAGTGGTAAGTGGGTTTTAATCTCACTTGATTTCATTTATGGGCTACCTAACTCACACAATAATCATGACACTATTCTTTTGGTAGTTAATAAATTTAGCAAGTTTTGTCACTTCATTTCTATAAATTTAACTGGTGACACTTCTATGTTTCAAGAAAATATTGTGAAGGAAGTGGTTTAGGTGCATGACATGTCAGGAGTAATTATCTTGGATAGATATGTGTTTTTTACTTTAAGGTTATAACAAAATTTGACTAAGCATTTATAACTTCATTTAATTTTAGTTATTCATACCACTCATAAATAGATGGTAAAACAGAAAGACTTAACCAAGTGTCTGATGACATGATGAGAATCTATGTTATGGATCATCAAGCTAAGTGGGAATATTAATTACAATTGGTTTTGTTTACTTAAAAAAAAAATACAATTTAGTTATAAAAATGGATCATTTTGAATCTCTACATGGGCATATATGTACAACCCCAATTGGATGGGATAACTTGGAAAACATAAATATTATTGGCCTAGATGTAATGCAAGAGTATGGTAAACAAATGCCTTAGATATGCCAAAATTAAAAAAATTCTTTTGATTAGAAAAAGAGCTATGTTGAATATAAAATAACACATCAAAATTTTAATGTCAGTGATAAAATTTTCCTATATTTTAAACCCAAAAAACCCAATAAATTTTATAAATACTTCCAATTTAACTCCATGACTTTTTTCCAACTTTTTCAAGAGTATTTTCATCAACTTCATCAATGACATGAGCTTCAAATGCTCTTGAGTTAGTCATGAAGTCTAGGATCTATTGGTAATCACTAAATACCTACAAAAGGTTTACAATATCATAGACTAAAGGGCATGAAATCAAATCAATGCTAAGGTTATGGGAGTCTTGGCCTAGCATAAGATTGGTAAATACTGAGGCAAGCTCATTAGTATCCTTATTCTCTTCCCTAGGGATGGAAATAATGTTAAAAGCATCAAAATATTAATTAAAATCCTAGAATCTAAACTTATATATTTTAAGATATGATAAATTTTACTGGTACTTACTTCTTACTTGATTAACCACTAGGTTTGAGTCACCATATATAAGTAGTTCCTTAACTTTATACTTGATGGTAAGTTGCAATCCTATATATCAAATCTTCATATTCTTAAATAATGTTAGTGCAAGGAAAAAAGATTCTCTAAGAAGCATGATATTATTTAATAATAGGGTTAGTTACAATAACCCCTACTCCAGGTCTAGACTTACACCCAACACCATCAAAATATAGCTTCCATATTCCAAGAACAATATGATAAACTTTAGAGTCACATACCTTAGAAGTGTTAAGAGTGTATAATCCTAGATTAGATTCTACCTTGTTAACACTTTCATTGATGACATTATACTTAATTATCATGTGCCTCATTTTAGGCTCTCTTTCTATCCTGATTTGGTTGGGGACTCCCTTTCAAGGTAACCAAATATGAGAACAATTTGTTGACATATAACCATTCAAGATCCTAGTAGAGTCTCTACTAAAAAACATCCCATAAGCATCAAGGATGTCCACCACTTGGATATAAATTAACTATTATATCCTTGGCTCTAATGTAATCTTCATGTGAACATTTAATAATTCACTAATCACTTTGACTCTTGATTTATCTAACTTAGTTTCAAATATATCATATTTGATTGGGGTCAAACTAAGTTGCTCACAAATACCTACAAGCATGATGTTTGTAGATGCACATGAATCTAAAAAATAATTATGCATGCTCTTACCAAATATTCTAACTATTAATAATAAATGTGGGATATCTACTTTTCTCTTGTGTATTTCAACATTGGCATGTGAAGTCTTTTATGGCTTAGCCAATTTTTTACTCAAGGAATCTAACAACAAATCCCTCTGCTCAATAATCTATGTCTACTCATGAAATGTAATGTTAGCATTAATCCTTTTCATGTCCTTTAAAATATTATATCTAATCTTATTAGAATAATTTGATGCATCATAACTATTCTTATAAGTAATTCCCTTATGAGGCTTTGGATTGTTATCTAAGGTAGTATGAGGAGGGGTGTCAAAATTGTTTAGAGGAGTTGAAGTGGTTAATGGTTGATTATGATCCCTATTTCTTAGGACATAAGTATTATTTAATTTGTTTTTAAAATCATGAATTCATTTAGGAATATCTTCAGGCTCATTGGCCTCTTGAAAAGGGCACTCAAATGTCTCCACCATGAGAGTTGGATCTGATGATCTAGTTAATCTTGAAGAATTAGATGTACCTACATCACAATAATTATTAGAGATAACTTCAAAAGTATCCAACTCTTCTTTAAAGGCTTAAAAAGCATTAAATTTTTTAACACAATCTATTTCCCTATGCTTAAAGTTGTAATGAACCCTACAATAGTCAGGTAAAACAACCTTAACAAGATTTATATCAGGCACATTCAAGCTAATAGATGGCTCATTTTTCTCATTTTTATGGTAACTATCATTCTAAAATATGTTAGTGTTCCTATTGAACCTTTGAAAGGAGAAATTCATACCAGAGATCTCTCTAGTGTTGCCTACTTGCTTTTAAAACTAAAGGAAGTCAGTGATAAGATTTTAAACCATTTTGAGGATAGAGTTACTGACATTATTTAGTCTCTTAGGATTATGAACTTGATTATTAGTATTAGATGTAGGTATTAAATCTTTCTAATCTTATGGATGAAATCCGTTAGTAGCATTGTTTAAGAATACCAGGTTTTGAGTAGGATGTGCATGTCTCAAAGGTAGTCAATTTAAGAATAGAAGTTGGTTTAGGGAAAGTAAATCTTTTTTGGCATTGGGAATGACATTTAGAATAGGTAAATGTAGATTTAATTGGGAATAGAGTAATCCAATTGTCCTTGGGGTTGCATCTAGTCATTAATGATTATATCCTTAGCATAAACTAAAGCTAATGCATTCATGGGACCAATAAATCTCTTTATAAACATAGAAGTCATGGAATCTAAGGCATCCTTATAGATTTCTAAATCTATAACCTCATCAGGATTGTAGGGAGTTATGGTCCTACTGACCATCTTTTGGAACCTAACATTGAAGGCTCTTATGGGATTATTTTCATCTCTTTTACCCATAGTGAATTTCTCGTAGAAGACATAAGGATTAGTTATTTTACCAAACTTATCAATGAAAACATTGTTAAAATCAACCCAACTAGTAATGTAGTTTTTGGGAAGGTTCAAAAAACCATTCATATGCAACATCTTTGAAATTAAAAGGGAATAGTCTACATGTTACATCTTCATGAGTCACATTAAAAAATTTTAAAGTAGATTTGAAACTCTTAATGTGTTCTTTAGTGGTTATAATGCCACTAGGACTAAATGTTGGAAAATTCTTTTTGGTATTTTGAAGAAGGTCATGTACTACACCTAACACATTGATTGAAGAACTACCTAGCCAAGCCATACCTTAATAGGGATCAAACATAGGAGTTCCTTGAATTGGTGAAGTTTGTAAAGACTTCAAAATTCTATGATTATCTTTGTCTCACCTAATTCTCCTATGAAATTCTAACAAAAGCATAAGTTTTCTAGTCTCTAAACATGACCTTGTCTTGATTCTTGGTAATTATAGCTTGTGGGATTTGAAATACAATGTTTTAGTCTTATATTAGTAGGGAACAATGATCAAAATTCCCCATTAAGAAAATTTTGTAAATATTTATATAAAGGACAATAAAAGACTATAATATTTAACTAATTTATCTCAAAGATGTATCCAAGCACATAATTATGATTCATCTTTACATGTTTAATCTCATATAAACCCAAATTTTCAAAGGATCCATAAATATTTGATCAAAACAACTATTAATAACCTTAAACCTATTGAATTTCTAAATATTAATCCATCTTTACCAAAATTAAGCATATATCTTCAAATAATGTTGATATTTGTCTAGAGGAAGCAAAAAGATTGGTCTCAAATCACAAAGATCAATGATATTTACATAAATATGAAAAAATAAATACTAACATGAAAATAATACATCAATATTTGAACAAAATTCATAAAAATGAGCAAAGATATTTTGAATTTTCAAATATGTAATGCCCTCCTTTTAGCAATAGTAAATCCCTTTTTGTTGATGCTTGATTATGTATCACAAGTTCCTATAGTATTCAAGAACACTTTCATTTTAGAATTATAAGAATTGAGAGCATGAGTTGTAGGTTCTAATAATCCTTTTATCTATTGATTGAATATAAGCAAAGTAAATGGAATGTTTCACAATAGTTATAATGTTTGGTGGTTGGGAGACACCATGGCCAAATACTTAATCTATGGAAAATATTATTTAGGCATGCACTTAACCAATGTATGACATGAAGTATCATAATCTCAAATCATATCACACATTATGTAAACATCCTAAGAATGTTAGAAATAATGAAAATAAGAATGAAGTTCACTTTAAATATTTATCCCTACAAGAAAACAACATTATCCCAAATGTAAGAAGAGTAAAAAAAATGAATGAAACTAAGAACTTTCAATTAACCTAGAATTGGCACAAGTTAATAGCTCTATATTAAAATTTACACAACAAGAAATCATAAGAACAATTCAAATCTAGAAGTTATAACAAATAAGTGAGAGAGAATCTAGGATAACAAAAGAAATAAGAAAATTTGGACAAACCTTATAGATTTTTTTTCTTGTATTAATTGCTTAGAAGCTACAAATACTTTTTGGCTCAAAAACTCTCTCTTTTTTAATAATGGGCAATACCTATTTATATATACCTTTTTGAGGTATGTCAGCTAGTCAACTCAAACCTTAAGGACAATTGTCCTTTTACAACCTTTTTAGAAACTTCTAGACATTCTAAATGACTAGCCTATAGGCAATATGCTTTATAAGTTGCACATGACTTTATAAAATAATTTTCCTTGTTTAAAATTATATAAGCCCAATTACAAAAATAATATTCCTATCTTAACTAGCTTGGAGGCCCTTGTGTTGTCACAGTCTTTTGTCTTCCCTGTAGGATCCTCATTCTATAATTCTATTCATTGATAAGCTGGAAATCAATGATAGGTCTCATGAAAAATTCTTTTTCTTGATATTCTATGTCTTTGAGATCCCCTTTATCCCTTTGCATAGATTTTTTTATATATTTTATAGCTCTTATCTTCTCTTTTGATGATAAAAACAAGCACATGACCTTCTTTTTATCAGTCCCTATTTGTCCTTATCCTTGATTCCTTTCCTCTTGCACGAATTAAGTAGTTTTATGTTTGAACTCCTCATCAGTTATTAAACCCAATAGACTAAGTGTGGCAGGCTATTTGTTCAAGCTATTTAATATGTGTAACATTTTATCTTCTTATTGCTTAAGGTCCTTATATATGTCCTCCTTATGCTTCAAACAACTTCATAGCGCCTTGATCTTATCAATTAATATAGCCATAGCCATATTAATGTGGGCTAGGCTGATTGTCCAAAATTTATGGATTTGATTTTTAGTTAAGACCTTGATTAAATCCTTTACTTGATATCTTGAATCCTACCATTAGCTAACTTGGCTTGTAGCCTTGGTACTTTTTTTGTTTATTGAAACCTACCTAGTCTTGATTGAATTTAAATATTTGAAAAAATCAAACATAGTGTTCTCAAACTACGTAAATCTATCTTCATAGATTGACAAGATGTATTTCTATTTCAAATTATTATTCTGTTACAAGATGCCCTTGATCATTGTTTTTGATTGATCTATCTGAGCTTGAGCCATATGAAGAACATTTTATTCAAATATTGGGTCTTTTCAAGGTCTTTTTCCTTTAGCTAGGGTCAATCCAACAAAAGGTTCCAATTTTTGAAAAGTGAATTCCTCTCTTCCAACAATGGCTTTGTTTTTAGTTACCCTCTACAAATAGGATGTGGTTGGGTCAAATTTGATACCAACTGAGAATTTTTCCACCTTGGGAGTTGGTGTCTCTGTCTATGCTCCACTTGATTCTCCTAGAGAAAACATTATTTTCTCTTCCTCATGTATACAACTATGCATGGCAAGACATCCTCATGCACTAGAATATTGATTGCTTGCACCATTATGCAAAGATGTTGTGCACTTGGAACTTTATACAATTTTCCATAAGTGAACCATTTAGGAATGGTTGGAGCTTGAATCAATTCTTCCTCACTGAAGAGATTAACTTCACTCAAAGGATGAGTGAATGTCATATTTGGATTCTTAGCTTTCATTGGAATAGTGGCTAATTCATCTTTTTTTTAGGGGTGTCTATAGGAATTAGATCCAACACTTCATTCCCTTGCTCTTCCTTTATTTCTTCTATTTCTTCATCTTCATATTTGTAGGATAAAGATACCAATTTTAGATAATATTCAATTGTTTCTCTAAGGTCTAGTGCTACCATAGGAATCTCTTCCACTAGCTATTCTTGCTCCTCTACTTGAGATGAAGAAGATGCAATTTCATCAAGCCTTCTCTCCTCTAGCCTTTGGTCAGTTTGTGCCTCAAGTTTGAATTATATTTGTAGCAAGGTTGATGGGGTTCCAAATGGTGTAGCACTCAATAAATGGTACTATCTTGGTCCCAATTTCCATCTACCATCATTCCCTTTCTGATACCTCTTCATTTTAGACTCTAGAGTGATGTTGTACCTTTTTAGCCTAATGGTGACCTCAGTGAATGAAGAGAATTATATATATGTGTGTGTGTGTGTGCATAGATATATGTATGTATGTATATATATATATATATATATATCTGTATATATATATATATATATATATATATATATCTGTATATATATATATCTGTATATATATATATATATACAGATATATATATATATATATATATTTGTATATATATATATATATATATACAGATATATATATATACATATTTATATATATATATATATACAGATATATATATATATACATCTATATACATCTATATACATATATATATATATATACATATATACATATATATATATTACATATATATATATATATATGTATGTATGTATGTATGTATGTATGTATGTATGTATGTAGTCATAAAGACTAAGATGGTGATCATAAGGGATATTGACTCATTTAGCGTTCAAATGTTTCTTGACCCTTCTAGGAGGATCCCATTACCTTAGCTCATCAATTTGGAGATTGAAGGAGGCCCTATGTTTAGAAGTAGCCTCAATATTGTCCTATTATGAAAATATAGTCCTACCAATGGTTATGGGGATGCTATGAAGTAGTCCCTTCCTTTTATTCTTTTAAAGACTATCTATTCCATTGCATAATTAGTAAGCCACCTCCTGCTCTGATAGTTTGATTTGTATATGGATTGTTAATCTAAGGTTTGTTCACTGTTCAATCCTAATGATTGTATAATTAGGGTATAACCAGTTCCACATGGCCTCAATTGACTTTTTGATGAATGGGTTGATTCTCGACATTGGATTCTTAGTTATGTCTTTTTCTAGGGCTAGATAAACATAGTCACATATGAATTAGATGTGGTCCCTTTATTTGAATATGTGAAATTTTGAATAATATTCATAAATCATCTGTGTCTCATTAGGTGACCATTCTCTAAGGTTGGGAATATTTGTTATCACAAGTAAGGCATATAGGAAGTAAGACATCATGAAAAATTGGTTCCTAGTCTTCTTTTTTACTACAAAAAATTGTGTTACTTAAGTAGTTGTTGATAACTTCACCAAGAGGAGGGATGAGTAGCTTCTTAATCATAAAGTACACTAAGGGTAACAAATTTTTTTCCACATAGGTACTATTTTAATTTACATGTAGCCTATTCATTATAGTCACAACCACTCTTATCTATGGTCTAAATTTACCAATGGGAATGTTACCATTGAAGTTTGAAAATACCTTATTTCTAGAATATAGCCATAGGATAAGGATGCTATTCAAATCATTATTATTAGATAAATTATTGATAGTGGTTTGGTCTACTTGGGACTTAGGTATTTTGTAATAGTTTTCAAATGTTATAGGAGAGACACAAGTAGTCTTCCTAAAACTACCCTCATGAATAATCATGCCTTTGTCTATTTTTCCATCTTTAAAAATTGAAAAGTGAAGGTATATACAATACAATACCTTGGGTTTTACTATAAAAAAATGGAGACCCATAATTTGAATGGATACTATGTAGTAGTAAAGCCTCCTTTTATACATGTTCTCCTCTTCTCTTATGATGGGTTTCTAGTTCTCAATGGTCTAAAATAAGCTCGACCAATTATTATCCCTGGTCTTTAAAGTCATGGCATCTAATTATGTGTCCTTTAAGGCTCTTCCTTCTACATATGAGGTCAAATAAAGTTTTACATCTTCTATGAAGACACTTTTTTGGGCTACCATGGCTACAAGTTCCTCTAAATTACTTTTCAATGGTCTATAATTCAATTTTAGATAAAATTATTATTGCACAGATGACAATCTAATCTTCCTTGGAGTTAATATGATAATCATAGTGTCGAACTAAGGATTCCAAACATGTTAGGATTTTTTAAAATAATTTTATAGATCTTTAATGGTGGTAGTTTTTCAAACACATATGAATTACATGCCTTAGATTGTGTTTAGATCCTTGTATTTATACCTTTGCATTTCTTGGGTTGACAAATCTTCAATCTAGCATATTATAATTATGTGGATTTGATGTGGCATTATCATGGCCTTTTCATATCACTTAGCTCATTAATACTTAAAAAGTGAGTGTTACCCTTTCAAAATTCCACCTTGATTCTATACTATTAGATTTATTTTCATGGATCAATGTGGTTCATTGATCTTGATATACAATATCAAATTACATTAGTCTTGAGCTTTGATGACATGCCAACATTGATATCACACTATTTATCTTGATTACATTAATCAATCATGTTTCATTGATCTTGATCTACTTGATTATGACTCCTGCTCCATTGACTATTGATTATAATGTGTATACTCATCCATTTACCATTGATCCTTTAAAATATCCACAAGCTTTAATTTTTGGCCCATAGTTACACTGTATGCCATCTTTACATTCATCCTTGACCTTTGAATGTTTTCTATACACCATCTAATCATCTTCACTTGAGAAAATGCACACTGTTAGATCTTGATCTATAAGTTTGAATGCCATTAGGTTTTAAATGTTCTTTGGTTATGAGTGTGATACTTATCACCCTCTCAATTGTCTTGGGGATATTTTGAAGCTTTGAATTATTACACACCATCAATCAAAATATATATACTTGGCCATGTACCACTGATATTCAAGGACATGCTCAGACTTTAACTTTAGAGCTATGACTTGACTTTTTAACTCTGATTTCATGTTATTGGATCTAGATCATTTAAATGAATAAATGATATTGATCTTATGAATGAAATTAAATTTTAAGCTAGATATCAAAGAACATTAAACTTAAGCCAGAGTCTTAGACTAATTTTTTTATTCATATTAATATTTACAAATAAATCTTTAGGCTAAAGTATTAATCTAAGTTAAGAACATAATAAAAGGGATATCACAAATATATTACATGGCATAAAGTCTTATCCTAAAGTTATTATTATATTGATAAATATGATAAACCTTAAGGTAAGGCTTTAGGCTAAGCTTTATAATAAAAGGACCATGCATTAGTTAGACCATGCCAATAATAAAATAGATTAAGGGTCATGGGACATAAAGGAGCCAAACATAAGATTTTTAGACTAAAGTTTAGTTGTGTTAGGACTAATTCTTAGGATAATAATTAAACTAAGTCTTGGGAAAAATTAAAGTGCTCCCACGTAAATTGCTCCCCCACAAATTTGAATCAAATTCAAAAGGGACATAGGTTAACACATTAGACTAGGGTTTCATAATGAATTAAAATATATCCAATTAATATTTGATAGATGAGAGGCTAGTAAAAGATCAATTTAAAATTGAAGTATAAAACCCTAAGCATGTTGGTTCCCAAATGAGAGTCCATTGAACTTGTAATACAAAAACACAAGCCTCAATTTTTAGCAGCATTTGAAGGGGAAAAACCATGATCATCTAAAAACATGTCTATTAATCCAAATGAGAGTCATGAATAATGTAAAAAAATGTTATTGGTATTATAACCAAGTGATTTTTCAATTTTAAAGTACAAATTTGAATAATTTAACACAATGGTCACTATTTTGTAGGAATGGGCATATGTTGACCTCAACATATGGTGCCATGACCCTAAAGCTAGATAATATGTTATATAACTTATCTAGTAGAAATATTTGAGTTGATTATACTATCTTAGTATACCTGTTTATTTGAAAATGGATTCTTTTTATATTTGGTATTAAACACATGCATTATAGATCAATATGGATGCTAATGATGATCATTAATAGGTTCTTATTATACCTTGTGTTAAAGGAAACATGTTTATTGATAATTTTATAATGAGTGCATAGATGTTTATTATTTATTGATAATTTTGAACACATTTTATTATATTTTTAATGACTAATATAGAGTTTGGTTCATAGGGTTTCCTTCCCTAGTACTCTTGACTTCCTTGTAAGTATATGTCTTGTAATTCCATCAAGGAAAACTAATTATTTATCTAAAAATTAATCCATAATATATTATGAATAATTATACTATTAACTAAGCTTAAGGTCCTTCAAATTATCTTATTAGGAATAAACTCATTGCACATAAAGTTTATATTTTATGAGTGTGTACCTACACACTAATACACCCTAAATTGTGTACCTCTAAAAGGTAACATTATTACTTATAGTATCCTTTTCAGTTGATTTAATCTTGGACAAGTATCATTAGTTAACCTAATATGGTTTCTATTTAAAATCATTTTAGTTCATGTGATGATGATAATGTATGTCATCAAGTTGAGAAAATATCTTGCACATAGTTTCATT